>BTPG01000002.1:18632068-18734568 GCA_036245525.1 Semisulcospira habei | reverse complement strand
GCTGGGATTGTTGTCCCGTTAGGAAGCGGTACTGAGGAAGTCCAGTGAAGTCCAGCAGAGCCTTTAAGGTTATTTAGAAATAATGAATTGTTTTGATGTTCATTCTGATAAGTCTGGTTAACTTCAGGATATTGATAAGAAGAAGCTTGGAATGCGGCCATGTCAAACGTCCCCAACCAGATGGACCACCATTTCATCATCATATCATCATCCTCATCCTCATCATCATCATCATCATCATCCATAATGACCATGAGGATTTGGAGGAAAAAATGTTTACTTTAGCAAATCGGAATATGAAGGGAAGGAAAAATAAAACACAAAGCATAACAGTGCATAACAAAGCAAAGTAGTTCGGAATGCAAATAAACAAAAGGAGCACATGCAGGTATACACAAGTTGAAGCCGTACAGCCCAACATCACAGACCACTATACATCATAAGTTATTGGTCGCAAGGGTTTTCTACACGGACCCTTGTAGGCTTGAGGGAGGTCAAAGGAACGATTGTACCCTGAAAGCCGAAGGCCTGATGGGTACAATGGTTCCTTTGACCTCCCGAATACCTACAAGGGTCCGTGCAGCAAGCCCCTGCTACCAATAACGTATTTGTTTTCATTCCTCCACTATTTTTAGAACATAAATCAAGAAGAAATCTTCCGACCTGGATCGCGCCAGACATGACTGACGTAAAAGGAATATATATTTTTACATAATAGACTTGTGACGTAATTTAAAATTTTTCATGACGTTGCTGTCTCCGGTAGTGTGCCTGTTGTTTCGAACAGCACTAAGTAACTTTGTACTTTGGAACGTTTGGTGGTCTTTTATAGAACATTACTGGCATCCAAGACGCGTCGGAAAGAGGGCTACAAAAGTTCGCCATTAGTCTCTACAAGGGTTTTTTGTAGCTCGGTCATGTGGTACAGTTTGCACTAAAGAGATTGGTCGTGTGACGTAGGGATAAAAGAAAACACGTTTATCTGTCTGTTGTATCTTTTGTCGGACAGATGAGCTGAAAGAAAAATGATCGGTATGAACTCAAAGTTCGCATATTGTGCTTTTGGCGCAAATACACATATCGATTACTAATATCTGTCTTTATACTGGCTTCATGTGTATTTCCCAAATTTTGGATGCGTCATCTAATGACTATGCACCAATTGCAGAGATGGATCGACATGATAATTTAATGGCAGTGCCAGGTTAGCTTTCCGCCGACAAGCGCCAAGCTAATCTGGCACTACCCTTGGATTATCATGGTCGACCCATCTCCTGCTGTAGTGCGTCAGGACTGAATGAGTTAATCCTTTCACTGCCGAACACAAAGAACCGTGTTAAAATGAAAGAGGCATAGATCTTCATGAACCCCCGCAGTTGCTTGGGCTCATGTGGATGCCGCTTGGATGACCCCAATTCGTATCCGTGTTCCTTGGACGAATTAGGTCCTCTGGTGTTCAAAATCACCAGATTGCAGAAACACAGTCTGCGACCAGAGGAAGAAACAGAGCTGAAGGTCTGCTGTTCTGATAATGACTAGAAGAGCTGAGTTTGCCCCAGCACACACCTGTGCTCAAGGTTCTTTTACTGCCAGCTGCCAATCCTTTGACATTGCCAGCTAAGACTAAGGTGAAGCTTGCGCACTGGCGTGACAGGTTGTATTGGATCACTGGGGACTGTGAAACTGTGTAACTTGCAGAGCTGACGGAGCAATCTCTTCAAGAAAAATTGTGGGGTTTTTTTGTGTGTGTGTGTTTTTTTTTTTGTTTTGTTTTTGTTTTTTTTGTTGGTTTTTGTTTTGTTGTTGTTGGTTTTTTTTTTTTCCCTCTCAGACATGAAAATCATATGAACAGTCGATCTTTAAAAAGGATAATAGGAAATAGAGGTTGAAAACGCTTCAAATTAGAAAACATGAAACACGAGGTTGCAGATCTTTAACTCATTTAGCCCCTACACACCACAGCAAGAAATGGTTCGATAATGATAGTTCAAGGGTGGTGCCAGAATAGGGGCCAGCTATTTTGGCAAAACGTGTCCTTCTGTACATGATAACTACTCTGCCTAAATGTGAATTTGTAACACAAAGCATAGGGTATTGATCATCCTTGTGAATGCTAGCGATCTGGTGAAATCAGAAAGATGGATCGTGATTACTTTTGGCTGAAATTACTTGTGTGCGTGTAATGTGTACGACTTGAACTATCATGCTCAATCTACCTCTAAAATTGTCATGCAGTACTTCAGAGGACAACTTCAAAATTGGTGGATTTCAGTTCTGGGGCAGAACCTGTTAAGACTATTATATGAGGGCGGAAACATATTACCTGCAATTAATGTCACAATAACACATAATAACGTCGTGTCCTGTGTCATGGTGGCCCTTTGCGTTGCCTTGTCTGAGTGGAGACAGCACCTTAACCTACTCACGAATGCAATGTGAAGCAATAGTTTTATCTTTCGTGACGTACGTTTGCTGCTGAGGTGCAGAGGTCTGACCTCGGCTTTTGATAATGTTTAACTCAGGGACAAGTGTGCCGTAAAAAAAAAAAAAATAGACTTGTTGTCTTTTGCCGTCACAGTACAGATGGATGATGTTCTTGTTTTGACATTAATGTACTGAACGGTTCGTAACATTGCACATGTGTGCTGGTCTGTAACATTGCACCTTTCGGCTCTATACCGCAAGGTCCAAAATAAAAGACGGACACACATAAGACGAAAGATTATTTGAACGCGGTAAAAGCTTTGACAACACATATCCTCAGTTTATTTTCTTGTCGTTTTTGCTTTCTGCCACGATGGAGAGAGAGAGAGAGAGAGAGAGAGAGAGAGAGAGAGAGAGAGAGAGAGAGAGAGAGAGAGAGAGAGAGAGAGAGAGAGAGAGAGAGAGAGAGAGAGAGAGAGAGAGAGAGAGATGATGATGATGATGAATTTATTTTTATTCATGATAAAGCTATTAGGCAACTCAATGCATGTCTTACAAGCTGTCCTGTAAACAAAACAGAACATAACAGGAAAAGAAACACAGCATGCAAATAATAATAATAATAATAAAAAGAAAAAAATACGATCAAAAGACAATACGTGAATTATTGAAAGGTGAAAAAATTGCAATGTAGAACTTGTAACTGCCACCATCGCAAAAAGCAAGAGAAATAAATGAGTGCATAGCTTTAATATTATACTCATCTAAGACAGCATCAATAGCGTATAGCGAAACCGACAAGACAATAGATGTACAGTTAGCAAATGTATGGACAAAGAGAAAATGTTTGACGTTTACGTGTTATCTATAGTATTATGTTTATATGGCGAACTGTGAAGTCACGCTGATTGGAAGCGAGTGTGCAAAGCACGTTCAAAATGGGTTTTACCCGAAAATGCTTTAACCTTTAAAGGCAATGAGTTCCAGGCAGAACTACCTGAAAATAGAAAGCTTGACTTGTAGATATATATCCTGGAGCTGGGTAAATGAAATAAGCCATTCCTCGTATGTAGCTGATGCTTAGGGCTGAAGTTAAATAGCATGCACAGATATTCGGGGGCTTGAAAATGAAATATTGTGTGCATGAGGACGCATTTGTTAATTTTGAGCTGTTCTTTAAGTTGAAGCAGGCCAAGGGATTTCATTTTTTCATCTGCGGAAGTAGGGTTTGGAATAATTATTTTAACTGAAGGACGATACAGTGAGTTGACTTTTTTTAATATGAAGTTCGCTGCATTCGTCCCACAAAGAGGACGCATAGTTACAGTGGCTTTTAATGTGTGCGTGAAAGAACAATGTACAGCACTTTGTACTAAGAATATGTCTAAGTTTAGAGAGCAGAAATACATTCCTGGACAAGGTTTTGCACAAATGGTTTATATGCGGGGGCCAGTTGAGATGGTCGTCAATTACAACACCCAGTAGGGATGCTTGGATATTTGTTGGATAGGTTTATTGCCAAGTGACAGTTTCAGAAGGGCAGGATTAAGCTGATTCTTTTGGCGGGTTGTTATAAACATTCTTTTGGTTTTAGAAGTTCTGATTAGCATGCGATTTTGCGTACACCAATCTGACACTTCATCGAGACTTTGCTGGAGAATACTTTTAGCGTTTGTCTGAGAGAGAGAGAGAGAGAGAGAGAGAGAGAGAGAGAGAGAGAGAGAGAGAGAGAGAGAGAGAGAGAGAGAGAGAGAGAGAGAGAGAGAGAGAGAGAGAGAGAGAGAGTCGTTGATTTGCGTTTTAATCGTTTATCAATGTTTAGTTAACTGACACGCTTTTATTTCAGTCAGAGCTCGAGATAACCGTGTTTGCAATCCAACGTGTGTTATCAGTTATGGCGTAGGATGAGTTTTAATTGATGTACAGCCAATTGTCCGACTGGGTTAAGAAGTACGCGCGCGAACGCGCGTGCGTGTGCGTGTGTTTGTGTGTGTGTATGTGTGTGTGTGTGTGTGTGTGTGTGTGTGTGTGTGTGTGTGTGTGTGTGTGTGTGTGTGTGTGTGTGTGTGTGTGTGTGTGTGTGACCCGGGGAAATGGGGGTTGGGGGGGGGGGAACCACACGTGCTGATATCTGATAAATACGCAGTAACACAGGTATAAAAAACATAATTATAAATGTTTATGTTTAAACTCTATTTTAACTCATTCGGCCCGGTGCACGTATTTCCCAAATTTTGAACGCGTCATCTAACGACTACTAATATGCACCTGTTGCTGTAGATGGGCTGACCATGATAATTCAAGGGCAGGCGCCAAGCAAATCTGGCACTACCCTTGAATTATCATGGTCGACCCATCTCCTGCTGTAGCGCGTCAGGGCTGAATGGTTTAATCATATTTTACACTGCTTATTAGACAGCATTAACATGTTTGTGGCTACCGACGATACCGCTCGACGGAAAAGACGCATAACTACGTCATAACCTAACTACGTAACTACGTCATGAACTAACTACGTAACTACGTCATGACCTAACTACGTAACTACGTCATGACCTAACTACGTAACTACGACATTACCTAAGTAACTACGCGCCTTTTCTGCCCAGCGATATCGCCAGTAGCAGTCAAGGGGTTAAAGGCAGGGCCCAAATATATTCGTGTCATTCATAGCCATACCGATTCCTACGCCAGCGATATGCATTCCACGTGATGGTGTAACACACGTTAATTTTGAAGATGTGTTCGTTGCGCTAGCTAGCCGATCCGTTGCAGGTCCGCCACAATCGTTATGATTTCCACGTGCATGCTCCTCTTTTTTCTCTCAGGTTTGTTTACTTTGTACGGAATGATTCAAAGTTGCTTGTTCTCTGAAATGAAAAATGTTTTTTCCTGATTGGTGGATAGATTTAAAACTGATTTATCAAGGAATAGATAGATTGGCTGGTGATGGACGGAGGGATTGATGGATGGATGGATGGATGGATGGATGGATGGATGGATGGATGGAGGGATGGATGGATGGATGGATGGACGGACGGATGGATGGATGGATGGATGAATAGATGGATGGATAGACGGACGGATGGATTGATTAACCGACTGGAGATTGATTTATTGACTGGAAATATCAAAACTGTTTAAAATCCGGCAACATAATATACACATAATATATAGAGTCACTATTATAGAATAGAAGTTGAGTTTTCGTATACTATCATTTCTAGACAGACCTCGCGGCTGACACCTCTGCAACTGTTTGATCTATAGTCACCGAACGCCTGATGGTAATATATGAACACTCTACTTGTATGTTTTATATAACCCTTCACAACACCACAATAGCGATGCAGGTTAAAGTCATCTTTTGAACAGGAGGGACGCATTTATATACAACATAGTACACAATAACTCCAACTCATCACTGGAACCAACAAATAAAATTCGTAATAAATGTCCCTTTTGCACAACAACGAAAATAAGATAAAATTTCACTTGCAGCATGTGAAACAACAAAGTGTAATACGAAACTATTTGAACTCAGTAATTATAAACAGAACTCTACATTACAGTGCAAACGTGAAGTTGTTTCCCTTGTGGTATTCGATCGTTATGTAAACCTCTCACGTAAACTGCCGCGATCTAAACTTCTTATTTCGAAATAAATAATGGGAAAATGCGTATATTTTCCGATCGTGAGTGACCTTTCTACGTGTAGGAAGTGTGCTTGAGTCATTCAAATGTGGAATATATGGCGGTTTTGGAGAACAATCACACTCTAGTTTGCGAACTGGCTACAGGTTCACCATGATATCCTAGAAAGCTTAGCGTGGTAAGACTCGGACATATGGTGTGGAGGTGTTTCCTATGTAAACGTGAAGAAGTACCCAACGGAGAAAGAAACACGCTTAGAAAAGACGGATACAACACAATTTATTAATATTTCGGGTAAATACCCTTTGTCAAAATAGACAAACAAACAAACAGAGAGATTAGCCGCTACTTATCTTCATTGGCAGAAGGAATGTGTAAACGTGGTCTTGAAAGTTTCTATAGCGCTATTATATTTTTTTCTTATAGTTTTCTTATAATAACTAACTCCCAATTTCTGCGTTCTGCGTGCATGGGTTCATGGGTGTGTGTGTGCGTATGTCGGTCTTATCCATTTTTCACTTCACTTGATATATTTATACGCTCCCGTCCAAACTGGAATTGCCTCTTCGCGTGATAAATAAAGTTTATTTTGGACTTGACTTGACTTGACTTGACATGACTTGACAATTGTCTTTTTGTTTCCTCAGCTTCTGAAGCAATACAATGGACATCATCAAATAATGTGCCAACCGGGACAACAGTCCCAACATGCAGTGGACAGGATGTGACGTTGGCCTGGTACTACACACTTTCTGCTGACGAACATCTCATAGATGTGGAATGGCACTATACACCTGCTTCTGGTTGGCTTGGTTCCTGCCGCTTCTTCCAATCCCTCTTTTTCTCATTGTGAATGATCCACTTAAACTGATTTTCAAGGGTGCATACGGGGTTTGAGAGGAGAGAAAGTTAGGGGGGGGGGGGGTTGTGCTCGATACATATTTTTGCGCCTATAGACCCATCTTTGATAAATAAAATATCATTAATTCATTCATTCTGAATTTTAAATAATGCACATCATCGTGTTAGGTGTCAGCACAGTCATGTATTGAGATACATATGCATAGATATCTCGCAATATGGCGTGATTTAACGTTGAGATTTTACATAAGAAGACGGCACAAACTGTGACTTTGTCATTCCTGTTTTCCTAACATTTGAAAGTTCTTATCAAGGGAAGAACTCTTTTTTTTTTTCGCGCAGTTTACGACAATGGTCGCCCTGTTAAAATTCGGTTTTTGACTTCGTTCTTTCGGCTGTCCTCTAATTACAGCATCTGGAGCATTATTATGACGCCAGAATGACGATGTTTCACAAAAAATATACTGGACGGTGCCTCTTTAAGGTATGATGTTTGAATGTCGTAAAAAAAAAAGACTTTTCTGCTGTTCATATCTTCTGTACGCAGGAGAGCTCATTTCCTTGCGCACTGAAGGCAGCAGAAACCCTCTCGTGCGTGTGCATACTCAGATCGATTTCGATAAGAAGGGTAGAAAATTGTTAGTGGAGGCAAGACAACATTGATAACCCGTTGTATAAGCGAATTGTAACAATAAAAGCCTGGGTCATGCAGCAGATTTCTTTAGCGTCTAACGATCGATTTAATTTGGAGTATTCTCGTGAAGTTCATTTGAGCCAGTGCACTTGAACCTGAACACACAAAGCAAGATATCATCACGTGATTATTGCTAATCAACTGTTAAACAGCTTGACACAGACACACTCGGACGATATAAGGTCAGCAAACAGGTTTTCAGGCACTCTCTTGGCTTGACTTCGCGAACGAAGATTTTATAGGAGTTTCCCACGACGTCTGCAGGCTTGTTCGTGGCTGCGGAGGCCAATCCGGGACAGGCAGGTTCGACCGCAGTGGCTGCAGGGGGAGGTATGGCCAGGGTTCTGAGTTGCGGCATCTCGGTTTTTTCTTCTGAGCCGCTTGTCCTTAAGGCTAGCTCTGCGAGAGTCCTCAAAGGAGACAGCTGCCTTGTAAATGGTGGAGCGCCAGGTGTCACGGTCCACAGCAAGCGAAGACCACTGGTGGTGGTCGATTTGGCAGGCACTAAGTGACTTCTTGAGACAGTCTTTGTATCTCTTCTTTGGTGCCCCTCTGTCTCGGTGTCCAGTAGCAAGCTCGCCAAACAGGGTGATCTTTGGTAGGCGATGATCCTCCATCCTGGAGACATGCCCCGCCCAGCGGAGCTGTGTCCGCAGCAGCAACGCCTCGATGCTCACAGTTTCAGCCTGTTCAAGGACCTCGACGTTGGTGACATAGTCACTCCAGTGAATGCCCAGGATGGTACGCAGGCAGCGCTGGTGGAAGCGTTCGAGGAGTCGTAGTTGGCTGCGGTAGAGGGCCCAGGACTCGGAACCATACAGCAGGGTGGTGAGGACCACAGCTCTGTACACGCTGATCTTGGTGCCTGTTTTCAGCTGTTGATTGTGCCACACCCGCTTGAAAAGTCGCCCGAAAGCGCTGTTCGCTTTTGCCAGCCTGCTGTCAAGCTCCTTGTCCAGCTTTGCATCCGACGTGATAATGCAGCCAAGGTAAGTAAACTGGTGCACTGACTTTAGTTCAGACTCGCCGATGGTGATGTGAGGGGGGCGATACACTGTCTTGGGTGCCGGCTGATGGAGAACCTCTGTCTTTTTCAGACTGACCTCAAGTCCAAAGAGCTGGGCAGCGTCTGCGAAGCAGGACGTGATGCGCTGCAGGGCTCTCTCTGTGTGTGCAACGAGGGCAGCGTCATCAGCAAAAAGCAGCTCGCGAATCAGTTGGTCTAGGGTTTTCGTGTGGGCCTGCAGTCGTCTTAGGTTGAACAGGCTGCCATCGAGACGATACCTGATGTACACTGCATCGTCATCATCGAGGTCCACTTTGGCTTGCTTCAACATCATGCTAAAAAAGATGGTGAAGAGGGTCGGTGCCAGCACGCAGCCCTGCTTTACGCCGTTGAGAATAGGGAATGGTTCTGACAGGTCATTGTTGAGTCTGACCTGGCCTTGTTGGTCCTCGTGTAGCTGGACAATCATGCTGAGGAACTTTGGGGGACAGCCAAGTCGCTCCAGGATCTGCCACATGCCTTGCCTGCTCACAGTGTCGAACGCTTTTGTTAGGTCGACAAACGTTACGTACAGCCCTTTGTTCTGCTCGCGGCACTTCTCCTGAAGCTGTCTCAGCACAAAGACCATATCGGTGGTGCTCCTGTTTGCTCTGAAGCCACACTGGCCCTCTGGGAGTTGGTCTTCAGCGATCGCAGGTATCAGCCGATTCAGGAGCAGCCTTGCAAGAATTTTCCCAGCAATGGACAGCAGGGTAATTCCCCGATAGTTGGAACAGTCAGACTTCTCGCCTTTGTTCTTGTACAAGGTGATAACGACTGCATCACGAAGATCCTTTGGTAGTGTTCCTTCCTCCCAGCAGCAGAGAAAGAGGTCATGGAGCTTGTTGTGCAGTGCTGTGCCTCCATGTTTCCAGATCTCTGGCGGTATTCCATCAATGCCTGCTGCTTTTCCACTCTTGAGCTGGTGGATGGCTGTGAGGGTCTCTTCAGCGGTGGGTGGTTCGTCCAATTCAACCTTTACTGCGAGTTGTGGGATTTGTAGGACGACTGCTTCTTGAACAGTGCGCTCAGCGCTGAAGAGGCTCTGAAAGTACTCCGACCAGCGGTTCAAGATGGAGGTATTATCTGTGAGGAGTGCCGGGCCATTCGCGCTTCGCAGGGGACTTTGTACCTGGTGCCTGGGGCCATACACTGCTTTCAGTGCTTCGTAGAAGCCCCTGTAGTCACCATTGTCAGCGCAAAGCTAGGTCCTCTGTGCAAGTCTGGTCCACCACTCATTCTGGAGATCTCTGAGATTGCGCTGGAGACTGCTGCAGACGAGGCGGAAGGCAGACTTCTTCACAGGGCAGGAAGGCTGGGCTAGGTGGGCCTGATGGGCGGCTCTTTATTTTTTTGATAGGTGTTCCTTGATCTCTACATCGTTTTCGTCAAACCAGTCTTTGTTCCTCTTTCTAGCGAAACCCAAGACTTCTGCAGAGGATTTTGCAATAGCAGTTTTCAGTTGTTCCCAAAGTGTTTCAGGGGAGGAGTCTGCTGGGTCCGCTGTGTCTTTGAGCCTGTGCTGTAAATCTGTCTGAAAGGCAGCTTTCACGTCGTCAAGCTGAAGGCTGGCAACCTCAAGCTTTTTCTTGGTGGTCCCCATTTCTTGGGTTTTGGCTTGAAGTGGAGCCTGAGTTTGCAGCGGACAAGGCGGTGGTCAGTGTGGCACTCTGCGCTGGGCATCACTCTGGTGAGGAGGACGTCACTGCGGTCCCTCTGACGCACTAGGACATAGTCGATAAGGTGCCAGTGTTTGGAGCGAGGATGCATCCAGGTGGTCTTTCGACTGTCCTTTTGCTGAAAAGTAGTGTTGGTGATGACCATTTGCTGCTCTGCACAGAACTCCAACAGCAGGCGGCCATTGTCATTGCAGTTCCCGATGCCATGCTTGCCGAGGACTCCTTTCCAGGCTTCAGAGTCCTGGCCCACTCTGGCGTTGAAGTCGCCAAGGATGATGACTTTGTCGTCTGCAGGGGTGCTCTGTATGAGGCAGCGCAGGTCAGTGTAAAACCTGTCCTTTTCAGCAGGCTCTGCCAGGAGGGTTGGGGAGTACACAATGAGAAGAGTGACGTGTTGCTGGTGTCTCAGTGGGAGGCGCATGGACATGATGCGGTCTGAGTGACCCGTTGGTAGATTTTCCAGCTTAGTCGCAATGGAGGTCTTGACCATGAAACCCACGCCTGAGAGCCGTCTTTCTGATGCAGGCCTGCCTGACCAGTAGAGGGTGTAGCCAGCGGCGATGTCGATGTTTAACCTCCGCAATTCATGGGCAATGAGGGCGGAGCGACGTTCAGGGCGTCCGCTGTCTGCTTTGTCGAGCATGGTTCGGATGTTCCAGCATGCTACGTTGAGTCCGGTCGTGGTCGTCATGAGAGTGAATCCGTTATTCTTTCTTGTTTTTTGACCGCAGGAGAAGATGCCCGTTGACCGCGGCTAGCCAACTGGGGTTGCGAGGGGACGAGCTTTGGTTAGGCCACCTTTTCTAGGCCCCTCTCCGTGTGGAGCAAGCAGTGCTGTCCCTAGAGAAGGTTGCTTGGTCGTTCAGGGTGTGCCGAGTGACGTTGTCATCCCCAGGTCAAACATCAGGCGACCATATCCTGAACCGCCTGCATGCAGGTTTGAGACTGCGGCTTCCAGTGACATCTTTCACCTGCCGTTTCGCCCCTTGCCCATCGCTACAGGACTTGGAATGGTCAGTGTCATGGTCCGTGGACGTTTCCTAAAGCCTGCGCGGTGGAGCTTTTTGGTGGAGTGCAGTGTGCGCAGTACTGGCCCCACCCTTTAAACCCTTGGTTCGTCTGCCATGGCCTGGCAAGCTGGGACGATGGCATCGAGGTCCTCGGGTCGTAGGTTTTATATCAGACTGTCCTTGTCCTAGTCTCTGGCTCAAAAGCCTTCCCCGGAGAGGGGAGGCACAGTGACTCGAAAAATATCAAAGTTTGGTTAACGAAGATAAGGCAGAAAATAATCCAGTAATGAATGAAATAGTTAAACTCAATCGAGACAAACTGCATCCTGATATTCGACGTAAGCCGCTTATCCGGATGCAGTTGGTCTCGATTGAGTTAAAATTGTTTCGTTCCATGTCATTTCGGTCGGGTCGTGGCGGAGCAGGTTCGATCTGTTTCGGTTTGTTTCGTTTCTCTTCAGTTCGCTTGGTTTTATTTCGCTTCTTGAATACCGCGATTAAGTTGTTGCATCGACAAGTATAACTTACCGTCACATTTCATTTATTAGCCCCCCCCCCCCCACCCTGATCTGCCCTGGGGGACTTCAGTGGGGTTAACTCATTCGCGGCCAGCCACATCATGATGCGCGGCATAAACCGCGCATCCGGATGAAGCTGGCCGCGAATGAGTTAACCCTGGTCAGCCCCACTTTTTGTCTGGGGCATATGTTTCTGTCTACCCTTGGCCCAGTCACCTGTATATTCCCTTTTTGTCTACCGTATTGAAAATACGGTAGACTTTGAAATGGGGCTGGCCTCAGAGCGTTCAACACCTGGAACGCGATAACATGGGCGGGCAGGCGTCACACTATAGCAGTGTAGAAACGAGATAAAATTACGTCACGTCTAACTACGCTAGCCTTGCTATTGAACGCAGATATCTCTCTCTCTCTCTCTTTCTCTCTCTCTCTCTCTCTCTCTCTCTCTCTCTCTCTCTCTCTCTCTCTCTCTCTCTCTCTCTCTCTCTCTCTCTCTCCCTCCCTCCCTTTCTCTCTCTCTCTCTCTCTCTCTCTCTCTCTCTCTCTCTCTCTCTCTCTCTCTCTTTCAATCTCTCTCTCTCTCTCTCTCTCTCTCTCTCTCTCTCTCTCTCTCTCTCTCTCTCTCTCTCCCTCTCTCTCTCTCTCTCTGTCTCTCTCTGTGTGTGTGTGTGTGTGTGTGTGTGTGTGTGTGTGTGTGTGTGTGTGTGTGTGTGTGTGCGTGTGTGTGTGTGTGTGAGACAGCGACTAGAGCAAGCGTTTGTGGACGAACAAACTGGAAACTTTAGGATTCTGTCTTTAAAATAATTATCTCGAGGTAGGGTTCGGTTGAGTGTTTTGTTTGTTTGTTTGTTTGTTTGTTTGTTGTTTTGTTGTTGTTGTTTTTAATAGTTTTTGTTTGTTTGTTTGTTTTTGTTGTTTGTTTGTTGTTGTTGGTTGTTCGTTTGTTTGTTTTTTTTGGGGGGTTTGTTTGGGTTTTCTTTTGTTGTTGTTTTTTGTTTGTTTGTTTGTTGTTGTTTGTTTGTTTTTTGTTGGTTTTTTGGGTTGTTTTTTTTTGGGTGGGTGGTAATTAGAATACACATTATCGAGAAAATGGCCGTTTCACAAAAACTGGTTGATCTGCATTTGAGTCCGTAATTTTTACTTAGTGTCACTAGATACTTTGCATACAGCTAGATTAAAGGGAGATATTGAATGAGTTCGTAATCCAGCGCTGTGTACTTCTTCCGAATTCCACAGAGTGTATTGATGGCGGGAAGCGCCGTGTGTCTGTCTTTATTTGTGTGCGCTGATCAGAGGTTGGATTAGAGAGGAGGGAAGTGGATCAGAAGGAGATGAGCTTAAAAGAAATGAACAAATAAAGTATTTTCCTCAAAGAAAAACGCACGAGCGCTTCAAACAATACGGTAGACTTTGGGATGAAGTTTTCATCTTATTTAAACTCTCCCTACTGTATGCGCTACCTTGATATTGGGTGTGCTTTGCTAATTTTTTTCTTCACCTAAGAGATGATTATTTATGTGTTTGAAGTTAATGCATTTTTACATATCATTTCCAAGTAACTGTAACTGTAATAATTTTCTGCTCATTTAGGGTACAATAAATTAGCATAAAGGTGCAGCGTTCCTACCATGTCTTAGATTTATTTAGCATATTATACCGGCTAGTGACATACATTCAGCTGTTTGGTTAGTTTTTTTTCTTTTTCTTTTTCACAAACAGCATAGGCACGTTCTGAGAATGTCTTGTTGTTGTCGAGACGTTAAGCAATGTACAACCAACCAATTTATTGATTTGAATGTCAAACCTTTTTCTTTTTTTATTCAGTTGGTACTGAAGTTCTGCTGGCCACCGTAGTCATGGGTAATTTCATGGCCGCCCCAAACTCTTCTCACGCCTTGCAGTTCATCCCAAACTCTGGTTTACGATTACTGAACGTCGCTCAAACTGACACCGGCGCCTACTCCGTTCACGTCAACGTCAACCTACACGGCTCCATCGTCACTGAAGTGCAGAAGGTTGAGGTGTTAGTTTCAGGTGAAAATGAACGACTGTCAAGCGTGCAAAATAACAAGAAATACCCAGCAACGAGCAGACACACATAGACGGGGCAAGCACAGCACAGACATAAATAAAAATAGACTACTCATCTTTCTTAGACCAGAAGCGTAACGCTTCTCGCCTGAAAAAAGATAAGTAGCCCATTGTACGTTACACTTCTCGCCTACAAAAGATGAATAGTCCATTGTAGCTTACACTTCTCGCCTGAGGAAAGTGAGTAGTACACATTAGGTAACGCTTCTCGCCTAAGAAAGATGAGTTGTCCACTTTAGGTAACGCTTCTCGTCTAAGAAAGATGAGTAGTCCATTGTACGTCACGCTTCTGGCCTACGAAAGATGAGTAGTCCACTGTACGTCACGCTTATCGCCAAAGAAAGATGAGTAGTCGGTTGTACGTCATACTTCTTGCCTAAGAAAGGTGAGTAGTCCCTTGTACGTCACGCTTCTCGTCTAAGAAAGATGAGTAGTCGATTTACGTCACGCTTCATGCCTAAGAAGGATGAGTAGTCCATTTTCTGACGCACCTCCTTATTTGCTGCCTTTGAGCGGAAAAACTGTGTGATACAGCCGTGCTGAGTGAACAGCCAAGTGTTCACAACATTGTCCTGTAGAAAGTCTGGTCAGAAAAAGGTATGGACACACGTGATATTGAAAATTGACCTACTTTTAGCTCACGCGCAATGACATAATTTTACAGTGACAGCTGGCACTCTGGCATCATGTATTGCGCTATTAGAAACGTTTGCCTGGCATCCAAAATATTGTCGCCACATTATAAACTAACTAACACCAAGACCTTTGCCAAGAGACAATGGCGGTTGTGTTGTGACTAGGCGTGTGCCGAAAACCAACTCACATCGGATTTATGCAAGAAAAAGGTGAGTAAGAAATAGATTCTTACATCTGTGTTTAGGTGATACTCGCTTTCACTCGTAGGTTAAGGGTTTAAAGCCACTCGAATGAGATTCTCAGTATCATCTAAACACCGATGTAAGACTCTATATGTACGACACACTTCTCGCCTGAGATAACTGATTAATCCATTGTACGTCACACTTCTCGCCTAAGAAAAAATTAGTAGTCCACTGTACGTCACGCTTCTCACCTAACAAAGATTAGTAGTCCATTGTACGTCACGCTTCTCTCCTAACAAAGATGAGTAGTCCATTGTACTTCTGTATGTAAGTCTATTGGAAAATATAACAAAATTTGTAGTGTTTGTCCTTTCTAATTTTTTTTCTTGTTTGTTGTGTATTTCTTTGAACGCCTGCTTTGTTTTCTCCTTGTCGCGGTTCAGCTGTACGTGACACTTCCCGCCTAACAAAGATGAGTCGTCTATTGAACTTATGTCTGTTCGTCTATTGGAAAATATAATAAAATGTGTAGTGCTTTTCCCTTTGCAGCCCTTTTCTTCTTTGTTGTGTATTTTTTTGAACACTGATTTGTTTCCTCCATGTCGTGTGGTTTAACCCTTTGCGTGTCGGTAGCGGTTTTAGTCGAAATGATTCCTACAGGAATCATCGCGACTAAAAAAAGTTACGGACACCCAAAGGGTTAACTTCCGCAGAGTCGAGAGGAGAGTTATGAATTTACATACAGCGTACAATGTGCATGTGGACATATTAAAAACATTTGTGGGAGAACATTTTGCACGGACATGTAGCTTCTGTTCTATATGTCAGCGAATATGTATGGCACTATTAACCCATTCAGCCCTGACGCACTACAGCAGGAGATGGGTCGACCATTATAATTCAAGGGTAGTGCCAGATTAGCTTGGCGCCTATCGGCGCCAAGCTAATCTGGCACTGCCCTTAAATTATCATACCATCTCCTGCAACTGGTGCATAGTCATTAGATGACGCCTCCAAAATTTTAGGAATACACCGTCGGGCTGAATGAGTTTACGGGGAGTGTACTGTTCTAACTGTGCATCACTTCTCTTACAAACGGAGAGAGTACAGACTTTTGAATTTATCTTGCTGTAAATTGTTCAGCTGATATGGTTTCCAAATAACGTGAATCCGGCCAGTATCATTGCAGTGACAACTGTGCTCCCCTCGCCTCGTCAGGTTTATATATATATATATATATATATATATATATATATATATATATATAGAGAGAGAGAGAGAGAGAGAGAGAGAGAGAGAGAGAGAGAGAGAGAGAGAGAGAGAGAGAGGGAGGGAGGGGGGAGGGAGGGAGGGAGAGAGAGAGAGACTGGGGGGGAGGGAGGGAGGGAGGGAGAGAAAGAGAGAGAGAGGGAGAGAGAGAGAGAGAGAGAGAGAGAGAGAGAGAGAGAGAGAGAGAGAGAGAGAGAGAGAGAGAGAGAGAGAGATTCTTACATCGGTGTTTAGCTGATACTGAGCATCTCACTCGAGTGGTTTTTAAAACCTTATGCTACGAGAAAAGGCGAGTAGGATAAGGTTTTAAGACGAGGAGAGTGAGATTCTCAGTATCACCTAAACACCGATGTAAGAATCTATTTATTACCCACCTTTTTATTGGCATGAATCCGATGCGAGTTGGCTATCGACACGCCCAGTCACAACACAGCCGCCATTGTGTGTTGACAAAAATCTGGACGTAATTTACTTTGTTATGTGGCGTCAATATTTTGGATGCCAGACACATTTTCCTACATGGTGATGTAGTAGCGTAATTCATGACGCCAGAGTGCCAGTCGTCACTATGAAATGATGTCATTGCTTGTGAGCTGAAAGTAGGGCAAGTTTTAATCTCGAGTGTGCCCATACCTTTTTGTAGACCAGACAATTCTGTGCACACTTGGCCGCTCACGCAGCAGAGCTGTATCACACACGTGTGTGATACAGATTTTCCGCTCAAAGGTAGCAACGAAGGAGGTGTGTAAGAAAACTCTACACTCTATCTCTTGTAGATGACCCTTTGACGACTGACGGTCAGCTGCACGTGCGGATGTTACCGGAAGCGGTGTACGACAACTCCACACAGCAGTTCCACGTCCAGCTGGCTTGTGGGGATTTCAAGCCGGTCTGGGCACCCAATGTCGCCGTTGTGTGGAAGGTATATACTACTGACATGATAGTTTATCATAGGGGCCTGACTGAATTGAGCTAGATGGGGTAGCGCGCACGCGGTGGCGCAGCGGATTTGCGTTTAGTTAAAGCACCATCGTCAGGCCCCTATGACTGTGCTGTTTCCGAAACCTGCTTATTGCCTACGAACTAGTGTGCAGTTTACGAAATCATTTTGCAGCGGCTGAAAAGACAGAAAACAATACACAAATATGCTTTATTGTACTTCTTTATATACTGACGAGCAAAAGAAATTCGACATCATTTGAATCATCGGAAACACTGAACCCATTCAGCCCTGACGCACTATAGCAGGAGAGGGGTCGACCACGATAATTCAAAAATAGTGCCAGATTAGCTTGGCGCCTAATCTAGCACTGCCCTTGAAATATCATCGTCGATCTATCTCCTGTAGCTGGTGCATAGTCATTAGATGACGCCTCCAAAATATGAGAAATACGTGCGTCGGGCTGAATGAGTTAAGTGTTTCCGATGATTCAAATGACGTCGCATTTCTTTTGCTCGTCAGTATAAAAAAGTAAAACAAAGCATATTTGTGTATTGTTTTATTTATTTATTTATTTATTTTTTTTTTTTTTATTATTTTTTTTTTGTCTTTTTCAGCCGCTGCAAAATGATTTCGTAAACTGCACACTAGTTCGTAGACAGTAAGCAGGTTTCGGAAACATCACAGTCATAGGCGCCTGACGCTGGTGCTTTGACTGAACGCAAATCCGCTGCGCTACCGCGTGCGCACTACCCCATTAAGCTCAATTCAAGTAGGACCCCTATGATAAAGTATCATGTCGTTTTAAAGAGGAAGTATATCGTTTACGGCTTTGGTGTGGTGGTCAAGACTGTTTTTAGCTCTTCTACCATTTGTGCATGCCTCCACCGCAACGTTTACAGAAAGGGGCTAACGCCGTTCAGTGCCCATCGACGCAGGTTGTGTTTCTTCATTCTTTCTTAATTCAACGCCAAAATGTCCTAGCTTTTCCAGGAACATGGATTCAAAGTGGTGACAGCAAGAGGCATAGATCCTCATGAGCCCCCGCAACCCCGCATCCATACCTCTTGCAGTTGGGTTGGCAGTTTAGATGTTCTCGGCACTGAACGGGTTAAGCTGTGCTCAACCCCTTAACTGCCGGGGCAAGGCGAAGGCTACCCATCTTCAAGAGACACAAACCCTCAGTAGACCACGCAGTCACTGCTTTTATGAGGACAATTTGTTTTGCACAGACACCATCTAGCCAGACCCTCCCCAGCACTTCCTACGACAACGGCCGCTTCCTTCTGTCCGTCCCCAAACCTGTCGACAGCGGGCAGTACACCTGCGCCATCGACGACACCTCCCCGGCCGATCTGTGCGTCCAGAGTGGATCCTCTTTAGGCACGGGCGCCTCAGTCCTTGTGGATGGAGTCCAAGTGCAGTTGATCGTCATGGAGACTCGATTGAAAGTGTATCAGCTGAAGAATGAAGAGAAGGCCAAACAGCAGGACGCGGAAATTGCAGCGCTGAGGCAAGAAAACGCCATTCTTCGACAGCAGTTGGGAAACAACACAAACTACCTGACGTCAAAACTCAGTAACGTCATCATGTTGTACATGTTAATTTCATTATACCCTGAGGAGCACAAAAATGCGACACTTTTGGGATCATCAAAAACACTAAAGTAACCCCGGCCAGGGCCTCAGCTTTTTTAAATTTATTTAATTTCTTTTTTCAAGGGGGTGGGGGAGTGGGGGGGGGAGGGGGTGGTGGCGGGAGGGGGCTCTAGGACCGAGGCCTCGATTCCAACCGCCACAAAATCCTTGACGCATTAACTTACCTGATGATTTGACGGTGACGCATATAATATTTTGGATCCTAACGCTCTCGGTACGCCGAAGTTCCCTTTAGATATTATGGTTCACAATTGAATGGGAGCGGATCCGTTGCATGGGGTAAGCTGTATTTGTCGTTAGACCGGAAATTTGTCTTGGTAAAAGAATTAGCTGGTCGTGCAGAATTACTTCGTAATTTTCTTTTTCTTCCCGTAAAGAGCTTTCTCAAGGAGTACAGTGTTTTCATATGCACTGCAAGAATGATGCGTCAAGGAAATAATGAACAGAAATATGACGTCATCTTGCTGTCGAGGGACGTAAATGTTTTCTTGTTACATCATCATATACTATATAATGACTTAAAATCTGTTAAAACCCAATTTTTTTCAATTTCTTGTGGACACAAAAGGCGGGAGGTCTGAAATCTTTCACATCGCAGTAGCTGACAGTGGCTTGTGCATTGACAAGAACCTTCTAAATGAGTTTATAGTGGCATAGGAGTTCCAGGTAGGTTGATTTTCTGATTCCTTCCTTTCTTTGCGGTAGACTTTGGGATGGGGCTGATCAGAGCGCGTTCCGTACAATGCAAAGGACATAACAGGCGGGGGGGGGGGGGGGGGGGGGGTGGGGGAACTCATGCATGGCATGGCAAAGACGTAACAAGATAACAATGATGTCACGTCTAGCCACTCTAACCATGCTGTTGAACGCCGGCCCACAGAACGTATAACCGGTAGGAAGCGCCGTGTGTCTGCCGTCTGTGTTCCATTCAATGCACCAACACTGAAACACTGTCTAATCTGCTATGCATCAACACTGTCGACACACTGCGTCTCTCATACAATGTACCAACACTGATACAATGTCTCCTCAGTCTACAATGCATCAACACTTTTGACACATTGCGTCTCTCATACAATGTACCAACACTGATACGATGTCTCCTCTACAATGCATGAACACTTTTGACACACTGCATCTCTCATACAATGTACGTACATATTTCCTAACACGCTTTCTTTATACTATTACAGATTTCCAGAACAATCCAGCAAATTACACAACTCAATCTATCAGAAATGAAAACGTAGCCAAACTTATTAATATTCTTTAAAAAGAACACTATAGATCTAACTACAGCTTTCCACGAACATCTAGGCGCATTCAGTAAATGTTGCGAATTGTAGCCAACTTGTTTACTACAAAACTTTGACGTCATATCTGAGGTCACTAGAATGATCGCGACCCTGTCCGAACCTTCCAGTCTAATGTAGGTCAAACTTTACAACAATGTATCAAGGAGAAGCGTCATTCTAGCTACAAAAATCGGTCGCAATTCTCTGTGCAAATGAAAACGAATCATACTAAAAAGGTACGTAATTCTTATCCTAAATAACTCGAATGAATATCGGATGTTTTCCTATGATCAACACACACATGCTCTAAAAAGAATAACACAACCACAAACGTAACAATGTTGCATGTCTTTTGCTCGTCGGTATAGGTGACTAACAGCACCCAGCTCAGGTAAAACGTACGTTGTTTATTAGCAACGTCATCAATAAATTATAGAATAATATCTGTTTCGGAACACGATTATACACGTATAATTGCAAACTGACAACGCTTTTAAAATGCGTAACTGCATGAATTTAATACGTTCATTTAGAGGAGTGAGATTATTAAACTAATTTTTTTAGTCCGATGTTCAATGTCATTATTACATGCTCGTTATTCCTGTAACGCCTTTCTCTTTTTCAGATCTTGCAGCCAAAAGCGTCGGGTTTCATGCAATGATTTACCGTATCGACCCATATCCAGCATTAGTTCCTGTGACTGCATATGCCAGAATCTACACAAATGACGGACAGTCCTTCAATGGAACAAGTGGGATTTTCCGCGCTCCCATCAATGGCACTTACTTGTTTTTAGTCAGCCTCTTTGCTTCCCAATACAGCTATCCCAAAATTGACACATACATCCATCTGAAAGTAGATGATACGAGCGTGAATTATTGTTATGCGTCCCACACTGACCATTATTCCCAGGGAAATTGTCACACTGTCACTAAGCTGTCGATTGGTCAACGTGTTTGGTTACAGAATGGTGCGGGAACATATAGATTTTCCGATTCCTTCTTTAGCGGTGCCTTACTGCATGCAGATTAGATCCGTGTCTGTCATTTGAATAAATGAAAACTTAATTTTAACTCATTCCAGACATGCCTCCTCCGGATACGCGGCTTATGCCGCGTATCCGGAGGCGGCACGTCTCGAATGACTTAATCCATTCTCTGCTGCAATACAAGGGCCAAGGCACGAATGTTAGGACTGAATTTTTTGTGGACACATGGGCATATTTTCATGACAGCATTTCTCTCGATACAGTGCATGGAAACTTTAAGCCCCCGCCACTAAACAAACGAATTAGTTGCAACAGCAGAAATTATCTTTGAGATTTATTCAGTGTGAATTCAATAATAAACGGCCGGGACAGGTTTCGGAGCAGAAAACAAAACAAAACAAAACAAACAAAAAAACATCGAATCGTTGTTGTTTTGCACACTTAAGGTCACCTTAACCCGTTCAGTGCTGAGGACATTTGAACACCACCCATCTGCAAGAGGTATAGATCCCCATGAGCCCCCGCAGTTGCGGGGGCTCATGAGGATCTATGTCTCTTGCTGACACCGCTTTGAAGCCATGTTCCAAAAGCAGCTAGGGCTTGTTGAGGTTTAAATTAACGAAGCTTGCAGAAGCAGTTTCCGTCATCGGGCACTGAACGGGCAAACAGCCACATGGCAAATCCACACTTTTCAAGGTAACGTGTCACGCAGGATCTCGTTTGAAAGGCCTCAACGAGACAAGTTCGAATATACACGTAAACGCCGGATTTAACAAATCACCAGGGGACCCGGCTTTTCTTGGTGTTATATTGGAAGTGTGTTATAAGCGAAGTAATTTACGTTGATAAACGGCTGTTGGGACCTTAAAAAGTGTTGTTATATCCGACTTTTGTTATGTCTGACCTTGTTATGAGCGGAGTAGACTGTAAACGATTCAGTATCATAGTCCGTATGCCATGTGTCACATAGTCAGGATCAAGCTATAGGTCGTTTGACATCGGAGCGCACAAGTTTTTTTTTTTGCAAATATCCCCGGAAAGAACCACTTTTCTGTATCAATCTTAGAAGAAATATCACTCAGTGGCAGTTGACCTAATACATTTTTTTTTAACTCGAACTCTGTGTCAGTTTTGTTGCGCAGTCGTGAAATTCTGTTTGTTTGTTTGTTTTGTTTTTTTTTTGGTTTTTTTTTTCATCAAATGGCCGATTTTACATCCCTAAATGTGCCCCAGACATATTAAGCCCAGTATAAGAAAGGCCCATTTTCACGTGAATTGGCCAGGGTTTCAAACTCGACACAGCGCAGACACACATGAAGTCTTTAAGAGATACTATGATAAGGATGCCTTTAATTTGTTTTGTGTTCGGGAGGTTCAGGTCGGGTTGGGGCCGTTGGCGCCGGCCATGAGACGCCTTGGTGACGGGCTTCACCCGTCCCGAGCCATTGTCCATTTGTTGTTGTAAATGTTGTGTGAGTGTGGGTGATTGCGAGTTGCACCTGAGGTGGCGAGACACATTTTCCTGTACATGGCAACATGTCTTTGGAACAATAAAGTTGATTGATTGATTGATTGATTGATTGATTGATTGATTGATTATTGATTCATTCTTTACCTCGATATCAAGATCTGCCGGGCTCTATTCAGGGTATTGAAAATGACTTGTTTTTGTCTTTTTGCCAATTTTTTTAGCTGGACTCGCAATCCAGGAGTGAGGGCGGGGGGGGGGGGGGGCGGGGCAAGGGGGGGGGGGGGGAAGACGGGCTTGTTCAATAGCATGTTCGTTGAAAAGTCCTGGTACTGAATCAGTGGCGCAGTTGCAGTGCGCCTGGATTGGTCAGTGTTCATGTTGTACTTCGTAGGCAATAGCTGTTCCTGTTCACCATAACCCGCCCGCTAGGGCCGTCCGTTATAACTCCGGTGCC
Organism: Semisulcospira habei; assembly: GCA_036245525.1. Classification (NCBI taxonomy): domain Eukaryota; kingdom Metazoa; phylum Mollusca; class Gastropoda; family Semisulcospiridae; genus Semisulcospira; species Semisulcospira habei. Next base: position 18,711,696 of record BTPG01000002.1, on the reverse strand, counting down.
GTGGACGTTGAACCCCGAAATAACCAACCTGTAGGGTAAACAAAATTGCCATTTTTCGTTTTTTCCATTGTAAATTGAAAACCGAAGAACCCCAGCTATCCAACAAACACGGATACAAAATAAGAGCAGTCAGAGGCATAGAACTTCATGAGCCCCCGGGACCGCGGGGGCTCATGAAGTTCTATGCCTCTTTCAGTTGGGTGGCTCTGTTGTCCGGTAGGCAAGGGTTAAACCTACTGAATAGGTACAAAGCAAGTTTTCGGCAAAGTCTGTCGCTTTTCCTCAATGCGGAATCATGCCTATAGCCTTGCCTTTCATTTGAAATGACTGATTTGCACTGGATTGTGTTTGTGTGTATTGATTATTTCCACGTTCGAGTCTGCATACAATTCAAAACGTACTTTCAGTTCTTCCCGAGTTCTTTGTCCTAGTCAGCTGTGTTGCGTGCGGTTGCTCTGTGTACGTGAGTATTCCTTGTTGTGCTGTAGACATCGAGGCTTTGCTGCTGCGGACACAGCTCCGCTGGGCGGGGCACGTCTCCAGGATGGAGGATCATCGCCTACCAAAGATCACACTGTTCGGCGAGCTTGCTACTGGACACCGTGACAGAGGGGCACCAAAGAAGAGATACAAAGACTGTCTCAAGAAGTCACTTAGTGCCTGCCAAATCGACCACCACCAGTGGTCTTCGCTTGCTGCGGACCGTGACACCTGGCGCTCCACCATTTACAAGGCAGCTGAAGAAGAAGTCAAGAACAGTGACATGGCAATCGCCAGGAGGCCTGGTCCATAACCAGATTGACTTCATCTTGCTGCCTCGACGATTCAAATCCAGCATTAACAAAGCACAAACGAGGTCCTTTCCTGGCGCTGATATTGGCAGCGACCACAACCTCGTCCTTACTAGCCTCAAGTTGAAGCTGGCATTGAAACGAGATAGCAAGAGCCCTCGCATCAGATTCGACCTCCAGAAGCTAAAAGACCCGGAAGTAGAAGAGCTCTTCCAAGCCCAGGTGGGAGGCAGATTTGCAGCCTTGGCTACTTTGGACTGTGACGTAGACACCCTTGCTGGAAATATAAAAGAGGTGTTACTTTCTACAGCAGAAGAAGTGCTGGGGAAGCAGAGGAAGCGCAAACAGCCCTGGGTCACCGATGACATCCTCGATCTCTGTGATGAGAGGAGAGCCTGGAAGAAAAAGAGAGGCCAAGACCTCACATCAGCAAACAAGTACAGACTTGTCAACAAGAAGATCAGGAAGAGGATGAAAGAAGCCAAAGAAGATTGGATTGAAGACCAGTGTTGTAGCGTGGAAGAGGGCATGGCAAACGGCAACAGCAAGAAGGCTTATGAAACGCTAAGGACCCTCACCAAGACCCAACAGCGAACAGCCACAGTCATCGAAGACAGCAGCGGCCAACTCCTTACGGAAAACACTGCTGTACTAAACAGATGGACTGAGTACTGCCGAGACTTGTATAACTACAAGGCTGAGCCAGACACCAGCATCCTCCAAAACAACCAGGCTGGGGCCAGGAAGGCTGAAGACCTGCCAGTGTTAGCTGAAGAGGTGGAAGCAGCCGTACGCGGCCTGAAGGGAGGAAAGTCTCCAGGTGTAGACAACGTACCTGCTGAACTGTTGAAACATGGAGGAGAAGTAACAACGAAGGTCCTCACTACACTCTGTCAAAAGATCTGGGAGCAAAAGAAATGGCCAGTAGAATGGACACAGTCTCTAGTGATCCCGCTCCCCAAGAAAGGAAACCTGAAACAGTGCCAGAACTACAGAACTATCAGTCTGATAAGTCACCCTAGCAGAGTAATGCTTAGAATCATTCTCAACCGCCTCAAAACTTTCGCCGAGGAACTGCTGGCAGAAGAACAGGCTGGCTTCAGAGTTGGAAGAAGCACTGTAGAGCAGATTTTCAACTGCCGCGTCCTGATCGAGAAACATCTGCAGCATCAGCGCGAACTCTACCACAACTTCATTGATTTCAGGAAAGCATTTGATCGCGTCTGGCACGACGGACTCTGGCAAGTCATGAGATCGTTCAACATAGAGGAGGGACTGATCCAAATGATAGAAGCGCTTTACAAGAACGCCTGCAGCGCGGTTCTAGTTAACAATCAGTCAGGCGAGTTCTTCAGGACGACGATCGGTGTCCGTCAAGGATGCCTGCTCTCTCCTGTCCTTTTCAACATATTCCTGGAGAAGATCATGCAGGAAACCCTCCACGACCACCATACTTCAATCTCTATTGGTGGCAGATCCCTGTGCAATCTTCGATTCGCAGACGACATTGACCTCATGGCAGGCAGCAATAGTGAGCTCCAAAACCTGACAGACAAACTTTCAAGTAGCGCAGGGTCTTATGGCATGGAGATCAGTACGGATAAAAGCAAAGTGATGATCAACACCACAAGCGACAGCAGCAGCAACATTCACATGAACGGCCAGAAGCTAGAAGAGGTCAATAGCTTCAAGTACTTGGGAGCCACCCTGTCCAAAGACGGTAGTTGCATAGCAGAGATCCGTATCAGGATAGGTACAGCAACATCCGCAATGGCCAGGCTGGACAGGATATGGCGAAGTAACTCCATCAGCTTCACCATCAAGTACAGGCTTTACAAGTCCCTCGTAGTGTCTATTCTACTCTACGGCTGTGAGACTTGGACACTGCTTGCAGACTCAGAAAAGAAAATCCAGGCCTTTGAGAACAAGTGCCTGAGGAAGTTGCTCCGCATCTCGTACCGCGAGCACAAGACCAACGAATATGTACGGAGCATCGTCACTTCCCTGGTGGGCCCACATGAACCCCTTCTGGCAACCGTGAAACGGCGCAAGCTTGCTTGGTTTGGCCACGTGACCCGACACAACACCTTGTCCAAGACTATCCTCCAAGGCACTCTCGAAGGAAGTCGTCGGCGAGGTCGTCAGAGAAAGAGTTGGGTCGCAAACATAAAAGAATGGACCGAACTCGAGATGCCAGACTTGCTTGCCACCGCCCAAAATAGAACTCAGTGGAGAGCACTGTCTGTTGCTGCTGCCTTTCAGTCCCCCCAACGCCCAGTTCGGGCAAGGGACTGATGATGATGATGATGATGTCTCCTTTGAGGACTCTCACAGAGCTAGCCTTAAGGACAAGCGGCTCAGGAGAAAAAACAGAGATGCCGCAGCTCAGAACCCTGGCCATACCTTCCCCTGCAGCCACTGCGGTCGAACCTGCCTGTCTCGGATTGGCCTCCGCAGCCACGAACAAGCCTGCAGACGTCGTGGTCAACTCCTATAAAATCTTCGTTCGCGAAGTCAAGCCAAGCTGTAGACATATGGTATATCTGCTCGCCAAGTATTGCTCTCGTTTAGCGTTCAAATTCCCTGTCCTGTTTTGAAGTACTTTGCGAAGTGCGAGTTTCGCCCGACATCCGAGAAGTGCTTTCAGCTCCACACACACACACACACACACACACACACACACACACACACACACACACACACACACACACACACACACACACACACACACACACACACAAACACACACACAAACACACACACACACACACACACACACACACACACACATGCGGCGCTTTGGCGCCCAAAAGACGTTCTCTAGCAAGGTTTGCGTGACGTGATAATAACTGATCCATGCATACACACAGACACATACACACACACACACACACACACACACACACACACACACACACACACACACACACACACACACACACACACACACACACACACACAGGCACTAGCGCCTATTCACTTGTTTGTGGAATCATGCATGGATCAGTTAGACTTGCACGCATTTCAGTCAGTCACGTTCACTCGCATAATAATAATAATAATAATAATAATAATAATAATAATAATAATAATTATTATTATTATTATTATTATTATTATTATTATTATTATTATTATTATTATTATTATTATTATTATTATTATTTACCGCATGTTTGTTCTAATTTTATTTTGTTTTTTATATACACATTAATTTTCTCTGTCAGTCCTGCCCCAGTAAACAAAGGTCGTTGGGCCGATGACGGCCGCAGTGGGCCCGCGCACGACTGTGCGCGGGCCCACTGCGGCTGTCGTCGGGCCGAAGACGTTTTGCTACTACAGCGTTTTCCAGATTTGTTCGTGACTGCGGGTGCATGTTTGCGCTAAAGCATTGTGATTACGTGAAGGTTACATTGCACTAATGAACAGTGCATGATTATCGACGTAACAGAAGATAAAGTGAATGAAGGACCCGGCGTGCTTGATTTTTATGTATGTAAGATGCTGTTACTCTTGCAGTCTAATCTTAACAGCTTTGCTTTTTCTGTGTCAATGGCGACTGACGGAAAATGATCGAAATTCTACTTTCTCTTGGTATGCATGTATGTTTCTTTCTTTCTTTGTTAGTTCGCTTGCTTGCTTCCTTGTGAGTAAGTTGTTTGTTTGTTTGTTTTTTGTTTGTTTGTTTGTTTGTTTATTTGATTTTATATATTAGTCGACGCATTACTGTCCACGTTTAACCTCGTCCAATAAATAAATAAATAAATAAGACTGTGCGTTGGTTCGTTCGTTCGTTCGTCAGTCAGTCAGTCAGTCAGTCAGTCAGTGTCACTCACTCACTCACTCAGTCAGACTAAATGAATATATGAATAAATACACTAATAATTTTGAGTGTGTCTTTTTTTAAAACAAGATGAGGATTTCATCCCAACGTCTACCGTATTGTTTAGTAGCAGGTGCATTTATCTTTTAGGAACATTCAGGGTTGTTCATATTTTTAGGCTTATTATGCTGATCCATTTCCTTCCTCTCTAAGCCAACCCCTGATCAACACACACGTCGGCGCACACAAATAAAGACGGACAGACGGCGCTTCCCGCCATTTGTACGCTCTGTGGGCTCGTGTAGCGACAGGAATCCTACTCTTTCTTCTCTAACCCACCCTCTGATCCACGCACACTGGCACACAGAAAAAAAGACGGACACACGGCGATGCCCGCCATTCGTAAGCTCCGTGTAGCATAGCTATTCTGAAGAATACTAGCACGAGCAGCGAAATGACGTCACTTCAAGCTTCACGTTATGGCATTATTAGTCCCACGACGCTGTGTTCATTGTGACGACTCGATGTTATACGTCACTCATCGCAGTACTAATATCTGACGTATCAGAGAATCAACTTTGCAATTTTCTTGCTGATTTTCACGTCTAGAGCTTACAGGTCACAATTTGACCTAATCCTACCCAACGGCCGAGACAAACAGCAGGCTTATGCAAATACTGTTTATGAAAAATCATGCGGGTATTAATGAGAAGATAGTTTTTTTTTCGTAAAAGAAAAATTAATGTTATGGTAGCTGTTTTACAAATGACTCCTAAAAGTGGTGCAGAACATTGTCTGATTTTTCACACCTAGGGCATACAGGTCACGATTGACCTAATCGTACCCGACAGCCGAGACAAACTGTAGGCTTGTGTAAATACCGTATACAGAAAAATCATGCGATTATTTATGCGAAGATTTTTATTTTTTCGTACAAAAAGATTCAATTGTTTCAAGATTAACCCATATAATTCGTTTTTAATCCCAAAAACGTGAAAACATATTTTTAAAAAAAAAATATTTAATTATCACTCAAAACGCTCTAGAGGTAGACCTACAATGCTGGTTAACAGTAAGGTTTGCGTAGTTAGACGTGACGACATTTTTTTCTTGTTACTTCTTTGCCAAAATTTCTGCCCCGTACGCCAAAAATGTCATGTGGATACTCCGGAATGCGCTCCGACCAGCCCCATGTCAAAGTCTTCCGTATTTTTAAAATGGTCGACAAAAAGCAGCTAGCCATATTTGGGGGTGAGCTTTTCGTGATTGATTGATTGATTGATTGATTGATTGATTGATTGATTGATTGATTGATTGATTGACTGACGGACTGACCTACTGATTTAGGCAGGCGGGCATGCAGTCAGTGAGCCAATCAGTCAGTGAGTCAGCTGCCCGCAATAAAAGAGCTACACATACGCTATGTACACCACTTGCTCCAAAGCGGATTCCGCATTGATATTGCCAGATAATCTGCTGGGGACGTTGTTTCAGACGTGTTTTAACGCATTTCGTAGAAGCTGGACGTTCTGGACTGGAGCTGAAAGGTTTTGTATCCTACGATCTGTGTATTTTGATAATATTAAGAAAACGCCAGCTCATCTGGCTACAAGTTAGTGGACTTTGCGTGCACCAGCCTCATTTGAACTTCAGTCTCTTTTGGCTTAACTCTTTCTACCCCGGACACACCACAGCAAGATAAGGATCGACCATGATAGTTCAAGGGTGATGCCAGAATAGCTTGGCGCCTATGGGCGCCAAGCTATTCTGGCATCACCCTTGAACTATCATGGTCGATCTATGTCCTGCACTAGAGTGATTCAGAGGACAACGGCAAAATTTGGGGATTTCGGTATTGGGGTAGAATGAGTTAACTCATTCAGCCCCGACACACCACAGCAAGACATGCATCGAGCATGATAGTTCAAGGGTGGTGCCAGAATAGCTTGGCGCCCGTAGGCGCCAAGCTATTTTGGCACCACCCTTGAACTATCATGCTCGATCTGTCTCTAGAATTGTAATACAGTCCTTCAGCGGGCAACTCACCAAAATTTGGAAATTTCGGTCTTTGGGCAAAATGTGTTAAATGAAATAAAAGTAAAAAGAACCTAAAAAAATAAAAAATAAAAAAATAAAAAAATGGAATGAATCAATATATTCAAAGCGGATGCGGAAAATTAATAACGGTGATACAGATAATTATTGACACTAATTACAGAATATACAAGGGTAATTTCTCTTTTGAAATTCACTTCTCGTGTCTGTCTTCAAGTCGTTCTGTTACTTTTACTTCCAGTTTTCAAACTTTTAAACAATAATTTACCCGACCTACCCAAAATACATAGCGCAGAACGTGTTAATACCAAAGGTGATTTAATGATGTAGGGACGAGTTGCATTGCAGTAGTTTAACCCCTTCCCTGCCACTGTACGTGCATTTTTGTTTGTAAAATCTTAATTCATTCAACGACCAAAAGCCAACACCGTGCAATAGACAAAGACACAAACTGGTCTCAGCAAGAGGCATAGATCCTCATGAGCCCCCGGGATCTATGCCTCTTACAGTTCGATCGTGTTAATTGTTCACTTTCGGCAGTGGATGGGTTAATGAACTGAGAGAAAACAAAAACTGCTTCCTGCATGGTGTTAAACCAGACGCACTTAAGTACACAGATAATGTTTTAAGTCAAACGATCAAGTTACTCTTATACAGTTGATCACGTTTGTAATATTTGAAACCTTCCAATTGCACACTCTAGTGCTCTCCCTCTCTCTCTCACTCTCCCCCTCTCTCTCACTCACTCACCCACTACTGGCAATGTGAAAATGAACTGCATTTGTTTTGTTACGCATTAAATCGCTATCTACTGTCATGCTTGTCTAATCTACATTATGATACACCCTGCGCGATTTGAAGCTGAAGTCGTGTACGCCCACATGTTCATATTCGCATAAACACCCAAAGTCCGATAGGCCTGAACTTTTTTGTCTATTGTTTAGAGATAGCGTGCTGATAGTAGTCTCTTTATTAAGTGCCCCCATGTATAGTTGTGTGTACTTACCCCCGTTCAGTGCCAGCTAACCCAACACACCTAGCTGTGTCAGGAACATGGATTCAAAGTGGTTGTCAGCAAAAGGCATAGATCCTCATGAGCCCCCGCAACTGCGGGGGCTCATGAGGATCTATGCCTCTTGCAGTTGGGTGGTGTTCAAATTTGCTCGGCACTGATCGGGTTAAAGGGTGTATCGTGGTGATAGACTGTGTGTGCGTTGTGAGGGGAGTAAGTCCAGTTTTGTAGGAAGCAGGTGTTACAATGAAAATCTGTCTTTTCTCCTGGCCTTTCTCTCCGTTTGTCTTCACAGGGCAGTGTAAGACGAGGTATGATCAGAAGGTAATGATAGTTGAGCCGCCATTTGCAAACTACTTAAGTCACACAAAAACAAGTAGTATCAAAACAAATTTCAGCCTCTGCCCTTTATTTGTGCACAATATAGAGCTCATATCTTCAGCCAAGCCGCTGTGTGACGTCACTGAAAAAGTGATGTAAACAGATGTGCTTGAAAACAGCGAACTCTCCAAGATAATAAACTTATTTGTACATTATTAAAAGAGTGAGACCTTCAGACAGTCCTGTCAAATCCAAACAAATTTGATAGGTGTTTGTATGTGATACTTGTGTATTGTCTGGCAATGACTACAAGTGGATTGTGGGGGATTTTGAGATTTAACACTGCAAGAGAGGACTTTGAAGACTGGTCGTACTGTCAATTTTTAGCCAGGAACTAGCAAACTTTGCTCTTTATTTACATATTGATAAGAAAATACGCATATATTTTAATTTGAGAAATGTCGTAAACGTCCGATTTTTCTTTTAGAACAGTCTAAATGATAGTGCGCAATGACCTTGACCTCCAAAAACTATCTGCAATAAGGATATCTCATTTCTTGACAGTGGCTCAAATGTAACAGAAAGTTGATCACTTTGATTAACCACTCAAAACGTTTAGCATAAATGGCCTCTAACGACCGAGTGATGTCATCATTGAAGACAATATTTGCTTGTCCTGTAACGGTATCCCCCCAAAACAGTCCAATCAGGAGTGGTTGGCCTCTGATGAGAAGAGACTAAGGACACTTTTGTCACATTTTCAGAATTGATAGCAACCTATTCTCTATTTTTTTTTAAAAGTTAGAGGTCTAAGTCATTATTCATATTTTACCAGTGGAGCGCGCAGGCAAAGCAAAATATCATGTAATATATTTTTTTCTCCAAAAGTGTTGAAGTCTGTTCATGAGCAGCGGCCATCTCTCAGTGGTCAGACCGTCTTGTTTTTTTCTTGACTACGGAGCCAGTGACCTCAAAGCCAAGTTTGCTGTGTCCTACACAAAGAAACAAAGCATTCTTGTTTTCCTCAACCACCATACAGTCCTTATCTCGAGGCTGGCAGGACGGAGTTTCCACGTATTCAAGATCTAGGAAAAGCCGTATATTCACTCTGACCTTCATCGGAAAGTCACATTTCTTTTGAATCTTGCCTGAAGTAGCTGAGATTTTGCATTACGAGTGGAGGATAGTGCTACCAAAAAAAAAAGTGAAAATATCAAGTAAATTGGTCCAACGGATTTGGTTTTATGGCACAACTGGCAATACTTATTGATCATACCTCGTAGTATAGTATGAGGGGTGAGGGACGGGTGGGTGTGAGAAGAGGGTCTATCATAACAGAGGCCGGGTGGAAAGGGTTTTTTGTTGTTGTTGAGTGTTTGTGTTTATATATATATATATATATATATATATATATATATATATATATATATATATATATATATATATATATATATATATATATATATATATATATATATATATATATATATATATGTGTGTGTGTTTTTTGGCCGGGGGAAGGGTGTACGTGCTTCTGACTGTCCAGTTGAAGGTACGGCACAACAACGGATGCTTATGCTTGTGGGGCATGGAAGAGCGTTGATGTTTCCATTATTTTATTCAATTTCGGCGGTATTGGCGGTGCCTGGAAAGCACTGTTGTTATAGGGAGTGTAAATCCGATTCCTGATACCCCAATCGATACCCAGATGCAGTTCCCTCCCCGTTCCCGAAGCCTCTTCACGACTGGAATACACGAAAGAATGGATACTGTGAAAAACTTGCGGTCGGCCACATGGTCAACTGAACCCTGAGAGAATCACAAGACATCACTACGTGTGCTCAAAAGTTTTTTTGTTTTTTGTTGCATCGATCTCCCCAGTTAAGATCAGATAAAACTGGTGCGATTGATTTGGAAAAAGATGTCTCGGATTTACAACACGGCATGTGACGCCTTTTCTTTACAATATCATGTAAAACTCTCACAAGCAAGAGCTCATGCAGATCTATTCCGCTGTGGATGTGGGGCCTGGTTTGTGCCAATAGCAAAATGCACTTATAAAACCCTTCGTCGGATTTTGTTTTATTTGCTTCTTTTTCATTAGAATGTTAACCCTCTTAACCACACGGCCGCATTTCCAAGCGGAGGTGATGTCTAACGACTATGTACCCGTTGTAGGAGATGGATTGATCATGATAATTCAAGGGTAGTGCCAGATGAGCTTGGCGCCTTCAGGCGCCAAGCTCATCTGGCACTACCCTTGAATTATCATGATCAATCCATCTCCTACAACGGGGTCCCGGGGCTAAATGGGTTAAGCTTCGCCTTCCTCGATTTTTCGTTGTCTCTCCGTGTGTTTGCGTGTTCTTGCAAGCGTTCGTGTCCGCGCGTTCTTGCGAGTGTGCCTATAAGTCGTTTGGCATCGGTGCGCACCAAGTTTTTCGCAAATATCTAAACAAAGAACCACTTTTCTGTACCGATCTTAAAGAACAAATATCACTCAGTGCCAATTGCCATAATACTGTATACTTTAAAAAAAATCTGGAACATTGCGTCCGTTTGCTGTACAGTCGTAAAAATTTGAATTTTTTCACGAAATGACTGAAAAGAAAAGGGGAGACTGCCATTGCTAATATTTTAGGAAGATTACAAAGTAAAGTAGGCAAAAGCACTGTCAGGGGAGAGAAGTGTGCATGATCGACCAATGATCATAAAACTACTTTGGTCAAAGCACACAAAAAAACACGCACAAAAATAGTAAAGAGGGGGTGCGCTAAGAAAGTGACTGGAAGCAATGCATATGAAAGCCCCCCCCCCCCCCCCCCCTCACCCCTAATGGGGGCGTATCACATATCCGTTCCAGCACCTTGGTGCATGGAAATTTAAATCTAGGTCCCCCAAGGGTGGTCCAAATATTTAGCCGGTGTGGACAGCTGTTTCGGTCTTCACTACCTCGTCAGCACACCATTCGGCATACTGGTGGAAGGCAGGAACTTTTGCCTACCTGCAAAGACAGCCACATTTTAGTGTGGTGTCTGCAGGGGCATACATTCCATGCGCCGATGCCTCCACCTAGAGCTAAATTTGCATGCACAATAAGAGAGAACCTGACTGAAAGGGGGGGGGGGGGAGGGTTTGATTGTATTGATTGTACATTGCTTAACGTCCCGACAGCAACAAGGCTTTCTCAGGACGTGCCTGCACTGCTTGTGAAAAAAAAAAAATAAACAGAACATTGAATGTATGTCGCCAGCCGGTCAAATACATTAAATAAACCTAACACATGGGGCCTAAATAAAGCTAAGACCATTTAGCAACACACATCCAATATCAAGAGCTACAGGCAGTGCAGACAGTAGGGAGAGTTTTAAAAAGGCAAATACAGGTGAATGGACAAAGGGTAGACAGAAACACATGCCCCAGAATAGAGAGAAAAACCCACCCTGTGGGTCTGACCAGGGTGACCTTGGGAACTAAAAAATACCTAACCCCACCCAAGTCCCCCAGGGCAGACCCGGGTGGGGTTGGGGGGGGGGGGGGGGAGGGGTTGCAGTCGATATTGTAGTAATAAATGACTGATTTGACATCCCTACATGTGCCCCAAATATAATCATCCATTTTCGCGTGAATGAGGAAGTTTTCAAACCTGAAACAGTGCAGGCATACATGAAGTCTGCTTGCTTGACCTCGATACTGAAATCTGGCCGTTTCCCGCCGGGGCTGTATTTGGGTATTGAAAATGACTTGTTCTTATCTTTTCACTAAATATTTACGACTGTACAGCAAAATCAACAAATCATGAGTTCAGTAAAAATAGGTAATATTAGCTCACTTGGCATGAAATGACATCTGTTGTAAAAGTGGTACAGAAAGTGGTTTTTTGCGGCGATATTTGGAAAACAAAACGTGCGCTAGTTCGATGTCAAACGGCCTCTGCATACGTGCGTCTATGCATGTGCATGCGTGTGACTGTACTAGTGCACCCGAGTGTCTACATGTCTGCGCGTAAGCGACAGAAAGAGTAGCGAGGTCACGTTTACGCCGAACTACTCCCGAAAACCAACGCGAGCGAAGTCACGGCCGGACAACCAGAGTGCACCATAAGCACATCTCCAAGAGGCATAGATCCTCAGGAGCCCGGAGGGCTCGTGAGGATCTGTGCCTCTTGGAGATGTTTGGAGCGTTGTCTCTTCTTATGGCAGAAGCGGGTTGTCTGCCAGTTCGTTGTTGGCGGTCGCTCCGCGCAAACGTGACCCCACTATTATCTTGGCTTGACTTCGCGAACGAAGATTCTATAGGGCTTCTATTAAATGCAGAACAAATGCACGTGGGCATACATTAACCCTTTTAGCCCCAAGGCCAAATTTCCTCAAATGTTGGAGGCGTCATTAACGATTATGTACCAGTTGCAGGAGATAGATGGACCATGATAATTCATGGGTAGTGCAAGATTAGCTTGGCGCTGAAGGCGCCAAGCTAATCTGACACTACCCTTGAATTATCATGGTCTATCCATCTCCTGCTGTAGGGCGTTGGGGCTGAATGGGTTAACACACCCATGAAAAACAAACAATTCAAATGATCACATTACTTTTATTTGGGCGAAAAAAAATCAACTTCAAGAAATCCTATTCCTTGAACTAAATTGAATTCTGAACCTTCCATTGTCAACATACAGTAAAATACAGCAGAGTGGTGAATGTACACGAACCAGTCACAAAGTCTTGACGATGAACAATAGAGGGTGCTGCTGTGTGATTTTGGATCTGATGGCTAGAGCCGTAAGGTCCGGAATCCCAGAAAATAACTCAAACAATGACACAGTTGTAATGTTGAAATGATGATACAGCGGAACAACGAGGACTGAATCACTAGGTGATGACGTGCTCATTCATATCCCCTGAAACAAACACAAATGGAAATAAATAACACAACTGCAAATATCCCAGCAGATCTTGCTTGGAACCGCCACCCTTATCACATATCACCTGTCATTAACCCATATCATACTGAGGCTAAAAGCTTCAAATTTGTACATTGCCACATGCAAGCTATTTTATAGTACTTACAGATAAGGATGTAGACCAATGGCTTTAGTTCAAGGATGGTGCCAGAATAGCTTGGCGCCTAGAGGCGCCAAGCTATTATGGCACTACCCTTGAACTATTTTAGTCACACTTATTGCACACACTGGTGTATTCTGAATGATATGGGTTAAATTAAAGACCATCATTTAGGTGGCTGTAGCTGTAGCCATCTGAATGGTCGTATTTAATGACAGGATAACAATTTTGCCCTTCAGCACTTCTCTTTTAACTCGTTCAGTGCCAGCTGACGCAAATTGTGCGTCTGCAATCTCTGCTGAGTCAACACGCAAACACCCTACCTGTTCCAGGAACAAGCCCCCGCAACTGCGAGCGCTCATGAGGATCTAGACCTCTAGCAGCTGGGTGGTGTTCATTTTCTTCGGCACTGAAAAGGTTAAGGCCACTCTTCTAGCCAAAGAAAGGCCGGTCTTCGCCATAGTATAAATGAAAAGACTGCATCTGCGGGAGCTCGTCAAACTCTTCAATGCCTTTCAAGAGACCGCTATTATTGATCGACACCATGGAGAGTGAAACTCTCAACTAAAAATACTTCCAATCCTGGTGGCTTGACCCTGTCCCTGCCAACGTACGTACATTTTGTTTCTGAAAGCTTGTGTTCACTGAATGACCACAAGTCACAACTGTCCAAAGAACGCAGAAACGTGGTCTCAGCATGAGGCATATAACCTCATGAGCCCCCGCAGTCACGTTTGCATTCGCTTTTTCTCAGAAGTGAAGGGGTTAATATTTGAATCAAACCGCACAACAATTGATGGCATTCAGTGACGAGTGATCTCTGATATCTCTCTCTCCGTCAGAAAGACTCTCTCTCCTCCTTTCAGTCCGCCCTCAAAACTCACCTCTTTCAACAGTAATGCCTCCACACTCCCCACCCCAAGCTGACTGTCAAATGTATTTGTGGTACGCGAGTCATTGTCAAAAGCGTGTGCGAGTTGCGAGTGCGCGTTTAGAGTTATAATTATTATAAGATAAGTGCATTATAAATACCGTAATTATTATTATTATTATATAGTTTGTCACTCAAAACATGCTCTGTACCAATCACTGCACTGTGAGCAGGAGTGAATGGAAGCTGTATAACAAACATTATCCGTTTGGCTGTCAGCAGCGCTTTTTGTTGTGGCGACTACCACAGGAATCATCGAGATTAACCCTTTTCATTCTGATACACCCCATTGCATGAAATGAATTTGACCGACAGTTCAAAGGTGGTGCCAGAATAGCTTGGCGCCTGAGGCGCCAAGCTATTCTGGCACCACCTTTGAAATAAAACAGTTGATCTATCTCCTAAGCTGTAATGTAGCCTTCATAGGACAATAAGCAAATTTTACAAAATCTGAGGCGCCAAGCTATTCTGGCACCACCTTTGAAATAAAACAGTTGATCTATCTCCTAAGCTGTAATGTAGCCTTCATAGGACAATAAGCAAATTTTACAAAATCAGCTCAGGATGTAATGGGCTAAAAGGGCTACTGACAGCCAAATGGTTAGCACATGAAATAAGTATGAACACACAGACTTGCTTCGCTACCACACAGCTGCCATCAAACTAACAAGATAGGCAAAGCCCTCATGGCTCACTTTGGCCAATCCACATAATAAGTGTGACCTCTGTGTGTTCATGTGTCTAAACGTAACTAAAGGGTTGGCTTTTGCACCAGTAAAATACAAGATTTCTCCACGTGTGCATTTTTCACATATTTGTAGACCCTCCGTGACCCTTGACCTTTGTGAGGGGGCGACTAAATTAGCCTGCATAGAAAGGTGTTTTCATCAGCTAGCTTCATGCCAAGTTTGACTGCAATGCTTGCAAACAACTTTGATAAAAACTACAATTCTATTAAAAAAACTGACATGTTTCACACACTTTCTGACCTCCTGTGACCCTTGACCTTTCCGAAGGTTCATCCAAATTATTATACATAGGAAAGCTTTATCAGGTATCTCTACACCAACTTTGGGCTTAAAGTAAAAAAAGTATTTGAGAAAAAACAGCTTTTATCAAAATACGGCTATTTTTACTCCATTCTGGACCCCCCCCCCCCCCCCTCCATGACCCTTGCAAGGGGACCACTAAATTAGTATGCATAGAAAGGCTTTACCATCAGGCATCTTTGTACCAAGTTTGGTTTGAAGTTGAAAATAGTATTTGAGCAGAAACAACTTATGTTAAAATATGGCTATTTTTTACCCCTTTCTGGATCCCCTGTGACATTGACCTTTGTGAGAGGTCACTGAAATTG
Organism: Semisulcospira habei; assembly: GCA_036245525.1. Taxonomy (NCBI): domain Eukaryota; kingdom Metazoa; phylum Mollusca; class Gastropoda; family Semisulcospiridae; genus Semisulcospira; species Semisulcospira habei. The sequence continues at coordinate 18,696,343 of BTPG01000002.1, read as the reverse complement.
TTATGTTTAGAAAGTTTTACCACAAAGTACCCTTGGAGCAAGTTTGTAGTCTAAGGCTTGAATCTTGAATAATCTCCGAGAAAATGCCAACGTTAAAGTTTACCACGTATGACAGACGCCGGACAGCCCATTACACAGACTCAATTTTGCTATCGCATGTGAGCAAAAAATGATGACACTTGACGCATACGTGGTCGCAACATTTGCTGACCATTGTAATTGGCTGCATCCACTTGTGCATGCAGCCTTCGGTATTGTTACAGTTTTTACCACAAAGTACCCTTGGGGCAAGTTTGAAGTCTAAGGCTTGAATTTTGAATAATCTCCGAGAAAATGCCAACGTTAAAGTTTACCATGCATGACAGGTGCCGGACAGCCCATTACACAGACTCAATTTTGCTATCGCATGTGAGCAAAAAATGATGACACTTGACGCATACATGGTCGCAACATTTGCTGACCATTGTAATTGGCTGCATCCACTTGTGCATGCAGCCGTCTGTACTGTTTAGTAAACATTTCTGGTGGCTGCATGCACAAGGCAGGGCTAACTCCCGCCAACAAATGCCTCTGGCAAATACTTACGCCACCATGTGTGCTATGTCCCAGTTGGTCTGAGCAGACATCGGTCCGCGAATCTCAGCCCCCTGCTTCGTCACCACAGCAATCTCATACTGTAGACAGAACATCAAACACAAAGCATTACTAAAAGGAATACACTAAATACACTAAAGGTCATCAGGCCAACGTCGGCGGCAGTCAGGTCATGCACGGCTGTGAAACTTATATTTATTGTTGCGTTAACCCATTTAGCAGCTAGGCATTTCTGGAATTGGGGGGTGGGGGTGGGGGAAGGGGTGGGGTGGTGGTGGTGGTGGGAGGTGGGGGGGGGGGGGAGAAAAGGAGGGGTGTCCCTTTATGATGTCTCGGTTGCAGGAGATGGATGAACTATAATTCAAGGGTAGTGCCAGATTAGCTTGGCGCCTAATGGCGCCATGCTAATCAGGCCCTACCCTTGAATTATCATGGTCAATCTACCTCCTGCTGTAGGGTGTTGGGGCTAAATAGGTTAATTTATCATGAACATTATTAGTAGTAAACTTAGGATACATGACAAAGTGCCTGAAGAAGAAAATGTTTTTGCTGTCTTATCAAAAAGGTTGTTGTAACTTATATAACTTATATTCAGATATAAATAAGTGAAGTAAGTCACATTGATAATGTGTTGTCAAGACCTCTGAAAAGCGTAATATCCGACTTTCCTCACAGCGACCTTCTTATCAGTGAAGTCAATTACTGTCTATTCGGCTTAGAAAATGGTTGGATATAACAAAAGTATGATTTAACAACACATTTTTTAGGTCCCGACAGCTATTTTTCAAAGTAAATGACTTCCCTTATAACAAACTTCGGATATAATGTAACACGAAGAAGAATAACTGGTGATTTGTTATATCTGGAGTTTACTGTAGAATGTAACAAACCTTGCCCTGCATGTTCTGGTAGCGACAACAGATTATGTAATACCTTCTCAAGCGTGCTTGGGTAGTGACATAAGATTATGCAACGTTACACACGGCTACTGCAGCTGCGCCGGACAGACTGACTCCCAGGATTTGGGCAGAGATCTTTTTCTTACCAGGGTCCATCAGTCTGGAATGATCTTCCTAAATGCTTGAGACAGCGAGTCCAGTGCCAGTTTTAAACACAGTCTTAAAACCCATCTTTCCCATCTTGATAATCAGTGTTCATGTATTTAGTCTTTTTTTGTATTTTTGTGTAATTGTACATATGGTTTTGTCTTTTTTTGTGTAATATTTCTCTTGTTTATATGTACGGTGTCAAGAGCATCTTACCACGTATACACGCTATATAAATCCTCTTTATTATTATTAATACCCGAGCTGGTGATGTAATGTCCCTTTCTCAGGACCACCCCATGCCTTTCTGGGACCCAGTGAGTGGTCCCTTGTGGTAGACCACCACCCGTTATTGCGTAAGTGCTGGGGATGGCTATTTCTTATATAAACATAAATGTTTGCATGCTGGAGAGAGAGACGCACACACACTTGACTTGCCGTCATGTTGATTGTTGTGAGAGTACACGGAATAAAGACTGGAACCTGTTCATCGATGTTTTCCCTGGGCTGTGCTGTTGAGACTGATTAACCCATTAGCTCCAAGGTCCCATTTTTCAAATTTTGGAGGTGTTGCCTAATGATTATGTACCAGTTGCAGGAGATGGACTGACCATGATAATTCAAGGGTAGTGCCAGATTAGCTTGGCGCCTGAAGGCGCCAAGCTAATCTGGCACTACCCTTGAATTATCACGATCAATCCATCTCCTGCTGTAGGGTCTCAGGGCTAAATGGGTTAAGATGGAGTGTTGGTGTTTGTCTCAGTGTTCGTCAGCGGGGATACTCTATGTTTACTACGACACACAGACCTACAACTACAAGATTTGTTACTACTACACGTAGCATTATTTTCTGTACTGCGGAGACTGATTGAGGCGGAGCGTTGGTGTTCGTCTCAGTGTTCGTCACCTTGTGTACTCTACGTCTACCACGACACACAGCTACAAGACTGATCACAATATTACTACTGCACATAGCATTGTTTTCTGTTATCATCAGCTATTTCATCCTTCACCTTATTGAGAGAGCGAGCGTCCCTGTAGAAGAGCAGTCTCATGCAGCGTTCGATCAGCTCCACAGCCTCTTTCTCAGTCATCTTCTTGTTCTTCTCGTACGCCTCTCGCATGATGGGCTAGAAATATGAACAAACATGAACGTTCGCATCAAAACGCTGTCACGTGACTAAACATAATGTTGTCTTTTGTTTATGCATGCAAATCGGACAGGCCTATGCAAGCAAGAGGCAAAGGTTCTCAGGAGTCCTTGCAGCCGCAGGGGCTCATGAGAATCTTTGCCTCTTGCAAGAGGATGTAGCTGGCTGTAAGATTAACCCCTTCACTGCCGAGAAAAGAAATGAACATTGCACTGCTGCAAGAGGTATAGATCCTTATGAGCGCCCACTTTCTATCCTTTGTTCAACGGAGCTCTTTCGCGTTACAATTCACACGGATTTCAGACGTACAATGCACAATCTGTGGCAGTGAAGGGGTTAAACAACGCCCTGTTTTTCCCTCACCTGACCAACCTGTTTTCTCTATCACGTCAACCCTAGACTTATTTCAATTTTCAGGGAAAAACAAACAAACAACAACAGAAAGAAGAAAGGTGTTGAGGAAACACCACAAGGGACATCACTCGTGTCAAACTAGCAGCTGCCACAAGGGACATCACTCACCCTTGGCTTTCACATCCATCTGTGCTGTCTGAATAGTAACTTAAGTAAAAAAGAAAAGAAAAAAAAAAACCCACAAAGTTAAGATCTGCAATACAAACTCACCAAGGCGATGTAAGCCCCAAACCCGGTGGCAACTGTGTCTGCTTCATAGGCAATGCCAATCTTGTCGACGTAACCAAGGAACCTACAAGATACAAATAAAATGTCCACTTTAAGAATCTGGTTAATATTTTTCGTGAAAAAAATTGCCCCTCAAAAAAAAAAAAAAAAAAAAAAAAAAAAAAAAAACACGCAAACAACGCAACGTACAAAAAGAATTAAAAAAAAAATAATGAAAGTAGTGATGAAAACATAATACATGGGTGACGCTAGTGCGAAAAACTGAAAAGGAACCATGAACTAACCATGCTCCATCATCCACAGCAAGCAAGAGGCATACATTCTCAAAAAACCCTGCGTAACCAGTACAGTACTGCGTTTGCATGGGGCTTATGAGAATTTATGCCTCTTGCAGTTAAAGCAAGCTGGCTGAATGGCTGTTTTGTACGAACCCAAAAGATGAAATTCAGCTTTCTGGGATTTTGAAAAAGCTGAAACAGCCTCCAGGACTGAAGACTGCCACCCATCATAATACAAAGAACGTAAGAAATCAGCTGTTAACAAATTCAAGACGTGCCGCATCCGTATAAAGCTGCATATCTGAAAACACACGTCTTGAATGTATTAAACATTCATTTTTCTCTAAAAGGTATTTTTTCGAAAAATACTTACCGATGACATGACTTTATGGAAATGTCTACTTCTAGCTCAATTTTAGCCTACTTACCCGTTGTGTGCCCACACAACCCGGGAGGCACTCGGGGAACCCCCCCTAGAGGGGCCGAGAGTTGTCTCCCGTTTCCCGCCTTACCAGCTCCGGTCACGAGACCGGCCAGTTTTTTGTGATACTTCGCTCGAAAGCGGCAAGCGGGGCAGGAGGGAGGGTCCTCCGAGTCATGTCATCGGTAAGTATTTTTCGAAAAAAATACCTTTTAGAGAAAAATTAATTTTTCTCTAAAATGTATTTTTTCGAAAAATACTTACCGATGACATGACTAACTGGAAATAGTCTACTTGCTTACCAATTTTAGCCTAAGACCCAAAGGGTCCCCCCAGGAGGCTCTCGGGGATCCCTGAAAGGGACGAGAGAGCTATCGGGGATCCCTAACAGGGACGAGAGTAGCCTCCCCTGCCCATCCGGTCAGGCGCCAGGTGGTGTCTCCTTTAGCCAGTTGTCTACGGAGTTACCAGCGGCAAGCGGGGAGGAGGGAAGGACCTCCGAGTCATGTCATCGGTAAGTATTTTTCGAAAAAATACATTTTAGAGAAAAATTAATTTGTTTCCTCAAAACACATTACCGATGACATGACTAACTGGAAGAATGGCAAAGAGGAGGAGGGTGCCGCACAATCCCCTTTTAGAAACCTCTTCAGGGACGAAGACGGCCCGTCACTCCTGATCACCCACTACCGACAATTTTAGCGAAGTGCCGCCTAAGCGCCGAGGGCGCCTGGAGGGAGTGATGCGCCGCAGAAGCCGCCCACCAGCGTAAGGTTGTCGCGCTGGAACGTCAGGGCGTGAAGGTAGGAGTGGGCGACGGTAGATTCGGCCCCCTACCCCACTACAGCCAAGTCTTTCACCGCACAGGTGCGGCCGCAGGCGAGACTTACGGCCAAGGCGCGAACTTCAAGGCGCGGACCGTGCGTGTCTCCGCTCCCTGTGGGAAAGGTCGCGAAGGCAGACCGAAAAACCCAGCGGGGCGAGGAGGAGAACGTTGGGCTGAGAAGTCGGATCTGCCAGCGGCAAGGAGACGAGCCCGTCCCCTCAGCACGGACTTGGAGCGACGCAGGTAGATACGAAGAGCCTACACCGGGTCTTGCTGCGGAGTCCCCCGAGGAAGCCGGGTCGTGTAAGCGGCCGAGTGGTGAAGACCAGAGACGCTGTCAAGGGAGACCGAGGCTGAGCGAGAAGGAAGGATCCGGGAGTAGCTGAACGGAGCCAACCACTCGGAGCTGCAGGCCGGCGGGGAGAGACGAGAGTGTGTGGAGCTCGCTGACGCAGGGCGCCGAGGCGAGGGCCATCAGGAAGCAGGTCTCCGAGTCACGTCCGCGAAGCGGGCCAGGTGGAGCGATTCAACGGTCCGAAGTCAGTCAGGGGAGGACCAGGGAGGTCCCAGCGCGGGCCAAGGGGGCGGAAGACCGGATGCTGCACGCCAAACGCGCGATAAGGTCGGGCAGGTCCTTGCAGGCGCTGGGTCGGGACGGCCGAAGAGACAGTAGGCGTCGGCGATCCAGAGGGGGGCTGGTGCACCAAGGGGAGCCAACCGTGGTCTTGGACGAGCCAGAGAAGAAGTCCGCGAGCTGAGGAGTCGTCAGGCCGACGGTGGAGAGGCGGCAGTCAGAGGACCAGGCACGAAACACGTCGCTTTCCCTCGTAGCCGCATCTGGCAGGTCAGCGGGCTGAAGCGCTAGCGTCCGCTGTCGCGCTCGAGACGTCTCCAGCGGAGAGAGCTTGCCGCACAATCGCCAGGCGTGTAGGAGAAGTCGCTCGGGCAGGGGTGGAAGAGCGGCTGTCGGCGCAGCTCGAGCATCGTGCGGGGGGTGGGGAGAGGGAGGGTGAGCCCGCGGCGAGACTGAGAAGGTCGGAAGTCCACGATCCGGTCCAGGAGAACGGCCACCAGGAGAAGGACTGCGTTGCATCCCCGGAGGCTGAGGAGGACATGAGGACCAGGACCGCCGGAGGGTAGGTGAAAACGACCGGTCTGTCCCAAGGGAACGAAGTGCATCGACTGCCCAGGCCAGAGGTCGGGAACGGGGAGATGAAGAGGGGAAGCCGGAGGCTCCACTTCGTGGCGAAGAGAACAAGGGGGAAGTCTTCCAACGAGCGCAGAACCAGCGAAGGATTTCCCAGCGTAGGGCGCAAACCGTGTGAAAAAGCTGCCTCCGTCGCAAGCGGTAGTCTGCCAGTACGAACAGGTGCCCTGGACTGGGCGGGCTGGGAGGGAGAAGTCGCTGTCCACTCGCCAGCAAAGGGGGCGATAGAGGAGGAAGCAGAGGTCGGGAGAGCGGGTTCCTCCTGCGTCTGAAGGTAAGCCACGAAGGGGGTTGTCGGAAGGACGCGGAGGTCCTATGTCCGAAGATCGTATCGCCAAGCGCAGAGGGCCTGCCAACTGCAACCAGTCCCAGCGGGTTGACGTGCCGCGAAGTCAGGTTCACGGGCCAGCGGCCGGCCGACGAGCGGAATACGGAAGAGGGAGAGCGCCCCAACCGGCGAGACCGGCAACGACGCAGAGCGAGCCGGGCAGTGGCGAGGTCAGGGGGAATCCGGGAGCTGAGCCAAGAATGTCCGTCCAGCGAAGCCGAAGTGGCGCAGCACAGGAGAGATCGGCACCAGGGTAGAGAGATCGCCGGAGGACGGCCTCCAGAGGCGGAGGACAGACGACCGAGGGAAGGAGATCAGCCGCCGCACACATCAGGAGGAGGAGCTGGAGCCGCAGTCAGGAGGGGACCGCCGCGTCCGCAGCTACCCACGGGCTAGAAAGGCACGAACTGGATCCGAGGCTCGTGAAGACGCACCAAGTTGCGGTCGGTCGCCAACCAATCCCAGGTGAACAGGTGGCGAGAGGGCGAGAGGTCGGACAGTAGGCGCTGACCAGGGCGACCAGGTGAGCAACCGGAGGAGGAGAGCATCCCTGCCCTACGAAGAGGGAGCACTGACTGAAACCGCAGAAGCAGGTCCACCAAGGCGGAGAATGGCTGGCGGAAGATCGAAGGTCTCGGGCAACCAAGGCATCCACGATCCACGCAAGGACTCAGGGCTGAGGGGAGACCACACCAGAGAGGCCGAGCTGGGAACGGTCCCGTCGACGGCAAGCGAAGACAACGGCGGGGGCGGGAGGCCTGGGGACGTGTAGAAGCAAAGGGTAGGTCCCGGCTGGCGGCGACGACCCAGGGCTGAAGGCGACGCGAAGGGTCCGAGGCGGGGGAGCCGTACCGAGCGAGGCGCAGCAACGCAACTTCTCACGGAAGAGTGGAGACCTGCACGCGAAGGGCGAGGGCCTTGGTCCGAAGGGCGGGAACACAACCCACAAGGTTGACGCTGGGCCCACAGGCCTAGGAGGGTTCCTTCAGAGACTGCCAGGCAGGGCCGAAGGGCGCGGGTACCCACAGGAGCACGGTAGAGCTGCGACGTCGCATCAGGGGAGAAGGTCAGGAAGGAGCCAAGCCGCCACGAACGAAGGAAGGCAAGGGCGGAGGGTTCGAAGCCAAGCGGACGATCCACTAGAGCTGGGAAGGGTTGCCGCAAGCACGAGCGCCGGCAGAACACCGGAGGCAGCGAGCACGAAGGGGAGCGAGAGGTCAGCGAACCGGGAAGCCGAAGGCTAAGACGCCGGCAGGCCAACGGCGAACGCCGGACGCAGAGTCATCCACCGGAGAGGGTCGGGGAGACGCTGGAGGCGAAGGGTGCAAGGGAGTGGGGAAGAGGATGTCCCGAGGAGAACGACAGCGCCGAGCACCAGGCGAAGGTCGACAGGGACACTGGAGGGAGTTGAGTGGGCGGGCGACGAACGGCGGGCGCCGCAACTATCCAGGCGACGAGGGCGAGGACGCCGATCCCCACTGCACTGGGTGTACCCCTAGGGGCACCCATCCAAGCGCCAACAGCGCGACGTAGCTTCACGTCGGTGAACAGACGAGAACCGGTGAACGTGGAAGGGCGAATACCAGAAGGACGATCCCGAAGGAGTGCCCGCGGCTCAAGGAGGGGGCCCGTCGCTGGCTGGGCGACTCAACGAAGGAGTCAGCGAGTTGGAAGGAGGGCCCATGACCGACTAGGGTACCAACAGGCGATAAGGGTCGCGGTGCCCGGGGCTCAAGGAGCGGGCACGACTGAGACGGAGAGGCCAAGGCCGACGCGTCTGCGAACAGGCAACAGGGGTCGCAGTGCACGGGGCTCCTTCACAAGGAGCGGGGCACAACTAGACGGAGAGGCCGAAGGCCGACGCGTCTGCAAAGAGGTGACCGAGGGCGCAGCGCTCGGAGCTCCATCACACGGAGCGGGGCACGAGTAGACGGAGAGGCCGAAGGCCGACGAGTCTGCGAACAGGCGACAGGGTCGCAGTGCACGGAGCTCCTTTGCAAGGAGCGGGGCACGACTAGACGGAGAGGCCGAAGGCCGACGTGTCTGCTAACAGGTGACAGGGTCGCAGTGCACGGAGCTCCTTCACAAGGAGCGGGGCACGAGTAGACGGAGGGGCCTAAGGCCGACGTGTCTGGTAACAGGCGACAGGGTCGCAGTGCACGGAGCTCCTCACAAGGAGCGGGGCACGACTAGACGGAGAGGCCGAAGGCCGACGTGTCTGCTAACAGGTGACAGGGCCGCAGTGCACGGAGCTCCCTCACAAGGGGCGGGGCACGAGGAGACAGAGGGGCCGAAGGCCGACGTGTCTGCTAACAGGCGACAGGGGTCGCAGTGCACGGAGCTCCTTCACCAGGAGCGGGGCACGACTAGACGGAGAGGCCGAAGGCCGACGTGTCTGCTAACAGGCGACAGGGGTCGCAGTGCACGGAGCTCCTTCACAAGGAGCGGGGCACGACTAGATGGAGAGGCCGAAGGCCGACGCGTGTGCGAAGAGGTGACAGAGGTCGCAGTGCTCGGGACTCCTTCCCAAGGAGCGGGGCACGAGTAGACGGAGAGGCCGAAGGCCGACGTGTCTGCTAACAGGCGCCGGGAGTCACAGTGCACGGAGCTCCTTCACAAGGAGCGGGGCACGACTAGACGGAGAGGCCGAAGGCCGACGTGTCTGCTAACAGGCGACAGGGGTCGCAGTGCACGGAGCTCCTTCACAAGGAGCGGGGCACGACTAGACGGAGAGGCCGAAGGCCGACGTGTCTGCTAACAGGCGACAGGGGTCGCAGTGCACGGAGCTCCTTCACAAGGAGCGGGGCACGACTTACCAGGGATGCGAGCTGGGTGCAATCCCAAGTCCGAGGGGAGCTTGAACAATTCCACCGCGCTGCAGGAGGTCCTGAGGAAGACGGGCAGTCGCGGGTCGATCCGCGGGGAACACCAGGGTAGAGACCAAGACCTCCAGTCAAGATGCGCAGCCCGCGCAGCCGATGACAGAGGAGCAGCAGGCACCCGGTCGATACCGTGTGGTGGGCACCGGGTCACGGGAAGTCGCCGTCCGGGGCAGAGGCGCACCTGGCAACTGCAAACATACCCATACATGAAAGGCGACGGGTGGCGGTTAGCTAACACCGCCAGTTAAAGCTCCGAAGTAACAAGCGAAACTCACCGTGAAATGCAGAAGAATTACACAGAAGGCCGAGCCAAGCACCACGTCCGGCCCAGCGGGGCGAGACGTAGAAAGCGGCCGGGACTGTACCTTTTCATGGCGGAACGGCAGAGTGACGAAGCCCAAGGCACCGGCCACTAGGTCACTGGAGGTCGCCGTACAGGGGAGCGGCGCACTTGGTAACTGCAACCCAAACCCAAACATGAAAGGCGACCAGTAGCGGGCAACAAACCCCGCCATTTGAGGCTTTGAAATATGAGAGACACGCTAATTCACAGTGAAAAATGGTTAGATAGTTATTCGGGTTTAACGCCGCGCAGGCGACTGCGGCCAAAGCACGGCGGTCACAGTGAAAGCAGAGAGAAAGCAACAGGAGCTCGAGCGAAATCCGACGTCCGGCCCAGCCAGGCCAGACATAGGAAGCGGCCGAGACTCTACCTTCCCAAGGCGGAATGGCCGAGTGACGAAGCACAAAGCACCGGCCACTAAGTCACGGGAAGTTGCCGCAGAGGGAAGAGGCGCACTAAGTAACCGCAACCCCAACACGAAGGCGAATGGCGGCGGTAAACGAACCCCGCCATTACAAGCTTCGAATTTAAGAACATGTGAACTGCCAGTGCCGAAATGCGGAGAGAAAGAACAGCCGCTCGAGCGAAGCCCGACGTCCGGCCCAGCCAGGCGAGACGTAGGAAGCGGTCGAGACTTTACCTGTCCATGGCGGAATGGCGGGGTGACGAAGTACAAACCACCGCGCGACGAAAGCCTAGAAGGTTCCAGGGCCAGCCAACTGCACGAGGCACAGGCGAGGGCTAGCAGGGAAGACGGGCCACGTCAGAGCCAGTAGACGAGGGCTAGGCGACGGCAGGCTGGAAGGACGGTCGAACCGTACACAGTCTATCCAAGGGTCAGAGGCTCAGGCAAACGCGTGCGAACGCTAACAGCGAAGTAGACAACTGGCTAAAGGAGACACCACCTGGCGCCTGACCGGATGGGCAGGGGAGGCTACTCTCGTCCCTGTTAGGGATCCCCGATAGCTCTCTCGTCCCTTTCAGGGATCCCCGAGAGCCTCCTGGGGGGACCCTTTGGGTCTTAGGCTAAAATTGGTAAGCAAGTAGACTATTTCCAGTTAGTCATGTCATCGGTAATGTGTTTTGAGGAAACAAATGAATTTGTTTCCTCAAAAACATTACCGATGACATGACTTTATGGAAGAATTGCGATGAGGAGGAGGGTGCCGCGCAACTCTTAATGGTAACAGCGCCGTCCTCCCAGTCGCAACCTCCCGACAATTTTAGCGAAGTGCATACCTACGGCGCCGGTGGCGCCGGGAGGGAGTGTTGCGCCGCGGCGATGTCCCCCACTAGTGCGAGATTCTCTCTTTGGCCTGCCAGGTCCCTGAGGTAGAAGCGGGCGAATACAGATTCAGTCTGCCAGCCCACGGCTGCCACGATGTCCTTGACAGCGCAGTTTCGGTCAAATGCGAGGCTCGTGGCCATGGCTCGTACCTCATGTGCGCGAATGTGCAGCCTCTTCGCTCCCTGCGGGGAGATATCTTGATACGCGGAGCGTATAACCCAGCGGAGCCAGGACGAGATCGTCTGGGCTGTTATGTCATTCCTGCTGGGTCTCAGAGGCAGGAAGAGGCGCGAACGCCCTCTGCGGAAGGCTTTAGATCGTCGCAGATAAACTCTAAGGGCGCGCACGGGATCCTGTTGCCTGGTCTCCTCAGACAGAGAGTTGGTTCTTAGCGGCCGTAAGGTGATAACCTGAGGTGCCGTCAGAGGAGACCTGTTCTTGGCCAGGAAGGCAGGGTCAGTGAGGAGTTGAACAGACCCGTCCGCTCGGAACTGTAGGCAGGTAGGCCGCGCCGAGAGTGCGTGTAGCTCACTCACCCGAGAGGCGGTAGCAAGGGCCAGCAGGAAGCACGTCTTTCGTGTCACATCTGCGAAACGGGCCAAAGCTAAGGGTTCAAATCTGTCAGAATTTAACCACGTTAGCACCCAGGGCAGGTCCCAGCGGGGAAGGAGTGAGCGGTGTGTTGGGCGCTGGATGCCGAAGTGACCCATAAGGTCGGCTAAGTCTTTGCAGGCGCCCGGGTCTGGGTGTCCAAGGTGTCGATAAGTGTCAGCGATCATGGACAGGTAACCCCTCACGGTGATGGGGGCCAGGCCTAAGTCTCGAAAGAGCCAGAGGAAGAAGTCCGCCAGCTGAGGATTAGTCAGTTCCGTGGGTGACAGGCCGTGCTCAGAGCACCAGGAACACAGGACTCGCCACTTTCCCTCGTAGACTCGGATGGTGGAAGGTCTGCGGGCCGAAGCGATCGCCTCCACTGCTGCACCCGAGTAGCCTCTAGCTCCGAGGGCTTGCCGCACAACCTCCAGGCGTGAAGGAGGAGCCGCTCCGGGCAGGGGTGGAACAGCGGCTGACGCGGTTGCTTGAGCATGGTGCGTGGGGCGGGAAGCAGCAGGGGCGGGTCCGTGGCGAGGCTGAGAAGGTTGGTGGTCCAGGAGCGGTTCCAGGCGAACGGCGCAACTAACAGCAGGACCGCCGAGCATCCCCGAAGCTTGAGAAGGACTTTGGGTACGAGAACCGTCGGGGGGAAGGCGTAAGCCACCAGGCCGTCCCAGGGAATGGAGAGTGCATCGACAGCCCAGGCAAGTGGATCGGGAATCGGGGAGACGAAGAGCGGCAGCTGATGGTTCCACCTTGTGGCGAACAAGTCGACCTGGGGAGTCTCCCACCGGGCACAGATCATCCGAAAGATGTCCTGCCGAAGGGTCCATTCCGTGTGCAGGAGCTGGCCGCGGCGAGACAGCGAGTCGGCTAAGACATTCAGGTGTCCGGGGATGTGTCGGGCTCGAATGGTAATACCCCGGTCCTCGCACCAACGCATCATCCGGTAGAGGAGCATACAAAGGTCGGGAGAGCGAGTGCCACCTTGTTTCTGGATGTAAGCCACCACAGTCGTGTTGTCCGAGAGGACGAGTAGCTCCTGGTGTCTGAGGAGATCCTCCCAGAACTGCAGGGCTTGCCACACCGCCTGCATCTCCAGCCAGTTGATGTGAGTGTGCGCTAAGTCCGCGGGCCAGGGCCCCGAAGTCGAGAGGAACCGAGGAAGGAGATGAGCGCCCCACCCAGTGAGGCTGGCGTCGACACAAAGCGAGGTCTGGGGAGGAGGGGCGGCCAGGGGAACTCCCGACGCTAGCCAAGAGTGGTCGGTCCACCGACGAAGATGAGGCAGCAGCATCTGGGGCACCGGAACCAACGTCGTTAAGTCGCCTGACGACGGGCGCCAATGGAGTAGGAGATGCAGCTGGATCGGCCGGGAGTAGAGACGACCTAGGGGGATAAGGTCCGCTGCGGCGTTCAGCAGGCCCAAAAGCTGGAGCCAGACTCTGGCGGGGGCCACGTCCAGTCGTGCTAACTGACCTGCTAGGTCCGCAATCTTCTGGATCCGCGGGGCTGGGAGGCGCACCGTGTTGAGGTCGGTCGCAAATTCCATGCCCAGGTGCACGAAGCGGCGGGACGGAGAGAGATCCGACTTGCCGTCGTTCACTAGGAAGCCCAAGTGTGCCAGAAGCCGTAGCAGCGCATCCCTGTCCGACGCGAGCGAGGTCTCTGACTGGTTGCGTAGGAGGAGGTCGTCTAGGTAATTCGACGTCGGACTGGAGGAGGACTGTCGGGCCTTGGCGACTACGGCGTCCATCAGCCGGGTGAACACCCAGGGGCTGAGGTTGAGACCGAACGGGAGCGCGCGAAACTGGTATACCACACCGTCGATCGCAAAGCGGAGGAACTTCCTGGAGGCCTGGTGCATCGGGACATGCAGGTACGCATCTGAAAGGTCCAGGCTGACTGCGAAGTCCAGAGGCTGGACCGCGGCTCTCAGGGCTCGAGCAGTCTCCATCCGGAAGGAGGGGGCCGTAATGTACTTGTTCAGGGCCGAGAGATCGATCACCGGTCGCCATCTCCCTCCAGGCTTCGGAACGACGAACAAGCGGCTGTAGAAGGCTGGGGAGTAGGGGACGCGTACCACCTCCGTGGCGGCTTTCCTCAGGAGGGAGGAGACCTCTCCCCGAAGAGCGGAGGCCTTCAACGGATCGCTGGGGATCTCGGTCCAAAGGGTGGAGCGACGCAAAGGAGGCGGGCTGCGAAAGGCGATCCAGAGGCCGGCCGAGACGGTGTCGCAAATCCAGGGGTCGTCGGGAAAGAGGGTGAGCCAATTTCCGCTGAAAAAGGCTAGCCTCCCACCGACCGGAGACCCCGAAGTGGTCGGTGGGGGCAAGGCTGGGGGGCAGTCAGGTAGCCCGCCCGCGACCCGGTCGCCGGGCGGGACGGGGCCAGGCGTGGACACGGGCCCTGGAGGGTCTAGGACGGCCAAAGGCGGGGGCCTGCTCAGGGGCCGAAGCAGGGGCTGACGCAGCAGCGGGTCTAACCGACCGCGAGGCGCAACCCCTAGCCTGGCGGGAGGACGGAAAGCGGCGGGGAGGAGGAGCACTCACAGGCCAGCGGTCGGGGTTGGAGGCTCGAACGGATGACCAGGTGTCGCCGAAAAGCAGGGGGCCACCCAGCGGAGCACGACGAAGCTGCGCACGTAGGTCAGGTGGTATCCCTCGGCAGGCAAGCAGAAGGGCGTCTCGACGCATCAGGTCACAGTTGGCGGAGGCAGCCATAGCGTTAACGGACGAGTGGTAGGCGGCTCGGTTGGCGACTTCCGCTAAGACGAGTAAATCCCCAAGGAGAGGCGTGATAGAAGGATGCCAAGCGTCTTCCACACGACGAACCAGGGCTTGAGTGAGCAGCTCCAGGAACCCAGCGCAGGCTAACGTGTTCCGCACCAGAGACGCAGTCAAATCCAGGCCACGAGGGAAAGAACGGCGAAGGAGGGCGGAGCCACCAGCTTGCGACACGACCGGGGGGTCGATCGCAGGAAGAGGGATGGAGAAAGCCTGGGAATGACCGGCATACCAATCCCGATGGAAGGCGATGTCCAGGCCAGCCGGCCAGCGACGATCGGAGAAGAACACCGGCTCTCGAGACGCTGGAAGTTGCAGGTGCGCTGAGAAGACATCTCGCAGCTCCTTAAATCCAGGCGGCTGGGGAAGCGACTTGAACCTCTTCACCTGACGCTCGGCATCCACAAAGGCCGAGACCTTCCTCTTCAGGGGGGGAGAGGCTGGGCAGGAGTCCGCTGGCAGAGTGGCCGCGATGATCCTGGCGGCTTCATCCAAGGCTAGGAGGGTCTCCGCCCGGGACGACGACGGAAGGGCCGAGGGGACATCATCACCGACGTCGGAGGGCGAAAGGGAGCGAGCATCCTCCTCCAACAGGGCTGAGACGGAGTCTTCGGGCAGCAAGCTGAGGGCTTCTTCGTCCAGGGGGTGGCGAGAAGGCGGGTGAGGCACCACGGAAGGTCGAAGCTTGGGCGGGGGCGCATCTCGAACCTCGCGGGAAGCCCGGGCATGAGCCGGCAGCGACGACGGAGGCGGGGATCGCCGAGGCGAACGCGGGAAGGAGCGAGGAGGGGTCCTGTCCGGTGCGCGGGAACGACGTCTGGGTGAAGTACGGCGGACAACCGAAGAGGAGTGCCGATCACGGGAAGAAGGTCGACGATGGCGGTGACGCGGCGAACGCATCGAACGGTGCGAAGGCGAGCGCGACCGAGCGCGCAACGAGGAGAGGCGGGGGGAGCGGCGACGCTCCCGGCGGGGGGAACGATCCTTCCGGCGGCGCTCGCGGGGCGAGCGCGAGTGTCTAGCACTGACGGTGGAACGGGAACGGTCGGGAGCGCGACTGTGTCGCGTAGGTTGAGGCTGACGTCTCTCCAGGGCCGGACTCAGTGAGAAGGGCTCTATGCCGGTGTACAGATCCTCCGGAAGGATCAGCGGGCTTATCGTGGAGAGAGAGAGGAGCAAGGCCAGTCAACGTGGGACGGCTCGTGGCGAACTGCTGCAGGCCGGGCTCAGTGAGGCGGGCGCTTTGCCGGCAAACAGACCCTCCGGAAGGGTCAGCGGGCGTGGCAGCAGTGGCAGTCCTCTGGTCAGCGAACAACGCAGGGTCCCGACGATCAATCCGTTCCGAGAGGCCGAGGCGAGGAAGAGCGGTCGTTACCACAGGGGCGACGTCAACAGGAGTGGGACGAGAGATAGCAGACGGAGGTCGCTCTCGCCGGTAAAAACTCCAGAGGTCAGACCAACGGATCTCCGGCCAGGTCGCACAGACATCGCAGAGATGATCCGAGGCGCAGCCCGAGCAAGGGAGGCAGACCGCATGGTCGTCCGTCGGCCACTTGAAGTCGCCGCATTGAGCGCAGGTAAGCATTTGGTTCCTGCAACAGACAAAGAGCACAAGGTCGCAAAGGCGGACAAGGGAGCCTAGCCCCACACCAAGGTACTCCAAGCGCCGTAACCACCGGCGCGTAAATAGTGGCTACAGTCTCCCAGAGCTAAAGGGCCTTTAAGGTAGACGCACGGAGTGTGGGTGCCCGAAGGCCCTACGAGAACAGAAACCCTAGTCTACAAGGCAACGTCTTCTCGTAACAGTGAAATACCAAAGGAGAGAAGGCGACTTCCCTCGAGGAGACTCGTAAAAAAAAAGGTCGTGCAAGGCGCCGAAGCGTAAGCTCAACAACTGGCGCCCACGTAGTAGCAAAGCCGAAAGGCAAGCCCAACGGTAGCCGGCTCTCGGCCCGAGGGCCGGCTGTGGGAAACTACCACTACCTTACCTCCGAGACGAATCGGGAACAGGGGGAAGGGTAGTCATACACCTCCACAGCCTAGAGGAGAGCAGCAGAACGACGCCAGCAGAGGCAGGGCACAAGAAGGCAGGTCAGCGCTAGGAGGCGCAGAGCACACGAAGAGGCAACGAGCGTAGGCAAGAGAAGGACCGGTCGAAGCGGCGCGAGAGCAAGGCCAGACACGTCTTCTCTGTACGAGCGAAGTAGCAAAACTGGCCGGTCTCGTGACCGGAGCTGGTAAGGCGGGAAACGGGAGACAACTCTCGGCCCCTCTAGGGGGGGTTCCCCGAGTGCCTCCCGGGTTGTGTGGGCACACAACGGGTAAGTAGGCTAAAATTGAGCTAGAAGTAGACATTTCCATAAAGTCATGTCATCGGTAATGTTTTTGAGGAAACAATTTAACATATTTACATTGAGCTCTAAGGCTAAAATTTCGAAAGTTTCTGAAGACTGGCATATTTCCAGTTTTATCTGATGGATAGACTATGAAGATCAAAAATGGTGCCAGAGTAGCGTGTTGCTTTACTTTGAGGTGCCAAGACATTGTGGCACCAACCTTGAACTATTATGATTATGAGCGATTCATCGTGCTGCAATGTGTCAGATCTGAACAAGCTAAAAGCATGAAAAAACAAGAAGAAGAAGAAGAAAGGCAAAGCCATTATGGCTCACATGTATGACCGATTTACATAATTATGCGTGACCTTTGTGACAAGAGCTGGTTTCTACAGCAGCAAAATCCATGTTTTCTGAAAATGCAAGCATTTTCACACATCTATCAACCTCCCGTGACCCTTGACCTCTATGATGAGTTGACTAAATTAGA
Organism: Semisulcospira habei; assembly: GCA_036245525.1. Taxonomy (NCBI): domain Eukaryota; kingdom Metazoa; phylum Mollusca; class Gastropoda; family Semisulcospiridae; genus Semisulcospira; species Semisulcospira habei. The sequence continues at coordinate 18,679,131 of BTPG01000002.1, read as the reverse complement.
ATGCATCTGAAGGTCTTATCATCAGCTATCTTTGTGCCACATTTGGTTGAAAAATTTGCAAAAATGTTGAGAATACCTACAATTTTATTAAAAAGTGGCATTTTACACACATTTGCCAGCCTCACGTGACCACCTTTCCGAGGGGTCATTCAAATTAGTATGCATAGATAGATCTTACCATCAAGTATCTCTGTACTGTTCACAGTACGGGTGGCTGCAAGTGCAAGGGGGTGAAAATTGCAGAACCAAAAGTTACAAGGTTACGCCACTTGTGCATGCAGCCCCCAGCACTGTTTCCAGTACCAGTGGCTACATGCACAAGGGGGCTACATGCACATTCAGCCCCCGAGTCCCTACAGCCGGAAATGGATTGACCATGATAATTCAAGGGTAGTGCCAGATTAGCTTGGCACCCGAAGGCGCCAAGTTAATTTTGGCACTACCCTTGAATTATCATGGTCAATCCATCTCCTGCAACTGGTACACAGTCATTAGGCAACACCTCCCAAAAAAGGGTTAATTGATGATTTCGAGAAATCAGACTTAGGTCCAAATTGCAGTGTTTCGACGAAAACAGTGGATTAAAAACCCGGACAAACATGCGATCACGCATGTTTGTCTGGGCTTTTAATCCACCGTTTAAGTTGAAACACCTGCAATTTCGATCTACTACTGATTTTCCAGACGACACCTATACTCATCAACATACATGTCATCCATGTTGTTGCCGTGCACGCCACCCACGATGTATGTGTTCCACAGCGGGTTGAACTGACTGCGTCGGTTGTACAGCACACGCGTCAACCAGGAGTGAAGAGCTGGGGGTGTGTAGCCGAAACCATCATCCAGGCAATCCTCATCAATACTGAATACGAGAAGAAAAGTAATTAGCATCACTTGATAAAATACAGAAAAGCAATAGAGAATATCTGTAGGAGTACTATTTATCACAGGCCTTTGAGTACCTGCATGCTGTATGAAACCAAATTGTGCATGCTGCCACTGCTACTGTAGTGTGAACAGTACCTTGAACGGTACGGTTTACAGTAGTGGTGGCAGCATGTAATGGGGGGGGGGGCGGGGGGGGGGGGGGGAGATCAAACAACAATTTTTTTTTAAATAATAAACGTTTGACAAACTCAAAACTGAAACATCATGCAATGATACAGAGGACATTCACACCACATGGAACCAAAATGTTACTGTTTTCTGTGTCATTTCGTAAGCCAGCTGTTCAAATTTAACTGTAAAATCTGCCTTCATAATCATATGCACTCTTTCATTCATCAACTTGTTCATCATCCTCTACATTTGATACACAGTTCACCATTGTCAGAATCTTCATCTGTTTTACTAATGACAATGGAGAGAAACTCAAAAACCCGTATCTTCTTCTCACTCATGCTGACATGGATCATGTATCACAAATAATATAAGATTAAGATAGGTGGGTAAAATCAGCATTAAAAAAACCCAAGAAAATAAAATTATTCTGGGTTATTTTGGGAGTAATACTGGATTCGCGCTAGGATTCTTCAAAACCAATACCTCCACCTTCAACCCCTCCTGTTTCTTTTCCAGTTGAGATCAAAACCGGTCCTCAGGAAATGCTTTTTGGTAGACAAGGGACTAAGACAGGTAACCGGTCCAGCCAAAATAAAACCAGTCCCTGGGACCGGCAACTTAAAAAAATTTCCGGTATTCTCTGTTCACAAATGGTAAAATACTGGTAATTACCGGTTATCATGAACCCTGTAAAACTGAATCCTAACCCTGTCAAAGTTTCAATTTTTAACATCAGATCCTGCACTGCTTGTACTAAAATATTCATATTTATAAAGATATTTAGCCTCAGTTGTGACTTAAACTAAACAAAAAGAAATGAGGAGACTGTCAGTGCTAATAGTAATACTTTAGGAAGACTACCAAGTAGGAAAAAGCACCGACACTAGTGTCACGGAAGAGAACTGTGCAAAGATAGCCCTACGAGTGATGACCACTGGTCATTTATGCACATTTCTTTTCCCTGACACTGTGTGACAGTGCTTTACTACTTTACTTGGTAGTCTTCCTCAGTTGTGACTTGCATCCAGTTAAGCTTACATTTTCTTTAACACCTGTGCAAGCTACTCGTACTACTACTACACAAGGCATGCTCCGCTGTAGTGGAAAATGTCTTGTGCTGTAGCTGGCACAGGATTTAACTTTAGTTTAATTAAAGCAACTGATCCCAAGTACTTACACTCTCTGCTTGATGATGGATGTTAGGAACTGGTAGTCAGCGTAGTCCCCGCTGGCTCCAATGACTGTCTGCTCGTTCACACGCATTAGACGTGAGCAATTGCGATACCGTGCTAGTGAACCATAAGACCCCAGCATGTCAGCTGCAAGTACAATGCCGCCATTGAACTTGATGCCGAGGACGGAGGTGCCTGTCACCGTTGGGTGTCTGGGAGAAAAAAAAAGGTATTTTTTTATTTTTACTAAATCTTCATTAAGTTCATACTGTGTCATGGACAAATACGCTGATGACACGGAGGACGACAGACACTATCGACAAGAGATCGATGACTTTGTATAGTGGTGCGATAGAAACTACCTTGAATTACATGTTGGCAAAACAAAAGAGATGGTCATAGATTTCAGGAATAACAAACCGCATCCCGGTCCTCTTGTTATCAAGGGAACATAAGTTGAGCGTGTAGAGTCCTACAAGTATTTAGGTGTTCTTTTTGACAACGCGCTCAACTGGAAACAAAACACAGATGCTATTGTGAAAAAAACGCATACCCGTCTTTACTGTTTGAGAAAGCTCAGATCATTTCATGTAAGCACTCAGCATTTACAGATCTATGTTTTACTGCTCCAGTATTGTTAGCATTTTAACTTTTGGACTGACGTGCTGGGAGAGAAATTTATGTAACAGATACCAAGATCGTCTTAACAAAGTAATCCGGAAAGCGGGTGGGGTGATTGGTAGGGCACAGGATAATTTGGACACACTGTACAACAGACGGATTACGAACAAATTGGCTGACATTCTTGATGACAAAACACATCCACTTAGATACGAATCTGACAGCAGACGTATCGAACGAAGTGGCAGACTCCGAGTACCCAAAAGTCGTACATCACGTTATGCCAACTCTTTTGTCCCTCAGGCTGTTACCCTTTTCAACAGTAATATCAGTAGATAGTGTCGGTCAACATTCTTCCGTCCTTAGTACTAGCCCTCTCGGTATTATTACTAATACTATTATTATTGTTATTGAAAGGTAACAATATGTCTGTTACAGTTCATTTCTTTAATTGAGTGTTATGGGTTATTTGATTTTTTTTTTTTTTTTTTAATGAGTGATTGATGATGATGCCATGTGTTGTATGGGCAGACAGTGAATTTCCCCGTGAGGGATTAATAAAGTATTATTGTATTGTATTGTATTGTAAGAGTAAGATCGTTTTCATACTGATTGACTTATTAGTTGAATCAGTATGAAAACTTTCAAGTGATGATCCAAGTAAGTACTGCATTAAAACGTATAGGACATCTCTGAAATAAAATGCTCTGCACGCAATCTGAAAAACAACAACAACAAACACATTTATTCAAACAGTCGTCGACAATTTCGCCGCAACCTGACGAATCGAAAATGCATTGTCACCTCGGCAACTATGGCACCGACACATAAACTCAAAGGATGAAGACAATGGCAATCTTACTGTGTTCTCTGGACACCCGAGTTATTGGATGCCGAAGAGACGCCGGGAAAATTGTAAATGTTCCCTGGAGTTGGGCCACCAGTCCAAAGAGGACCCGGCACGAACGTGTTTGAGAAGCAAGGAGTCGCCATTTTCAATTAAAGTAGTGCTTACTTCCCTTGGGTCACTTCCGCAAAATGTTGTTTTTTATATCTATATCTGCACCGCAGAAATAAGACAAACTTTCTTCTTCCTTTTCTGGTTCATTTATTTTCACAATTTTGCCTAATTAAGAAACGTTTCTTTGCCCAAATAAATTATGTTTCCAATATTTCAGATATTTACTTTGTTCATTGCAGAGTGTTGTCGACATTTGAGATGATAAATTCTCACACGGAGATTTACATAGGGGAAGCTACTCTTAACATGTCATGTGAGCTCGCCCAGAGCAGACGACCAGGCTAGTAAGTTTAGACGGTTTTTCTGTCACATTTGGCTTTTAAGTAAATACATAAATACTGTGGTAACATTATATGCATCTCAGAAAATTATGTATAAAATATGCTAATCATTTTTGCTGTGTACGTCACAAATATGATATGTACGCCTTCCATTTCTTAGCAGGAACCTGACAAAATTGCTGTAATGCCGATCTTCATTATATTTGTACGATTTAGGTTCAGTATGAGTACAGAGGAGCAACCAGGCAGTACAGTGGACACCCCAGACACACCAGCCTCTGCTACTTCAAATGAAACTGGACCGTCCAGTGGTGCCGGAGACTCAGAGGAAGTTGCAGGTCCACAGCAAGGCATAGGGGCAGTTGGTGATTCTAAGGAAGAGGTAATTAACCTGTTACATTCTGACTGAAAGCGGAAAGCTAGATTACACTTACAGACTAGGAGACAAATCAGCCATTTTAGTTCAGGGGTGGTGCCAGGACAGTTTGGCGCTTCTGGGCGACAAGCTGCTCTGGAACCACTTTGAACTGTCATAAGCAATTTTATTTCATGCATTAGTGTATCAGGATGTAAAGGTATAATTGTGCAAGGGAAAAGGGGGCAGAGAGTGTGTGGGTGGGACGTGGTGTGGTAAGAAAAAGAGTAAGGAGGAAAGAATGCAAAGCTGCTAAAACCCTCGGTGTGCAGAACAAATTATCAAATGGTAAGTCCGTATACACTGTGACTTGCACCCATTTGATAGCTCTCTGGCTGTCAGTAGCGATTTTCGTTATTGTGACAAAAGTCACTGCTGACAGCCACAGGGTTGTCACAATCTATACGTGCTGCATTCATATGCATAGCTTAAAATTAAGCAGCTTTTTACTTTTTTTCTTTTTTACAGACATTTATGTTTCCTTCAGTTAACTGAAAACTATCACACCCACCCAATTTTCAAGGTAAGCCATGAGGCAAAGACTTATTTGAAATAAAAGTTTCACCCACAGATGTGCTTTAACTCTTTCAAGACGTGCCACATCCGGATTCACGGGAAAATGACAATTGTCCAGGCCTAGTGTTGGCTAATAATGAAGCTAACTATCAGATTTATATATATATATATGTTTGCATGATGGTCTTTATTTCATCAAAAACATTACCGATGACATGACCTTATGGGAGTGTCTACTACTTACTCAATTCTAGCCTAAGTACTCGTTGTGTTAACACACAACCCGGGAGGCACTCGGGGAACCCCGAGGGGGCCAAGAGTTGTCTCCCGATACTCCCCATCCGGAACAGAGTACCCATAATTCCTCAGTCAGTCTACTTAGGCTTACGCTGTTCAGACGTGTTGCTCTAGCCTACGGATTTTGGGGATTTCGACCGGTTCACCGGTCTTCGACGGACTTAGTTCTTCTCTTGACTTGTTCTTCGTCGGGCCCCCCTGTCCCGGGTGGCTCTGGTATCCCTTCTTCGTTGGCAGCTGCCCGCTTGGCTCCCTGAAGTGCCTGGGCTACGCTGTGAACTTCGCTGGGACTTCGCCGCGCGTGCCTTGGTTTGGATTCTCCCCCCCCCCCCCCCCCCCCCTTCCCCGGTCCCGCTCCGGGAAAAGGTAAGGTGACTGGGTTGGCCCTCGGCTGGTTCCCGGGCTGGGCACTGGTTGAGAAGGCGCGAACGCGGTCTTCATTTGCGTTGTTGCTTGCGCCAAGATTCTTGACTTTTGCTTGGCGGGTCTCGCGCCCGTTCCCCCTCTCCTTCCGTGTTGGTGTGGTATTGTTATTGACAGGGTCAAGTCTCCCTTTTTTCGCTGTGGTTAGCAGCGTGGTTGTTGAAAGTTCCGTGCTTTAACGGAAGGCATTTACGCGTGAGGGAAGAAATGAGACGTTGTAGTCTGGAACGGTCATTCTTAAACGGAGCAGATCCGCAGGTGGTCAGCTTCGTTTTCCAAGATGGCGTCTAACGATGCAGAGCTCCGTGTTCCTCACGGTTAAAACCTTTACTGGAAGGGGAATGGTGTGCAAGATCGGTGAAGCTAAGTCTAACCTTATTTCTGGCGCTTACCTACTCACTTTTTCCTCACCTATGCTCTTGTCCCTGGTTGGGTTCGGGGAATGTGGTATGCTCCAGCCATCCCTTGACGCATTACGTTGGTGAATGTGGCGAGAACCGACGCTTACTTCGGTACTGAGTCGGTCCCGTCATGCCTGTTTTGTTATGCATACTGCAGACCTGTTTACCACATACGGGGGCGTATTAGATACATGGGAGATGCAGAGTATTCGTCAGTTGAGGGGACACTGACGGCACCTAGATGACTTATTGTTGCTGTCATGGGGGAAGGTCATAAGCTGCAATAACTTCTCTTGCCACCACAGGTGCTACTCACATACCCTCACTTGCTCATTCCACATATTACAATGACAGGCTGCAGATGGACGGTGATTGGTACGGGTGAGCCCGTCGCCAACGCATCTCATGGCAGGCGCCAGTGACCGTCTCCCGGCCCGAACCTCCCTGGGAAAAGGAAAAAAAAAAAAAAAAAAAAAAAAAACCCACAGGGCTCAGACAGCCCTATGTCTCCTGGACGCACTGGTTTCTGCTCTTTGGTTATATTCCTACTTGGGCATGTGACTACCAGTTAACATGAACAACATGCATAAGAATACAAGTTAACATGGCCGACAGTAACGTTTTACTGTTGAAAGGTAATTGCCTGCTGGCAACTTAAGACAATGATCAAAGCTGCACCTGGAGGCCGTCGCTATAGTACAGCTCCGGTGTGTCGCGGGGGCTCCGCTCCGACAAAGGTTCTGGGCCTGCCGCTTGCTTCAGGCTTATACTTGTCATGACATGCTTGAGTTTGTTGTGCAGGATGTGTTGTAGGCTCAACTTAGCCTGGCGGTCCTCCCAGACCAAGGGTGGCTTCCACACCTGTAGGGGCCGGGAGGTGCCCGGCGTAGGACGTATACGCTGGGAAGACAGGTACACACCTTGGTGGTTGGGGGAGTTGCCTTGGCAGGATGGACAGACAGTGCCGTTAGCCGCGACTCCTCTTCTTCGCAGAAGGTAGGTCACACAGGTGGGGTGCTTACCTGGGGTTAACCGGGACCCTACTGGCTGCACTCTCTACCTTGCGGGGATGTATTGCAGGTCCGCGCGCTTGCTGACAGGTGGTTCCTCGCTGGTTGTACCGTTGTCTTGCGGAAGTTCACCTTACCAGGACAGGGTCCCTCAGGCCCACGCCCGCGTGCCTTCGGATTTTGGTATGTTGCAGGGGCCTTAGATGACCTGCACACAGCGCGGACGTTACAGTGACCGTCGGACTCATACAAGGTCTGTCTACCATGTGCCTCCGAACCTTGGTGTGACGCCTGCGCCACATGACCTGGACGGCGCTGGGCTCACCTTGGAGCTTCTATCGGCGAGAGCGCCCGACGCCTGTGACTGGTTACAGACCTGCTGAGATACCGGCGGATATTCCCGGTACTCCGACTGCTCGAGTTCCGACGAGTGGACTGTGAGATCACCATGCCGGACGCGTCAGTATAGTGTGCAGGAGGAAGTGCGCTTGGAAAAAGCCTTCTGACAGACAACCGGCCTCCCTACAGAGCACACTGGTACCAACTTGGGGTTTCCGGCGCGAACGCCTGACACCGGTGACTGTTCCAGTCCTGAGGAAGTACCAGCTGTTCCGGTTCTCCAGCCTCTCAAGTTCCGACGGCCCTAGCATCGGGGGATCGACACGTCGGACACGGCTTGGTAGTGTGCGGAGTCGGGAGCTCGAGGCGTTGATTCCCAGGAGGGAACACGCTTGGACCAAGCCTTATGCCAGGCAGAGAACCCTTCTCGCTACAGAGTTCGGTTCGGAGAGACGTGCTTCGTGCCGTCCATGGTCAACCGATCCCCACTCGTCTCCTAGGAAGGCCTTGGATCCTCCTCGGCCGCTGCGAACCCGCCTCGCCATAGAGTCCGGCTCGCGGAGACAATCTCACACGCACACCACGTCTCGACTTGTTCGGGATCTGCTCTTCGATCGAACTCGGGCCGGCTGCTAGTGGTTGCAGGGTACTGTTGGTGGCCAGCCAGCAGGGCGGAGGTGCCTGTCTCCGTTCCTTACCGCCCGAGTCCTTGACGATCTTGTGGAGGGATGGCTACGCGGACCGCTTCAGTTACTGCGCGGAGAGGGGTTCTCGACGCGGGCGTTACAGGAGGGTACGCGCCTGGTCATAGCCTGCGGTCAGGCGGAGACCCACCTCGATACAGTGCCCGGTTCGCAGAGTCACGCTGTCCCGCCAGTTCCCGACGGTAGAAACGAGCGACGGTAGATTCTGCTCACCAGCCCACAGCGGCCACGATGTCCTTGACAGCGCAGTTCCGGTCGTATGCGATGCTCGTGGCCATGGCGCGTACTTCATCTGCGCGGATCTTCAGTCTCTGCGCTACCCGTCGGGAGAGATCCATGTATGCAGTTCGTATTACCCAGCGCAGCCAAGGAGGAGATCGTCTGGGCTGGGATATCAGTCTTGCCCTGTCGTATGGGCAGGAAGAGGCGGCACGACTGGGAATCCACTTCCCTCAGGATCGGATCTCCGCTCTTGCTCTCCTGCGCGCGAGGAGGGACCACTCTGCACCTTGGATGCCCGTCCATCTACGAATTTCCCTCGTTGGAGTCAACCTTCCGGCACTCTAGGTCTACACTCCGCTTCTCTCCGCTGCGGGCGTGCTTAGGAGTTGCCGTTCTTCACGTCGCTCCAGGGATTCTCTCCTGCCTCGCTCGTCGATCCCTTTCGCGCCCGGCTGCCGTTCGTCCCTTTCCTCTCCCCCGCACTCAGCCCTTCCCCTTCTTCGTGCTCCGGCCTGGCTGCAGTCGCTCCTCTTCTGGACATCCGACCCCCTCCGGTGGTTCTCGGGGAGGATGCTGTCGTTCCTTCGCCTTGCTCGGACTTGTTTACCTCCTCCTGCGGTTACAGTACTCGGTTCGACCCAGTTGTGCACTAATACTCCTTGGAGATCTGACGACTCACTAGCTGGTGGCCTTACGCGTGAGTTCCATTGACTTAGTGGAAGTACTCTGACTTCGCACGGGTGGTAAACGGGTCTGCGAGTGCGTCGGCTTCTGTCTCCCCTGGTGCCCTCTCGGATGCAGCTCGGAGCTGGCAGCGGCTTCCGGACTTCGTGCCAGGCGCTTCGACTACCCTGCGCTTCTTCTCTCGGTTCACGGATCTTCTTCACCCCCATGGAGTTGCCGGCTGTTGGCTTCCCTCGGTCGGAACGGTGCTCGGGAGGTCACAGGAGTTGCCTCCCCTTCCAGCGGTGGATCCGCTCTTGCCTCTCCTTGGGACTAGACGACCCCTCTCGTCCGTACCTCCCTTCGTGTCGTGAGATGGTAGAGCTCCTTACCCTATCCTTCGTTCTCCAGGTCGACGACTCCTGGCGCCGAGCGGGGCGGTGTGATGCTGACGGAACCTCTGTGCTGACGACTCGACCAAGGCAGTTTCTTGGGGGGTTCCTGGACTTCGCTACGGGGAGCAGAACGGTGGAGGCTTCTAGAACCTTCGCTTCGCTTACGCTGTAGGACCATGGCACAGCTCCGTCTCCCTGGTGTCTAACCAACTCGACTTCCCCTTGGGCACCCAGGAGGGCACCGGGCTTCGAACACGTGGTACTGCTGCGGCTGTGCTGGCAGTTGGACGGCCCAGCCACTACTCGGAAGTCGGATCTCCTCTCCTTTGGTCGTCTCTAAGCCCGGCTGCTTCTGCTACGCCTCCTACTACCGTGGTTCTTCTCCAACTCCAGCCTGGCCTTCGGACCTCGCGGTCAAGAGCGCGAACGGCTTGGAGCTGACGCAGACTAGTAGGTCACCTTCTCGTGGGACGGCTGCACCAACCTGTTTCCCCGATGGATCCAGTTGCTACACGCAGTTTGCACCAGGATGCCTTCGGAGGACCGGCGCACTGGCGAGATGGCTTCGCGGACCTGTTCGACACTAGGTGGGTTCACTGGCGTGCCCCGTGCTTGAGGATTCGCCCTGCCTTTGTGGATTCACCCGCCTGGACGAGACATCCACGCTCTGGCCTAGCCTGGGACGGTTGCTCCGCTCTTCCTGTTCGTCACCCCGTTACTGGGTTCCGGTCCTGTACCTCTTACACCTCTCCTCGCCGCGGACCCCCGCTACTGCTTCCCGCTTCTGCAAGGTGCTCCTGCTGCCGCGACGCTCGCTGTTTCGCTTTGATGGGGCCCCTCCTCCTTCGCCTTCGTCGGTGGCGGCAGGCCTCAACGTTGGACACAGCAAGGTAGTGTGCGGAGTCGGGAGTTCGAGGCGCGGGTTCCCAGGAGGGAACGCGCTTGGACCAAGCCTTATGCCAGGCAGAGAACCCATCTCGCTACAGAGCTCGGTTCGGAGAGGCGTGCTTCGCGCCTCCATGGTCAACCGGTCCCCACTCGTCTCCTAGGAAGGCCTTGGATCCTCCTCGGCCGCTGCGAACCCGCCTCGCCACAGAGTCCGGCTCGCGGAGACATTCTCACACGCACACCACGTCACGACACGTTTCGGGATCCTCTCTTCGCTCGAAGTCGGACCGCCACCCTCGCTCTCCCTCGCGAGCGTAACAAGGATCGAGCTTCTCCTCGTCACTAGGAATAACAGCCCTGAAGCTACAAGTCAGATGATCTTCCTGACGATGCTCAGTCATGCGATCCGATTCCAGGATCCCTCCCGCAGCGAGCTTAGAGGCTAATTAAGTCCTATCAGCTACGTACAGGGCCACGAACGTCACAGTCGTCAGGAACTGTGCTGTCTTCCACTTCGTGGCTACTGTAGGGCTCGCGGGCATGTTCTCTCGCTCACAGAGTTTCCCAGTCCAGCGGGGCTACTCGCTCTGGTGGGGGAACTGCTCCGGGGCTCCTCTTCCTCCTGGCGCTTCAGCGCCGTAGGTTACACCTCCCCAGGGTCGTCGGGAATTTGCGTTTGGGAGGACGGCCCTTGGGGCCCCAAGGTGTGCTAGTGCGCGGCACCCTCCTCCTATTCGTGATTCTCCCATAAGGTCATGTCATCGGTAATGTTTTTGATGAAATAAATGCATTTTTCTTTAAAAGGTATTTTTTCGAAAAATACTTACCGATGACATGACTCGGACGACCCTCCCACCGGCCCCGCTTGCCGCTGGTAAGCTAAGTATCCTGACTGAGGAATTATGGGTACTCTGTTCCGGATGGGGAGTATCGGGAGACAACTCTTGGCCCCCTCGGGGTTCCCCGAGTGCCTCCCGGGTTGTGTGTTAACACAACGAGTACTTAGGCTAGAATTGAGTAAGTAGTAGACACTCCCATAAGGTCATGTCATCGGTAAGTATTTTTCGAAAAAATACCTTTTAAAGAAAAATGCATTTTTCCTCAGAAAAAAAAGCTGGATTAAATTACCAATATCCAAATCTGGGACAACACTATTCATGTTGGAAAAAGGTTGGCAGAATATTTGCTACATGTTGGCACCAGAATGGATTAAGCTTGACACTATATTGGCAGCCTATATTCACCATCCTGTCCCTAGGATGAATCCAGCTTGGCACTATATTGGCAGCCAATATTCACCATACTGGTTCTAGGATGGATCCAGCTTGGCACTATATTGGCAGCCAACATTCACCTGATATTGGGCCAACAATGGATCCAGCTTGGCAGCCAACATTTACCCGATATTGGGCCAGTACCGGGCAAATTTGCACTTCCAATATTGGACCAATATTGCCACCCATATATCGGCCCAATATCTAAGCCAATATTGGGCCAATATTGGACCTATATTTGTGTGCTGGCTGGGACGTCTTGAAAGAGTTAAAAGTTTCCAGCAGTACTGGGCAGTCCTTCATGCTACAGTTTATGTGCTATCAGTCCATCACTCTTTCATTATATTAACCCATTACATCATGAGGCTGATTTTTTTTTTTAAATTGCCTATATTTTGTCCTATGAAGGCTACATTGAAGATTAAGAGATAATCAACCATTTTAGTTCAAGGGTGGTGTCAGAACAGCAGTGGTGTATCAAGATGAAAGGTTAAACCCATCATGCATGTAGATACCAGTACTGTTGATAGTACTGGTGGATGCATGCACACATGGGGATTGCACGATTATATTTTTTTTTTTAATTCTTGTTTGTGAAGGTAACAGAGAAGAAATCACAAAATGCTGGCATGTACGACCTGGAACCATCTGATGACACTGGTTTCCGCATGGGTACGTCTGTTTTTATTATTTATTACAATATATGCTGTCCTTTCATTCAGATTGATTGATCGATCGATTGATTGTGTATGTAGCCATTGGTACTGTTTACAGTACTGTTGGCAGCATGCACAAGGGGATTATTCCTGTAGCTGTTGGTGGCAGTTTTTGTCATGATTCCTGCAGAAAACATTGCGACAAGAAATGCCACAACTGCTGAAGGCTTATGAATTAATTGAATATCAGTTCTTTTTATTAATTTTAGTGCTGTGTTTGGTTCAGATCTTAGATCGTTTGATTGATTAAATTTGTATCAATTTGTATTTTTGATTGCAATACAGTCTTTGATCCTTTGATTGATTAGTTGATTTATTGATTAGAATAATAGATGGGTGGATTTATTCATTCATTTTATTCATTCGTACACGTTAATTTATTAGTTTACGGGTGGGGGTGGGGGAGGGGGTGTGGGGGAGGAGGGGGGGGGGGGTAGGTGGGGGGGTGGGAGGGTAGGTGAGGGGGTGGGGGGACAGGAGGGGTGGGGGGGGTGTGAATTTGCACAGTTCCAGACCTGTTAAAATTGTGTTGTAACTGTCTTTTCTAAGCGTGTTTCTTTCTCCTTTGGGTACTTTAATTCATTAGTTTGTTTGTACATTCATTTGCTCACTCGCTCCATTTCATTTTTAAATTTTTTTTTTATCTGCTTCATGTTTTAAAGATATTGATTTACTTCCAGGCACTGAAGAACAGATTGATCCAGCTGTTGTCAAACTGCTCACAGACGGATTTGTAGAACATATTCTACCCAGCTTGGAGAAGTCCCAGTCCTCCATTAATGAAATTCTGTAAGTCGTGCAGATAGTGCCTGCTGTGAATATTGTCAGATGTTTGGTAGGCTCTGCCTTTGCAGGCTTGGTCACATCCCAGCAAGTAAAACGCCCACGGGCTGAGGTCCGCTGCTGTTGACCCAAGCTTATCTGTGCATGAGCCTGTTAATTCTGTCGGTAGCAGTTTTAGTCGCAATGATTCCTGCAGGAATCATTGCGACTAAAACTGCTACCGACAACCAATGGGTTAATTTATAACCCTTTGGCTTTTGGTAGCATTTTTTGTCGTGATGATTTTGGCAGGAATCATCTCAACACAAACCTCCAAAGTGTTTAGAGTGTGTTGCCCATAATATACTGTACATGCAATGGTTGACCCCAAACCTCTGTAGTTTAGTCAGATTTGAAGTTTTTTTAAATTTGTTATTTTTTTTTTTTTTTTGGGGGGGGTGGGGGGTATCTTTTGTGTGAAATGTGAACACCTGTTGAAATCATTTTTAAAAAAGGGACCGAGGGGGGGGGGGGGGAAGGGGGGGGGGGGGGGGGGGGGACTTAGTTCCAGACCAAGTTGCACTGGACCAGAGCCTATCAAAAATCAAGTCGAGAGCTTTTTGCCCCAACTTGCCCATATGGTAAACATCCATTGGCAGGCTAACCCATTCAGGCCTGACACACTACAACAGGAGATGATTTGACTGTGATAATTCAAGGGTAGTGCCAGATTTGCTCTATGCCTTCAGGCACCAAGCTAATCTAGCACTGCCCTTGAATTATTATGGTTGTGCATAGTAATTAGGTGACTCCTCCAAAATGTCATGGGGTAAATGGGTTAAAAAAACAAAAAAAACACGACTATGATAATTCAAGGGTAGTGCCAGATTAGCTTGGCGCCTTCAGGCGCCAGGCTAATCTAGCACTGCCCTTGAATTATTATGGTTGTGCATAGTAATTAGGTGACTTCTCCAAAATGTCATGGGGTAAATGGGTTAAAAAAACAAAAACACCACTATGTGGTATGTGGCAGGTCAAACCAGATGGTGTTGCTGGAGACGATGGAGCAGGAGAACGGCAAATTCAAGGAGTGTACAGCGTTCAAAGACCTGTGCGACATGGTGCGTACGGGCGCTGTCGATTACAGCACCACCTGTTGTTGTAGGCGTGCGTGAGTGCATGTACGAGTCCATAAGCGTAGCACCTCTCTTGAATGAATGATATGCTTTTTTTAATGGTGACTTTATAGAGTGTGTTGAATTTTTTAATATTTTTTTAATGAGCGACTTAGCTCACTGCTGCTGCTGCAAGGTGGTGTAAACACAGTTGGGGCTAAACTCGGCATTCTCAGTGTTTTAGTTGATCCTTGTCTGTGCACATTATCTTGGGTCCTCGCGATATACTGCATACCACGGGTATGTCGTTTTTCTGTTCACAGGCTTTCGTTTTCATCTGGTATATCGGACAGTACGATTAGTTAATGTGGTTTACTGCGCTTAGCGTGTCCAGATTCTATTGTTTGTTTCCTCAAAACACATTACCGATGACATGACTGTCTGGAAATAGTCTACCTGCTTACCAATTTTAGCCTAAGACCCAAAGGGTCCCCCCAGGAGGCTCTCGGGGATCCCTAACAGGGACGAGAGTAGCCTCCCCTGCCCATCCGGTCACGTGCCCGGTGGTGTCTCCTTTAGCCAGTTGTCTACTTCGCTGTTAGCGTACGCACGCGTTTACCTGAGCCTCTGACCCTTCGTAGACTGTGTACGGTTCGACCGTCCTTACCGGCCTGTCTTCGCCTAGCCTCTCGTCTCTGCTTCTGGCGTCGCCTCCTTCTCTGCTAGCCCTCGTCTGTGCCTCGTGCTGTTAGCTGGGCCTGGGGCCTTCTTCTGCTTCTCGGCTTCCATCGCTCATGGTGGTTTGTGCTTCGGCGCTCCGCCATGGAAAGGTAACGTCTCGGTCGCCGCCTACGTCTCGCCCGGCTGGGCCGGACGTCGGTCTCGTCTCGAACTTTTTGGTTCTCTCTCGCGTTTTGTCGTGAGCTTCACTCGTTTACCTGGTTCAGAAGTTATGTAGGCGGGTTAGTTCCCGCCGCCGGTCGCCTTTCATCTTTGGGTTTGTGTTGCAGTCATCAAGTGCGCACCTGTCCCCGATGCGGCGACTTTCAGTGGCCTAGTGACCGGCATGAAGTCTGTCTTCCGTGTTCTGGCTGCTCCTCGGACCTCGCCTGCGCTGTCTGCTCTTCGTGGCCGGAGGTTCGTTGCTCGGAGCTTTGGAGGTTCTACCGGCGCGAGCGACCTGTCACAGCACGCCAGGACCCAGTCAAGCTCCCCTCCTCGGAAGTGGAGAAACGCACACCTCGTCTGCCTGGTAAGATTATTCCAGCTACGGTGTCCGCACCGCCCTTGTCCGCTGACTCCTCCGGCGAGTCGCTAAGCCGGCATTGTGCCCCCCTCCTTGAGCCCCGGGCACCGCGACTGTTGTCGCCTGTTAGTAGACGCGTGGGCCTTGTGGCCCCCCCCTAAGCCCGCTGACTCCTCCGGCGAGTCGCCAAGCCGGCTCCGTGCCCCCCTCCTTGAGCCCCGGGCACCGCGACCCTTGTCGCCTGTTACTAGACGTGTTGGCCTTATGGCCCCCCCTCCTAAGCCCGCTGACTCCTCCGGCGAGTCGCCTAGCCGGCTACGTGCCCCCCTCCATGAGCCCCGGGCACCGCGACCGTCGTCGCCTTCTACCCTTCACCGTGGCCTTTCGGCCCCAGCTGCTAGTCCGCAACGTGCCCCCCTCCTTGAGCCCCGGGCACTGCGACAGTTGTCACCTTTTCCTCCTCCTCGGGACAGAAGAGACCGTCCCCGTTCTTCCAGGCGCCTTGATGTCGACTGTCGGCATAGCCCTCGTCGCGTGGATAGGAGACGTAGCCCCCGGCATTCGTCGTCCTCTCGCTCGACTTCCTCTTATGCCTCCCGTCGGCGCAGCCGTTCTCCGCAGCGCTGTTCCTCTCGGCGCCCCACGCCGCACTCCTCTCGTAGGAGTCGTAGAGACGACAGGACTCCGCCTCGTTCTCGGCGCAGTAGTTCTCATCGGGATCGACACCCTCATCGTTCCCGACGCCCTTCGCCTCTTACTTCCCCGCGCCGGCATCAGCGTAGCCCCTCGGCTCCTTCTCCACCGCCTGCGCGCGTCGGCTTACCTCCTGTGCTTCGGTCTTCCCCGCCGCCATCGCCTGCCATCGATGGAGAGACCTTAAGCCTGCTGCCGGAGGACTCCGTGTCGGCCTTGCTTGAGTCCGGCAGCCGTTCGCCCTCTCAGGTGGAGGATCCAGCGTCTCCAGCTACCCTGTCCACTCCTCGTGGCGAGACTCCCCGAGCCTTGGACGACGCCGCCCGTCTCATCGCGGCCTGCCTTCCCGCGGATTCCTGCCCACCTTCCCCACCGCTGAAGAGGAAAGCGGCATCCTTTGTGGACGCTGCTCGGCAGGTTAAGAAATTCAAGTCGCTTCCCCAGCCACCTGCCTTCCGCGACCTATCGGACGCCCTGTCTACGCACCTCCAGCGAGATTCTGCTTCCGACTCGGACTTCTTCTCTGACCGCCGCTGGCCTTCCGGTGTTGACATTGCCTTTCGGCAGTCCTGGTACGCCGGCCACTCGATATCCTTCTCGTGCCCGCTGCCTCCGGTGGATCCGCCTGCGCTGGTGCTCGCCGGCGGCTCTTCCCAGCTCACCGTGTCCTGCCTCGCGGCCTGGAACGTACCGCCTCACTCATCCGAAACGCCCTCGCTTGTTCGGGTTTCTTGGAGCTCCTCACACAAGCCTTCATTAACCGTATCGAGGCAGCCTGGCTTCCCTCCGCTCCGCCCTTGCTGTCGGATCTTCACACCTTGGCAGTTGCAGCCAACCGAGCGGCCTACCATTCGTCCGTCAACGCCATGGCAGCGGCCGCCAACTGTGACTTGATGCGGCGTGATGTGGTGCTCCAGTCCTGCCCGGGTCTTCCCCGTGTTGTGAAATCCAAGCTCCGCCTGGCCCCAGTCGGCGCTCCGCTCCTCTTCGGCCCTTCCTGGCAGTCCCTGAAGGAAGCTAACAAGGACCGTTGGCCCAGCGCTCCCTCGTCTCGCTTTCCGCCAACCCGCAAGGCCTCGGGTCCGCGCCCTGCGGTTCTTCAGACCCTCCGCGACGGCCCCTGCCTCCGCCTCGGCCTCCCGTCCTCTCTCCTCTTCCCGTGCGCCCGGTCCTGGCCGCGCCCGTCCTGCCCATTCTGCCCGTCCTGCCGTCCCGACCTGGCCCAAGCCCGCCCGCCGCCCTGGGCGTGGGAGGGCCCCCTGACTTCTGCTCGCCTCCGCCCCCGCCGACCACTTCGGGTTCGCCTGTCGGCGGGAGGCTCGCCCTGCACGGAGACGTCTGGCGCTCCCTGTTTCTGGACGACCCGTGGATCCTCTCCATTGTCTCAGACGGTCTTCTCATCTCCTTTCATTCCCCGCCCCCGCTTCGGCGCTCCCCCCTGTGGACTGAGATTCCGCCAGATCCGCCCAAGGCCGATGCCCTTCGCGGAGAAGTCGCTGCTCTTCTCCAGAAAGCCGCTACGGAGGTCGTTGCCTGCCACGACTCCCTCGCCTTCTACAGCCGACTATTCGTAGTCCCCAAGCCTGGAGGCAAGTGGAGGCCGATCATCGATCTCTCCGCCCTGAATCGGTTCATCGCCGCCCCGTCCTTCCGGATGGAGACAGCCAGGTCCCTTCGTGCTGCCGTCCAGCCCATGGACTTCGCCATCAGCCTGGACCTGTCCGATGCCTACCTGCACGTCCCAATCCATCCTGCGTCCCGCCGGTACCTCCGCTTTGCCATCGACGGGACTGTTTTCCAGTTTCGGGCCCTCCCCTTCGGTCTCAACCTCAGTCCGTGGGTGTTTACGCGGATCATGAACGCCGTGGTAGCCAGAGCCCGTCGTTCTTCTTCCAGCCCGATCTCCAACTACTTGGACGACCTTCTTCTGCAGAACCAGTCGGTGGCCTCTCTTCTCCTGGACAGGGATGCGCTTCTACTCCTGTTATCTCGCCTCGGCTTCCTGGTCAACGCCGGCAAGTCCGACCTCACTCCCTCTCGCCACTTCGTGCACCTGGGGATGGAGTTTGTGACCGACCGCAACCTAGTGTGTCTTCCCGAGCCGCGGATCCAGAAACTCGTCGATCTCGCCCGTCTGGTAGCTCAGGAAGCGGCTGTCCCCGCCAGGGTGTGGCTCCAGCTCCTCGGCCTGATGAGTGCTGCGGCAGATCTCCTTCCCCTCGGTCATCTGTACTCTCGTCCTCTTCAATTGCATCTTCTCCTCCACTGGAGACCGTCCTCCGGCGATCTCTCCACCCTGGTGCCGATACCTCCTATGCTGCGGCCCCATCTGCTTCGCTGGACGGACGTTTCTTGGCTCGGCTCCGGGATTCCCCTGACCTCACCACTGCCCCGTCTCTCTCTCTGCGTCGATGCCAGTCTCGCCGGGTGGGGCGCTCACCTTCTCCCGAGTTTTCGCTATGCGGCCGGCCGCTGGAACGAGGACCTAGCTTCGCGGCACATCAACTGGCTGGAGCTGAATGCAGTTTGGCAGGCCCTCCGCGCTTGGGAACCCGATCTTCGGACACAGGACCTCCTTGTCCTCTCCGACAACTCCACGGTCGTCGCTTACATACAGAAGCAGGGAGGGACCCGCTCGCCCGACCTCTGCATCCTTCTCTACCGACTCCTTCGCTGGTGCGAGGACCGCGGCATCTCCCTACGAGCCCGTCACATTCCAGGTCACCCGAACGTTTTGGCAGACTCCCTCTCTCGGCGGGGCCAGCTTCTTCACACAGAATGGACCCTGCGCCGGGACATCTTTCGCCTGATCTGCGAGCGTTGGGAGACTCCCCTTGTCGACCTCTTCGCCACCAGGTGGAACCACCAGCTTCCCCTCTTCGTCTCCCCGATTCCCGACCCGCTGGCCTGGGCGGTCGATGCGCTCTCGATCTCTTGGGGCGGACTAGTTGCCTACGCCTACCCTCCGACGGTCCTGGTCCCCAAAGTCCTGCTCAAGCTCCGGGGGTGCAACGCAGTCCTTCTCCTGGTGGCCCCGTTCTCCTGGGACAGATCTTGGACCACTGACCTGCTCAGTCTCGCCACGGATCCGCCCCTTCCACTTCCCACCCCTCGCACGATGCTCAAGCAGCCCCGCCAGCCGCTCTTCCACCCCTGCCCCGAGCGACTTCTCCTACACGCCTGGTGATTGTGCGGCACGCCCTCTCCGCTAGAGGCTTCTCGAGTGCGGCAGTGGACGCTATCGCTTCAGCCCGCAGACCTTCCACCAGACGGGTCTACAAAGGAAAGTGGCGAGTGCTTCGTGCCTGGTGCTCTGACCGTCGTCTCTCCCCCGTTGATCTGACGACCCCTCAGCTCGCGGACTTCTTCCTTTGGCTCTTCCATGACCAAGGTTTGGCTCCCATCACGATCCGTGGCTATCTCTCCATGATTGCCGACACCTACCGTCACCTCGGCCGTCCCGACCCTGGTGCCTGCAAGGACCTGGCCGACCTTATGGCGCATTTCGGCTTGCAGCGTCCGGTTTCCCGCTCCCTCGTTCCACGCTGGGACCTACCCTGGGTCCTCACCTGGCTGAATTCGGACCGTTTTGAACCGCTCCATCTGGCCAGCTTCGCGGACGTGACTCGGAAGACCTGCTTCCTGGTGGCCCTCGCCACGGCAGCCCGCGTCAGCGAGCTCCACGCGCTCTCGTCTCGCCCTTCCTGCCTGCAGTTCCGGGTGGATGGCTCCGTTCAGCTTCTCCCGGATCCGTCCTTTCTCGCTAAGACTAGATCTCCCTTGACGGCGCCTCAGGTCATCGCTATTCGCCCGCTTAAGGGGCCCGACCTTTCTCGGGAGACTCGGCAGCAAGATCCGGTGCGTGCACTCCGTATCTACCTGCGTCGCTCCAAGTCCGTACGGAGGGGACGGACTCGTCTCTTTTTGCCTCTGACCACCGGCAGAACTGACATCTCTGCCCAAACGATCTCCTCCTGGCTCCACTGGGTAATACGGTCCGCCTATTGCGACCTCTCCCCACAGGGAGCCGAGGCCCTCAGGATACGCGCCCATGAAGTTCGCGCTATGGCCGCAAGTCTCGCCTTTGACCGCAACTGCGCGGTTAAGGACATTGTGGCTGCAGTGGGATGGCGGGCCGAAACCACCTTTGCCCGCTTCTACCTCCGCGACCTGACGGTCCAGCGCGACAACCTCTCTCTGGTGGGCGACATCTCTGCGCCACAGCACTCCCTCCAGGCGCCCCTGGCGCCTTAGGTATGCACTTCGCTAAAATTGTTGGGAGTGTGTGATCAGGAGTGACGGGCCGTCCTCGTCCCTAATGAGGTTTCAGAAAGGGATTCTGCGGCACCCTCCTCCTTTTTGGCATTCTTCCAGACAGTCATGTCATCGGTAATGTGTTTTGAGGAAACAAATTAATTTGTTTCCTCAAAACACATTACCGATGACATGACTAACCGGGAAATAGTCTACTTGCTTACCAATTTTAGCCTAAGACCCAAAGGGTCCCCCCAGGAGGCTCTCGGGGATCCCTGAAAGGGACAAGAGAGCTATTGGGGATCCCTAACTGGGACGAGAGTAGCCTCCCCTGCCCATCCGGTCAGGCGCCAGGTGGTGTCTCCTTTAGCCAGTTGTCTACTTCGCTGTTAGCGTTCGCACGCGTTTTCCTGAGCCTCTGACCCTTGGATAGACTGTGTACGGTTCGACCGTCCTTCCAGCCTGCCTTCGCCTAGCCCTCGTCTACTGGCTCTGACGTGGCCCGTCTTCCCTGCTAGCCCTCGCCTGTGCCTCGTGCAGTTGGCTGGCCCTGGAACCTTCTAGGCTTTCGTCGCGCGGTGGTTTGTACTTCGTCACCCCGCCATTCCGCCATGGACAGGTAAAGTCTCAACCGCTTCCTACGTCTCGCCTGGCTGGGTCGGACGTCGGGCTTCGCTCGAGCGGCTGTTCTTTCTCTCCGCATTTCGGCACTGGCAGTTCACATGTTCTTAAATTCGAAGCTTGTAATGGCGGGGTTCGTTTACCGCCGCCATTCGCCTTCGTGTTGGGGTATGGGTTGCGGTTACTTAGTGCGCCTCTTCCCTCTGCGGCAACTTCCAGTGACTTAGTGGCCGGTGCTTTGTGCTTCGTCACTCGGCCATTCCGCCTTGGGAAGGTAGAGTCTCGGCCGCTTCCTACGTCTGGCCTGGCTGGGCCGGACGTCGGATTTCGCTCGAGCTACTGTTGCTTTCTCTCTGCTTTCACTGTGACCGCCGTGCTTTGGCCGTAGTCGCCTGCGCGGCGTTAAACCCGAATAACTATCTAACCATATTTCACTGTGAATTAGCGTGTCTCTCATATTTCGAAGCCTTCAATGGCGGGGTTTGTTGCCCGCTACTGGTCGCCTTTCATGTTTGGGTTTGGGTTGCAGTTACCAAGTGCACCGCTCCCCTGTACGGCGACCTCCAGTGACCTAGTGGCCGGTGCCTTGGGCTTCGTCACTCTGCCGTTCCGCCATGAAAAGGTACAGTCCCGGCCGCTTTCTACGTCTCGCCCCGCTGGGCCGGACGTGGTGCTTGGCTCGGCCTTCTGTGTAATTCTTCTGCATTTCACGGTGAGTTTCGCTTGTTACTTCGGAGCTTTAACTGGCGGTGTTAGCTAACCGCCACCCGTCGCCTTTCATGTATGGGTATGTTTGCAGTTGCCAAGTGCGCCTCTGCCCCGGACGGCGACTTCCCGTGACCCGGTGCCCACCACACGGTATCGACCGGGTGCCTGCTGCTCCTCTGTCATCGGCTGCGCGGGCTGCGCATCTGGACTGGAGGTTCTTGGTCTCTACCCTGGTGTTCCCCGCGGATCGACCCGCGACTGCCCGTCTTCCTCGGGACCTCCTGCAGCACGGTGGGATTGTTCAAGCTCCCCTCGGACTTGGGATAGCACCCAGCTCGCATCCCTGGTAAGTCGTGCCCCGCTCCTTGGGAAGGAGCTCCGTGCACTGCGACCCCTGTCGCCTGTTAGCAGACACGTCGGCCTTCGGCCTCTCCGTCTAGTCGTGCCCCGCTCCTTGTGAAGGAGCTCCGTGCACTGCGACCCCTGTCGCCTGTTAGCAGACACGTCGGCCTTCGGCCTCTCCGTCTAGTCGTGCCCCGCTCCTTGTGAAGGAGCTCCGTGCACTGCGACTCCTGGCGCCTGTTAGCAGACACGTCGGCCTTCGGCCTCTCCGTCTACTCGTGCCCCGCTCCTTGGGAAGGAGTCCCGAGCACTGCGACCTCTGTCACCTCTTCGCAGACGCGTCGGCCTTCGGCCTCTCCATCTAGTCGTGCCCCGCTCCTTGTGAAGGAGCTCCGTGCACTGCGACCCCGGTCGCCTGTTAGCAGACACGTCGGCCTTCGGCCTCTCCGTCTAGTCGTGCCCCGCTCCTGGTGAAGGAGCTCCGTGCACTGCGACCCCTGTCGCCTGTTAGCAGACACGTCGGCCTTCGGCCCCTCCGTCTACTCGTGCCCCGCCCCTTGTGAAGGAGCTCCGTGCACTGCGACCCTGTCACCTGTTAGCAGACACGTCGGCCTTCGGCCTCTCCGTCTAGTCGTGCCCCGCTCCTTGTGAGGAGCTCCGTGCACTGCGACCCTGTCGCCTGTTACCAGACACGTCGGCCTTAGGCCCCTCCGTCTACTCGTGCCCCGCTCCTTGTGAAGGAGCTCCGTGCACTGCGACCCTGTCACCTGTTAGCAGACACGTCGGCCTTCGGCCTCTCCGTCTAGTCGTGCCCCGCTCCTTGCGAAGGAGCTCCGTGCACTGCGACCCTGTCGCCTGTTAGCAGACTCGTCGGCCTTCGGCCTCTCCGTCTACTCGTGCCTCGCTCCGTGTGATGGAGCCCCGAGCGCTGCGCCCTCGGTCACCTCTTTGCAGACGCGTCGGCCTTCGGCCTCTCCGTCTAGTTGTGCCCCGCTCCTTGTGAAGGAGCCCCGTGCCCTGCGACCCCTGTTGCCTGTTCGCAGACGCGTCGGCCTTTGGCCTCTCCCTCTAAGTCGTGCCCGCTCCTTGAGCCCCGGGCACCGCGACCCTTATCGCCTGTTGGTACCCTAGTCGGTCATGGGCCCTCCTTCCAACTCGCTGACTCCTTCGTTGAGTCGCCCAGCCAGCTACGGGCCCCCTCCTTGAGCCGCGGGCACTCCTTCGGGATCGTCCTTCTGGTATTCGCCCTTCCACGTTCACCGGTTCTCGTCTGTTCACCGACGTGAAGCTACGTCGCGCTGTTAGCGCTTGGATGGGTGCCCCTAGGGGTACACCCAGTGCAGTGGGGATCGGCGTCCTCGCCCTCGTCGCCTGGATAGTTGCGGCGCCCGCCGTTCGTCGCCCGCCCACTCGACTCCCTCCAGTGTCCCGGTCGACCTTCGCCTTGTGCTCGGCGCTGTCGTTCTCCTCGGGACATCCTCTTCCCCACTCCCTTGCACCCTTCGCCTCCAGCGTCTCCCCGACCCTCTCCGGTGGATGACTCTGCGTCCGGCGTTCGCCGTTGGCCTGCCGGCGTCTTAGCCTTCGGCTTCCCGGTTCGCTGACCTCTCGCTCCCCTTCGTGCTCGCTGCCTCCGGTGTTCTGCCGGCGCTCGTGCTTGCGGCAACCCTTCCCAGCTCTAGTGGATCTTCCGCTTGGCTTCGAACCCTCGGCCCTTGCCTTCCTTCGTTCGTGGCGGCTTGGCTCCTTCCTGACCATCTCCCCTGATGCGACGTCGCAGCTCTACCGTGCTCCTGTGGGTACCCGCGCCCTTCGGCCCTGCCTGGCAGTCTCTGAAGGAACCCTCCTAGGCCTGTGGGCCCAGCGTCAACCTTGTGGGTTGTGTTCCCGCCCTTCGGACCAAGGCCCTCGCCCTTCGCGTGCAGGTCTCCACCCTTCCGTGGGAAGTTGCGATGCTGCGCCTCGCTCGGTACGGCTCCCCCGCCTCGGACCCTTCGCGTCGCCTTCAGCCCTGGGTCGTCGCCGCCAGCCGGGACCTACCCTTTGCTTCTACACGTCCCCAGGCCTCCCGCCCCCGCCGTTGTCTTCGCTTGCCGTCGACGGGACCATTCCCAGCTCGGCCTCTCTGGTGTCGTCTCCCCCCAGCCCTGGGTCCTTGCGTGGATTGTGGATGCCTTGGTTGCTCGAGACCTTCGATCTTCCACCAGCCATTCTCCGCCTTGGTGGACCTGCTTCTGCGGTTTCACTCAGTGCTCCCTCTTCGTAGGGCAGGGATGCTCTCCTCCTCCGGTTGCTCACCTGGTCGCCCTGGTCAGCGCCTACTGTCCGACCCCTCGCCCTCTCGCCATCTGTTCGCCTGGGATTGGTTGGCGACCGACCGCAACTTGGTGCGTCTTCACGAGCCTCGGATCCAGTTCGTGCCGTTCTAGCCCATGGGTAGCTGCGGCGCGGCGGGCCCTCCTGACTGCGGCTCCAGCTCCTCCTCCTGATGAGTGCGGCGGCTGATCTCCTTCCCTCGGTCTTCTGTACTCCGCCTCTGGAGGCCGTCCTCTGGCGATCTCTCTACCCTGGTGCCTATCTCTCCTGTGCTGCGCCACTTCGGCTTCGCTGGACGGACATTCTTGGCTCGGCTCCCGGATTCCCCCTGACCTCGCCACTGCCCGGCTCGCTTGCGTCGTTGCCGGTCTCGCCGGTTGGGGCGCTCTCCCTCTTCCGTATTCTGCTCGTCGGCCGGCCGCTGGCCCGTGAACCTGACTTCGCGGCACGTCAACCCGCTGGGACTGGTTGCATTTGGCAGGCCCTCTGCGCTTGGCGATACGATCTTCGGACACAGGACCTCCGCGTCCTTCCGACAACCCCCTTCGTGGCTTGCCTTCAGACGCAGGAGGAACCCGCTCTCCCGACCTCTGCTTCCTCCTCTGTCGCCCCCTTTGCTGGCGAGTGGACAGCGACTTCTCCCTCCCAGCCCACCACAGTCCAGGGCACCTGTTCGTACTGGCAGACTACCGCTTGCGACGGAGGCAGCTTTTTCACACGGTTTGCGCCCTACGCTGGGAAATCCTTCGCTGGTTCTGCGCTCGTTGGAAGACTCCCCCCTTGTTCTCTTCGCCACGAAGTGGAGCCTCCGGCTTCCCCTCTTCATCTCCCCGTTCCCGACCTCTGGCCTGGGCAGTCGATGCACTTCGTTCCCTTGGGACAGACCGGTCGTTTACACCTACCCTCTGGCGGTCCTGGTCCTCATGTCCTCCTCAGCCTCCGGGGATGCAACGCAGTCCTTCTCCTGGTGGCCGTTCTCCTGGATCGGATCGTGGACTTCCGACCTTCTCAGTCTCGCCGCGGGCTCACCCTCCCTCTCCCCACCCCCCGCACGATGCTCGAGCTGCGCCGACAGTCGCTCTTCCACCCCTGCCCGAGCGACTTCTCCTACACACCTGGCGATGGTGCGGCAAGCTCTCTCTGCTGGAGACGTCTCGAGCGCGACAGCGGACGCTAGCGCTTCAGCCCGCTGACCTGCCAGACGTGTCTACGAGGGAAAGTGGCGTGTTTCGTGCCTGGTCCTCTGACCGCCGCCTCTCCACCGTCGGCCTGACGACTCCTCAGCTTGCGGACTTCTTCTCTGGCTCGTCCAAGACCAAGGTTGGCTCCCCTTGGTGCACCAGCCCCCCTCTGGATCGCCGACGCCTACTGTCACTTCGGCCGTCCCGACCCAGCGCCTGCAAGGACCTGCCCGACCTTATCACGCGTTTGGCGTGCAGCATCCGGTCTTCCGCCCCCTTGGCCCGCGCTGGGACCTCCCTGGTCCTCCCCTGACTGACTTCGGACCGTTGAATCGCTCCATCTGGCCCGCTTCGCTGACGTGACTCGGAGACCTGCTTCCTGATGGCCCTCGCCTCGGCGCCCTGCGTCAGCGAGCTCCACACACTCTCGTCTCTCCCCGCCGGCCTGCAGCTCCGAGTGGTTGGCCCCGTTCAGCTACTCCCGGATCCTTCCTTCTCGCTCAGCCTAGGTCTCCCTTGACAGCGCCTCTGGTCATCGCCACTCGGCCGCTTACACGACCCGGCTTCCTCGGGGGACTCCGCAGCAAGACCCGGTGTAGGCTCTTCGTATCTACCTGCATCGCTCCAAGTCCATGCTGAGGGGACGGGCTCGTCTCCTTGCCGCTGGCAGATCCGACTTCTCAGCCCAACGCTCTCCTCCTCGCTCCGCTGGGTTTTTCGGTCCGCCTTCGCGACCTTTCCCACAGGGAGCGGAGACACGCACGGTGCGCGCCTTGAAGTTCGCGCCTTGGCCGCAAGTCTCGCCTGCGGCCGCACCTGTGCGGTGAAGGACTTGGCTGTAGTGGGGTAGGGGGCCGAATCTACCGTCGCCCACTCCTACCTTCACGCCCTGACGTTCCAGCGCGACAACCTTACGCTGGTGGGCGGCTTCTACGGCGCAACACTCCCTCCAGGCGCCCTCGGCGCTTAGGCGGCACTTCGCTAAAATTGTCGGGAGTGGGTGATCAGGAGTGACGGGCCGTCTTCGTCCCTGAAGAGGTTTCTAAAAGGGGATTGTGCGGCACCCTCCTCCTCTTTGCCATTCTTCCGGTTAGTCATGTCATCGGTAATGTGTTTTGAGGAAACAAATTAATTTTTCTCTAAAATGTATTTTTTCGAAAAATACTTACCGATGACATGACTCGGAGGTCCCTCCCTCCTCCCCGCTTGCCGCTGGTAACTCCGTAGACAACTGGCTAAAGGAGACACCACCTGGCGCCTGACCGGATGGGCAGGGGAGGCTACTCTCGTCCCTGTTAGGGATCCCCGATAGCTCTCTCGTCCCTTTCAGGGATCCCCGAGAGCCTCCTGGGGGGACCCTTTGGGTCTTAGGCTAAAATTGGTAAGCAAGTAGACTATTTCCCGGTTAGTCATGTCATCGGTAAGTATTTTTCGAAAAAATACATTTTAGAGAAAAATTAATTTTTCTCTAAAATGTATTTTTTCGAAAAATACTTACCGATGACATGACTCGGAGGTCCCTCCCTCCTCCCCGCTTGCCGCTGGTAACTCCATAGACAACTGGCTAAAGGAGACACCACCGGGCATGTGACCGGATGGGCAGGGGAGGCTACTCTCGTCCCTGTTAGGGATCCCCGAGAGCCTCCTGGGGGGACCCTTTGGGTCTTAGGCTAAAATTGGTAAGCAGGTAGACTATTTCCAAACAGTCATGTCATCGGTAAGTATTTTTCGAAAAAATACATTTTAGAGAAAAATTAATTTTCTATGTCATCCAATCGGGCACTGAGTTTAGGAGCGATATAACTGCGGCCTGTAGTGTAGTGCGAGTACTGAAGCCTATGCACACGAACAGCTATTACTCAAGACACCAAGAATAGTGACTTTTCCCCTTATGAGTGCAGCGACACTGCACAGCAGCAGGAGAAGACAATTTCAGCTAAGTCGACCATTACTTTTTGTAAATTGCATTTTTTAATTAGTTTTTTTTTGTTGTACAATTTGTTTTTGTTAAGTGCCGAGAGCTGTAATCTGAGGTTAGGCGCTATACAAGTACTCATCATTATTATTATTATTATTATTGTTTCGAGCAACCACACTCATGAGACATACTAACCCATTCAGGGCTGAGAAACTTTGGATGCCACCCAACTGCAGGAGGTATAGATCCTCATGACCCCCCGCAGTTGCGGGGGCTCATGAGGATCCGTATCTATTGCCTCTTGCTGACTCCACTTTGAATCCATGTTTCTGTGACGAGAGCTTTTTGGTGTTGCATCGATGAAGATTGCAGAAACACAGTCTGCGTCAGCTGGCACTGAACGGGTTAAGATACAGTATTGCACTTTAAAAACCTGACTGTGACCTGCTTTTCGTGACTCTCTCGATTATTCATGAGGTGAAGCCTCACTTTCAGTTTGACTTTCACAGTATGGTGGGACCTTATTTTGAGTTTCATGTCATTGCAGATCGTGAATTCAAAAGGGATGTCACATTTTTGGAAAGACAAAAGAAAACAAATTGCACGCAAAAAAAAAAAAGACGTTGAAAGAATGCTGTAAATCGGGGCGAGCCAAACATTTAGGTGAAGGTCCCAAGAAGCCTAGCTTTCCCTCTCTCATTCACCCTTTGACCGCCAAGATAAAGTGAACACAGTCTAAGGACAAGAGGCATAGATCCTCATGAGCCCCCGCAGTTGCGGGGGCTCATGAGGATCTATGCCTCTTGCTGACATCACTTTGAATCCATGCTACTGGGATGGTTGGGCTCATTGGCTTTGAATTAACAAAGACTGCGGAAACGCAGTCCACATTAAGTGTTAGTCGTCAGGGGGTTACGAGTAGCCAGTATCTGGGCACGTAGTGAGATAGAAACAAATCAAACTCGCTCCTGTTCGGTACAATGACTAGCTTTAATTTCTGTGCCACAGTACGCCCCCAAAAATGTGGACTATGCATTTTCAGGCCTACAGACTTGGGTGTTTACAGTCTTATGTATCATCGATAGCCTTCATTTTGTGCACTATGCATTTTCGGGCCTACAGACTTGGGCGCGTTTACAGTCTTATGTATCATCGATAACCTTCATTTTGTGGCGTTTTTAACAGCATGTGACCCTTTGATTGTCCATAGCACTTTTAGTCGCACTGATTCCTGCAACCACAAATGCTACAGACAACCAAAGGGTTAATCGTCTTTCTTTCAGATGGGGAAGGCCAGAGAGTACCAGAGCAAACTGGTGGTTCTGAAGAGAGACATGGTCAGCCTTCACGACAGAGCAGGCAAACTGAAGGCAAGTTTCCGTGGGTCCTGGTCTGTTATTTTGGACCGTACGGCTCAAAGCCACAGGACTAAAATCGCAGACAAGCTTACTGGTTATAATCTGTAACGTTGCCTTGCTTCTCTCTTAGAACATTTTGAAGAATGTTTTAACAGCAGAGCCTGTCTGGAAAGACTGTCCTTATGAGAGACCACCTTCTATTACAGCGATGGCCACAGAAATGATGGTCTTTAACCTATATATCCCCGACATGCTACGATAGCAAATGCCATCCCGACCACAGTGGCCTCCCAATCTCTCTCTCTCTATATATATATGTATATATATATATATACATATATAGTTAACCCATTTAAACCTGAACCTGCATTTGCCAAACTGAAGGTATCACTAAACACCTAATGTACCAGCTGCAGAAGAAAGATTGCATGACCATGATGGTTCAAGGGTGGTGTCGGCGCCAAGCTATTCTGACACCACCCTTGAACTATGATGGCCGATCTGTCTGTCTCCAGAACTGTGACATACACCCGAAAGGATATCGCCCCCCCAAAATTAATGTCTTCCTCATGATGTAATGGGTTAACCCTTTTAGCCCCAAGGTCCCCAAATTTTAGAGGTGCTGCCTAACGACTATGTACCAGTTGTAGGAGATGGATTGATCATGATAATTCAAGGGTAGTGCCAGATGAGCTTGGCGCCTTCAGGCGCCAAGCTCATCTGGCGCTACCCTTGAATGATCATGATCAATCCATCTTCTGCTGCAGGGTCCCGAGGCTAAAAGGGTTAGTGGCAGGTGGCTCTATTTACTCTTCAAGATTTCTCTCAAGAAAGAAAACATCCCAACAAAGAAAAAGAAATAACCTCGGGTAAGAAAATTTCAACACCATCAGCTGTGCTGTAATTGTCTTTTGTAAGCGCGTTTCTTTCTTCGTTGGGACAGTCTCTGCATTTTGCGCGCTTGGCAGTCGCCTTTTCTGTCTGGATTTCTCTCGAGAATGAACCTGTCTTTTAGCACCAAATGTTTCTTACAGAAAGGGTGTTGCTCGGAGCAGGTTGCTGCATTTATCAGCTTGCGTTCCATTAATCCACAGATTGCGTGTGTGAGTGTGTGATAATGGTCTGGTCTGCATCTGCATACATATTTCGTTAGGCAACACCTCCAAAATTTGAGCAATGTGACCATGGGGTTAAGAGGTTAACTCATTACAGTCTGAGGAGGACATTAATGTTTTTTTAAGATATCATTTGAGGTTTATTTCATAGTTCTGGAGACAGACAGATCGACCATAACAGTTCATTTGTTGACCGTGTAGCGCCATCACAGTGGTGCTGATCTTAGGTCTTCCTTCTGTTGACTGTGTAGCACCATCATGGTGGCTTTGATCTTAGGTCCTCCTTGTGCTGACCGTTTAACGCCATCTTAATGGCCTTGATCTTAGGTCTTCCCTTTGTTGACCGTGTAGCACCATCGTGGTGGCGCATCAGCATCATCAAATTATGTTTAACTTGGGAATGGTTTTGTTATGTGTGTTTCAGTTGCATGTGTGTGCGTAGATTTTTTTTTATTAATGTGAGATTCTGCATACATACATTTTCTGTAACGCGCTTAAACTTAAAGTCCACTGCTCCTGGGGATTCAGCACAAATTAAATGCTCTTATTATTATTATTTCTTTCTGATCGTCTGCAGTTGTGGAATTTGTGATGTGGAGCCGTGTCCTTTTTGTCTACTGTATTGAAAATACAGCAGACTTTGAGATGGGGCTGGTCGGAGCACGTTCCATAGCTTGCAGATGACGAACATAGGCGTGCACACATCAGACTCTGACAGTGAAGTAACACGATAAAAATTACGTCATGCTTAGCTATGCTAACCGCGCTGTTGAACGTACATTTGGCAAGAAGTGCCATGGGTATGTGTGTGCATATGTATGTATGTAGACACGAGTATCTTCGGTGTTTGTGTACATACAATACTGAAAGTTTATGAAATGCATTGGTCGAGATGTATTTCGGAGAGCCTCCGAGCATATTCAAACTGGCCAACTCGTTCAAGAGAAATGAATTTTTTTTCTAAAATGTATTTTTTTGAAAAATACTTACCGATGGCATTACTATCTGGAATACACTCAATTGCCTATAGATTTCAGCCAAACAGTTGTGTAACCCACTCAACTGGGGAGGAGACACCGGGGATCCACGCACCGGGGCCCCGGGTGGCCTCCCCTTACTACCCTATCCCGGCATTCGTAGGGTGACCCCGTCAGTTTCACACATAGCGAAAAGAGGCAAGCGGGGCAGGCGGGAGGGAAGTCTGAGTAATGCCATCGGTAAGTATTTTAAAAAAAAATATATTTTAGAAAAAAAATTCATTTGTTTATTAAAATACATTCCGTGGGCGTTTCCTAAAGCCTGCGCGGTGGAGCTTTTTGGTGGAGTGCAGTGTGCGCAGTACTGGCCCCACCCTTTAAACCCTTGGTTCGTTTGCCATGGCCTAGCAAGCTGGGACGGTGGCATCGAGGTCCTTGGGTCGTAGGTTTTATATCAGACTGTCCTTGTCTTAGTCTCTGGCTCAAAAGCCTTCCCCAGAGACACGGGGGCTTTGATGTCAGGGGTTTCCTCCCTTAGCCTTTCCGCAGCCAAGCGGCCAGGCCTGCAAGGCAGCAGGGGACTCGTGGGGGCCGGGGTCGTCTATGTCCCGTGCAGATGTGAACATCTGCCCACTGCCCAGACGGTGACACCAGAGGAGAAAAATCCAACGCCGGAACCCGGTATCGAACCTCGCACCTTTGGCATTGGAGGCAGACGCCTTAACCACTGCGCCACTTCCCCACCTAAATACATTAAATAAAATACATTACCGATGGCATTACTATCTGGAAGAATGTCGAACAGGCAGAGGGTGCCGTTCCTATAACCGCAAACCCAACCACCCGTTGGCCCAGAGAGAGAGAGAGAGAGAGAGAGAGCACTCCCGACGATTTCAGCTATGACGTACCTAAGATGCCAGGGGCGCGCGGAGGGAGTGCTGGGCCGCGGAAATGTCGCCCACCCGTGCCAGGGAGTCACGTTGGCCAGATAGGTCTCTGAGATAAAAGCAGGCGAATGTGGAGTCAGCTTGCCAGCCAACCGCCATAACAATATCTTTGACCGAGCAGTTGCGGTCCAGGGCAAGACTGGTGGCCACTGCTCTTACTTCATGCGCCCGGATGTGAAGAAGCCTATCGCCGTCCGGGGAGAGGTCCTGATAGGCCGACTTAATCACCCACCGCAGCCAGGACGACACTGTCTGGGCCGAAATATCTGGCCTGCCTGCGGACAGTGGGAGGAAGAGGCGAGAGCGCCCCCGGCGTCGCGGCTTAGAGCAACGCAGGTAAATCCGAAGCGCCCCGGGTCCTGTTGACGCGACTCGGGGACCATGTCCGTTCCACGGAGAGGCCTTACGGTCAGCATCTGAGGGGCCGCCGCAGGGCGGCGGTTCTTGGCCAAAAAGGATGGGTCAGTGAGAAGCTGTGCAGAACCGTCCGAGCGAAACTGCAAACAGGAGGGAAGTACCAAGAGAGCGTGAAGCTCGCTCACTCGGGATGCCGTGGCGAAAGCCAGCAGAAAACATGCCTTCCTGGTCAAATCTGAGAAACTAGTCAAATGCAGAGGTTCAAAGCGGTCCGTGTTCAGCCACGTTAGTACCCAGGCGAGATCCCACCGAGGCACTAGGGACCGAGAAACTGGTCGTCGGAGCTCAAAATGTGCCAGCAAGTCCGTCAGATCCTTGCAAGCGCCTGGGTCTGGCCGGTCCAGGTGGCGGTAAGTGTCCGCGATCATGGAGCGATAACCTTTGATGGTAACGAGTGCTAAGCCTTGTTCGTCAAAAAGCCACAGAAAGAACTCCGCCAGCTCCGGGGTGGCTAGATGTGTGGGAGGGAGACTTCTGGAGGCGCACCAGGCCTGAAGGACCCTCCACTTGCTCTCATATACCCGCCACGTAGACCGTCTGCGGGCTGTTGCAATAGCCGCCACCACCGCA
Source organism: Semisulcospira habei (assembly GCA_036245525.1). NCBI lineage: Eukaryota > Metazoa > Mollusca > Gastropoda > Semisulcospiridae > Semisulcospira > Semisulcospira habei. The sequence goes on along the minus strand of BTPG01000002.1, from coordinate 18,646,168 downwards.
TCCGAGAAACCTCTAGCGGCGAGGACTTGCCGGACGACCTCCAGGCGTGAAGGAGGAGGCGCTCCGGGCACGGATGGAAAAGCTGCTGGCGGGGCTGCTTGAGCATCGTAGGAGGTGTAGGAAGCTCCAGCGGCGGGTCCGTCGCTAGCTCGAGTAGGTCCGTGGTCCAGCTCTTGGTCCAGTTGAAGGGGGCCACCAGAAGGAGGACTGCGGAGCAACCCAGAAGCTTCCGCAGAACCTTCGGAACGAGGACTGACGGGGGGTAGGCGTAAGCGATCAGACTGTCCCAGGGGATGGAAAGCGCGTCTACCGCCCAGGCGAGCGGGTCCGGGACTGGTGAGACGTAGACCGGGAGCTGTTTGTTCCACCTGGTGGCAAACAAGTCCACTAAAGGAGTTTCCCACCGGGAGCAGATCAGGCGAAAGATGTCCGGGCGTAGGGACCACTCCGTTTGGAGCAGCTGTCCGCGGCAGGACAGGGCATCCGCGATAAAGTTCAGGTGGCCGGGAATGTGGCGAGCCCGTAGAGTAATGCTTCGGTCCCTGCACCAGAGGAGGAGATGGTAAAGGAGAATGCACAGGGAGGGCGAGTGAGTGCCCCCCTGGTTCTGTATGTAAGCCACCACCGACGAGTTGTCTGAGAGAACGAGAATGTCCTGGTTGGTCAAGGTCTCCTGCCAGAAACTGAGGGCCAGCCAAACTGCCTTCAGCTCCAGCCAGTTGATGTGTTTGTCCTCCAAACCCCGCGGCCAAAGGCCCGAGGCCGATGTCCGGTAACAGATGCGCGCCCCAGCCGGCCTGACTCGCGTCGGTGCAGAGAGACCACCGGGACGGAGGTGAGTGAAGAGGCACACCCGTAGCCAGCCAATCGATGTCCGCCCACCTCTGGAGGTGTGGACGAGCCAGAGGGGTAACTGGTACAAGATCCGCAAGGGAACCCGACGAAGGACGCCAATGTAGTAGGAGATGTAGCTGCAACGGGCGGGCATAAAGCCTGCCCAAGGGAAGCAAGTCCGCAGCTGCACTGAGTAGGCCCAGAAGTTGAAGCCAGACCCTGGCTGAGAAGGAGGACCCTACCTCCATCGAAAGCGCTAGATCGACGATCTTCTGCCGCCGGGCCAGAGGCAGGCGGACTAGATTGAGATCGGTCAGGAATTACATCCCCAGATGTAGAAAACGCTAAGAGGGGGTAAGATCCGATTTTCCCAGATTGAGAAGAAACCCGAGACGCAGGAGGGAAAGCAAGGTGTCTCTGTCCTCTTGGAGCGCCGAGGCTATCAGATTTTGCAGTAGTAGGTCATCCAAGTAATTGGAGGCCGGGCTTAGGGATCGTTGGCGGAAGTAGGCCATCACCGCGTCGAGGATCCTCGTAAAAACCCACGGACTGATGTTGAGGCCGAAGGGAAGGGCGCAGAACTGGTAAACAACTCCCCCAAAGGCAAACCGCAGGTACCTGCGAGACGACGGATGAATCGGGACGTGAAGATAGGCGTCGGACAGATCGAGGCTGATCGCGAAGTCCGTCGGTCGGACGGCCGCTCGGAGGATCCTGGCTGTCTCCATCCAGAACCGAGGGGCCGAAATGAACTTGTTTAGCGCCGACAAGTCGATGACTGGGCGCCACTTGCCTCCTGGTTTGGGAACGAGAAAGAGGCGGCTGTAAAATGCTGGTGAGTCCTGACGCGATACCACCTCCGTCGCTGCTTTGTCGAGGAGAGCCGAAACTTCTCTGCGCAGAGCGTCCGCCTGAAAGGTGTCGAGTGGAGACTGGGTCCACAAGGGGGACCTGCGAAGAGGCGGAGGGGACCGGAAAGAAAGCTGGAGGCCTGTAGAAACCGTGGAAAGGATCCAGGGGTCGTCTGGGAACAGCGACCTCCAATGGTTGCTGTAAAGAGACAGCCGCCCGCTGACTGGAGACCCGGGAACTGCCGACGGGGGCGAGAGAGGGGGCAAGTCAGCGGGCCCGGCCGTGCCCGGACCTACGGGCGCCACGGGACCAAGAGGGGCGGGAGGCGGGGAAGGGCTGAGGGGCCTGAGGAGGGCGAGCCCTACCTCTGGCCGAACCCACTGGAAGCAAGGAGGGTCTAGAAGACCGCCGGGCACAACCCCCGGCCGGGCGGGGGCCGCGAAAGCGAGTCGCTGCTGGAGAGGAGACAGGTCTGGGCCAAAGTCCTTGGACGAGTCCTTAACTGACTGCCACGTGTCCCCGAATGCTGAGATCCACCTAGGGGGGCCTGTCGAAGCTGGTTCTTCACTGACTTCGGGAGATCCGCGCAGAGATGCAGAAGGGTATCCCATCGCCAAAGATCACAATTAGCGGCCGCCGCCATGGCGTTGGTGGAGGAGTGGTAGGCGGCCCGGTTGGCCGCTATCAGGATAGACTGCACATCGTGGAGAGGGGACGGCACCTCCAGATCCCAAGTTCCCTCCAGGCACTGCAAAGCCGCCTGGGTAGCCAACTCCAGGAACCCTGAGCACGCCAGCGAATTTCGCACTAAGGAAGCGATCCTGTCGAGCGGACGAGGCCAAGCTTTCAAGACAATTCTGCGGCCGCCCGCCTGGACTCTCTCTCTTGGCTTGACTTCGTGAACGAAGATTTTATAGGAGTTGACCACGACGTCTGCAGGCTTGTTCGTGGCTGCGGAGGCCAATCCGAGACAGGCAGGTTCGACCGCAGTGGCTGCAGGGGAAGGTATGGCCAGGGTTCTGAGCTGCGGCATCTCTGTTTTTTCTCCTGAGCCGCTTGTCCTTAAGGCTAGCTCTGTGAGAGTACTCAAAGGAGACAGCTGCCTTGTAAATGGTGGAGCCCCAGGTGTCACGGTCCGCAGCAAGCGAAGACCACTGGTGGTGGTCGATTTGGCAGGCACTAAGTGACTTATTGAGACAGTCTTTGTATCTCTTCTTTGGTGCCCCTCTGTCACGGTGTCCAGTAGCAAGCTCGCCGAACAGTGTGATCTTTGGTAGGCGATGATCCTCCATCCTGGAGACATGCCCCGCCCAGCTAGGGCTGCCATATCCACCACTGGGAGAGGGACGACGAAGGCTTGAGAAAGTCCCGCGTACCAGGCCTGGCAGAAGCTCAAGTTAATCCCTGCAGGCCACCCGTGAATCGGAGAAGAATCCCGCGTCGCCGAAGTTGTCTTGTTGTAACTGGTCGGAGAACGCATCTGTGAGGTCCCGGAAGCCGGCCGGTTGAGGAAGGGACTTGCGGTGCTTGACGTGCCTTTGTGCGTCGACCATAGCGGAAGCCTGTCTCTTCATCGGGGTGAAGGAGGACAGAAGTCAGGTGGGAGAAACTTCGCAATAAGCTGGGAGGCCTTGTCCAAGGCGTTGATAGTCTGCAATTCGAGCGAAGGGCCGACGATGTCCAAGGAGGAGGAGGCCGACGAGAACGCTGACAGGCGGGAAGGGGATCCCACCGCCGAATCCCGCAGGAAGATGGCCGAAGCCGAATCTGTAGGATGAACACGGCTGTGCAGAACCACACTTTTAGTTAGAAGAGGACCGGAGGCCACTGAGTGCAAGATAAGCCATCTGTGGCACGGCCGGGCATGGGGTAATTACACATTAGCGCGTGCCCCTTCAGGCAGAGTGAAAGAGCTTTTCATGGACTTAGAAAGGCGTGCTCTTCCAATACCGTACACTATGTCTACGTGCTGACAGCGGCATACCGGCGCCCTGCAGCGGAAACGCTGTAAAGTGGTAGTAACTGAACATTCATCACAAAATGTGTTTTTGTCTCAAGAATGTCATTAAAGCATGCGTGTAAATTTGTAACTGATAAAATTTGCTTTCTTTTAATACTAAACATGCCCATGCTGCTTAGTACCAGGACACCTTCAAGAGCAGTTACATTTCATATTTGCAATACAATGAACATGCACTGACAAAATAAAGCGTTAACTTTGAAGCTCAATCTGTTGTGCATGTCGGTTTTCTGTGGGATGAAAAGTTGATGTATCTACGCAGCATTCTAGCCTCTACTGTTATCACTTACTAGATTTCCTGGGCCATTCCTGCTAGAGCAACACTAGCGTCAGAAAGTACTCCACTGCTGAGAAGATTGTAAGCTTGTAATCCGTTAGGTACATCAAGACGATCAACACAAACATGCTGATACAAGCATTTGTGCACCGTGTTCCTCCACATACTCTACATAGAGAATTTAACCTTTTAAAGTGAATTGATTCTGTGTGTGCAAATGTTTCTTGTGTACGTTTTATTCCCACCATAACTGTACTGTCTCTCTTTTACCACCATTTGGAATAAAGGAACCAGGATAATATGAATGAGCAGACAACAGTTAGTACCTGATACTATTAAACAGTATCACAGAGAATACTGGAGGCTATAAGCAGAGCATAAAGCACAGGGATTACACTATACACAACAGTATTCCATAGAGAATGAATGTTCAGACCTACTCAGTACTGTGCGAGGCACAGATAACTTATTATGCAGTCACACACAAACACGGTACCTGTCTTTATCCTCAGATTGCACCCTTAAAAAAAAGTCCCGTGAATAATACCACCAACACGGGAACCAGCAGGAATTGGTGCACAAGTGTGTTAAACGGTTTTATGTAGAAAACTGGTGAGGCGTTAGAGAACATTAAACACAGGCATTACACACCACACGTGAGTAGTCCGTTACAGAGATTAGAGAAGGAATTTTTGCTGGCAGCCAGTGACCTAGATAGTCTGCTCGCAGTGGGGAGGGGCTACCGCACACCACAGCAGCAGGCTGCGGCCCAAACTAAAGAGTGAGAAATCGGCCTTTCTGTACAGCCGTGTGAAGGCTGAGGACATCCGGTTGCGAAGAACTAGACCGTCCCTCTCGTGAATGCGCCGAAAGGGGGGACCGGCTCCGAGAGAGCCGCCGCGCGAGAGATAGACGGGGCCGCCCGCAACGCCTGCCGGACGGAGCGTCGCGGGGACAGAGTGACCGCGAAGGAAGGACGGTCAGCAGTGAAGCTAGATACCGCACGCTGGTGACGGAGACCACTCTCTGAACGAAACCGGTCTAGCGATGTAGCGGTCTGGTCACACTGGGCCCGCCTGGTCGGAACGGGGCGGAGGGGGGGGGGGGGGGGGAGAGGGACCGTAACGAGTCACGCCTAGCCCGCTCAGGAAAAGCGGAGCGGGGAGGGGACAAAAAACGTGTATGCGGCCCCCGCTCCAAGGTCTCGGAGCGAGGGGGACGCGCTGTGATGTCACACCGTGCCCGCCTGGTCGGAACGGGGGGGGGGGGGGGGGGGGGGGGGGGAGGTTCTAGAGTCACGCCAAGCCCGCTCAGGAAAAGCGAAGCAGGGAGGGGACAATTCATGAACATGCGGCCCCAGCTCAGGCGCCTCTGAGCGAGGGGGACGTGTATCAGAGTCACACCGTGCCCGCCTGGTCGGAACTGGGCAGAGAGAGGGGGGGGGGGGGACTGCCTATGGTCTCGCCAAGCCCGCTCAGGCGAAGTGAAGCGGGAAGGGGACAATTTCTGAGCACGCGACCCCCGCTCAGACGCCTCGGAGCGTGGGGGACGAGTGTCAACTTCACCCCTGGCCCGCCCAGACGAGACCGGGCGGGGGAGGGACGAAAGCGAAGCTGGCCCAGCCCGCTCGGAATTAACCGAAGGAGGGGGCAGCACTGCTAAGGGCCTCAAGTCACGCTCCGATGCCTCGGAGCGTGAGAGAGAACCTCTCTTAGTACGTTTCCTCTCATTCTTACTACGCTTGCGTTCTTTCAACCGCACCCGCTCAGGAGACCCAGAGCGGGGGGTGGCTGATGAACGCTCCGCTCGCCTAGACCACTCGCTCGAAGCAGAGCGGGGGGGTGAGCGAACCCGATGGGCTCAAGCCACGCGCTGCCGAAGCAGAGCATGGGGAGCGCGACTCCGAAACTCGCCTACCCTGCTCCGAAGACTCGGAGTGGGGAGGGCGAACCTGTGAGGTAATAGTGCAAGAAGGGGACTTACCTGAGGGCCAGACAGCCCGAACGACGGAGCGGAGCGGTGCCCGAGGAGCCAACGTAGCGACGACTACCTGTGGAGGATTCCGGGGAGACTGAAGCGGCCGGGAGGGCCGGTCGCGCCTGTAGAAGTCCCACATCTGTGACCACCGGTCTTCCATCCACTCGTCACACGTGTCACAAGTCCTGTCCGATGAACAGCCCGAGCACGGCAAGCAGGCGTCGTGGACGTCGGAGGGCCACTGAAAGTCCCCGCAAATACGGCAAGACTTCAACACAGGAGTAGCCATAGCGTCACTGAAAAACCCGTACGAAGGCTAAAAGTCAAGTCGCACTCCTACCAAGTTCACAAAGTCACGTGCGGAAGCCAACCACAAGGTCACTGGCGAAGCTCACTGAAAGTCCAAGCCGGTCCGAACCGGACGGAGCTCAGTTCAAACACAGTAGTCCCTTACAAACTACGAGTAGGAGAGAAGTCAACGAAGTAGAGAGTCCAAGTCTATGAAAAACTCTCAAAACGAAGGCCAAAAAACTATCAAACTCTGGTAGAAAGAAGTTTCCGAACGGAGTAAGGCAAAAACTCGACCGTCCATGGTCGAGCTATAAGTGAAACTGACGGGGTCGCCCTACGAATGCCGGGATAGGGTAGTAAGGGGAGGCCACCCGGGGCCCCGGTGCGTGGATCCCCGGTGTCTCCTCCCCAGTTGTGTGGGTTACACAACTTTTTGGCTGAAATCTATAGGCAATTGTGTGTATTCCAGATAGTAATGCCATCGGTAATGTATTTTGAAAAATGCATTTTTCTTTAAAAGGTATTTTTTCGAAAAATACTTACCGATGACATGACAAATGGGAGTGTCTACTACGTGCTCAAATTCTAGCCTACGAACCCGTTGTGTGCAAACACAACCCGGGAGGCACTCGGGGAACCCTCCAGAGGGGCCAAGAGTTGTCTCCCGGACCTGCCTATCCGGTTCCGAGTCACCTGACTCGCCAGTCAGATACTAGGCTCACCAGCGGCAAGCGGGGCAGGTGGGAGGGTCCTCCGTGTCATGTCATCGGTAAGTATTTTTCGAAAAAATACCTTTTAAAGAAAAATGCATTTATTTCATCAAAAACATTACCGATGACATGACAAATGGGAGAATCACGAATAGGAGGAGGGTGCCGCACCGGTACTACCGGCGACCAAGACCGTCCTCCCATTGCTAATTCCCAGGTAGCTAGCTAGGTGCGTACCTACGGCGCCTGCTGCGCCGGGAGGGAGTGCTGTGCCATCGTGAGGTCCCCCAACAAGGCGAGGTTGTCTCGCTGTCCCGCCAGATCCCGAAGGTAGAAACGAGCGAAGGTAGATTCTGCTCGCCAGCCCACCGCGGCCACGATGTCCTTGACAGCGCAGTTCCGATCGAATGCGACGCTCGTGGCCATGGCGCGTACTTCGTGTGCGCGGATCTTCAGTCTCTGCGCTACGCGTGGGGAGAGATCCATGTATGCCGATCGTATTACCCAGCGCAGCCAGGAGGAGATCGTCTGGGCTGTGATATCAGTCTTGCCCTGGCATATGGGCAGGAAGAGGCGGGAGCGCCCTCTACGGGTAACTTTGGTACGGCGCAGGTAAATGCGTAGGGCACGCACGGGATCCTGTTGCCGAGTCTCCGGAGAGCAGTCCGGCCCTCCCAGGGGCCGCAAGGTGATGATCTGTGGGGCAGTTAGGGGCGACCTTGTTTTGGCAATAAAGTTGGGGTCCGTTAAGAGCTGCACGGAGCGATCTGCCCTGAACTGGAGGCAGTCTGGGCGGGTAGAAAGAGCATGTAGCTCGCTAACTCTGGACGCGGTGGCCAAGGCTAGAAGGAAGCAGGTCTTGCGTGTCACATTCGCCAGAGGGGCAAGAGCGAGTGGCTCGAAGCGGGATGAATTCAGCCACGTCAGGACCCAAGGTAGGTCCCAGCGAGGAACGAGAGAACGCTGAGTCGGACGTTGGAGGCTGAAGCTGGACATGAGGTCGGAGAGGTCCTTACAGGCGCCGGGGTCTGGAAGGCCGAGATGGCGGTAAGTGTCGGCGACCATGGATAAGTATCCCCTGATGGTGATGGGCGCCAAACCTTGGACCTCGAAGAGCCAGAGGAGAAGTCCGCGAGCTGGGGGTTAGTCAGTCCGGTGGGTAGGAGGCGACGGGCGTCGCACCAGGAACACAACACGCGCCACTTCCCTTCATAAACACGCCGGGTGGACGGCTTGCGGGCTGCAGCGATTGCCTCCACTGCTGCACAAGAGAAGCCTCGAGCGGTGAGGGCGCGCTGCACAACCTCCAGGCGTGAAGAGACAGGCGTTCTGGACAAGGGTGGAAGAGAGCCTGCCTGGGCTGCTTGAGCATGGAACGGGGCGTGGGAAGGCGCAGGGGAGGAGAGGTGGCGAGGTTGAGTAGGTCGGTGGTCCAGGACCGGGCCCAAGCCAGCGGGGCGACCAGAAGCAGGACTGCGTCGCACTCTCGAAGTTTGTGGAGGACCTTGGGAATGAGGACTGTCGGAGGGTACGCATAAGCGATGAGGCCGTCCCAAGGAATCGAGAGGGCATCGACTGCCCAGGCCAGCGGGTCTGGAATCGGGGAGACGAAGAGGGGAAGCTGGTGGTTCCACCTCGTAGCAAAGAGGTCGATTAAGGGAGTCTCCCAACGGGCGCAGATCATCTTGAAGATATCCGGGCGCAACGTCCATTCTGTGTGGAGCAACTGGCCGCGGCGAGAGAGAGAGTCCGCCAACACATTCAAGTGGCCAGGAATGTGTCGTGCGAGGAGTGTAATGTCGCGTTCCTCGGCCCAGCGCATCAAACGGAAGAGGAGCATACAGAGGTCGGGAGAGCGGGTGCCCCCCTGCCTCTGGATGTAGGCCACCACCGTCGAGTTGTCGGAGAGGACGAGAAGCCGCTGGTTCCTGAGCTGGCTCTCCCAAACGAAGAGGGCTTGCCAGACTGCTTGCAGCTCTAACCAATTGCTGTGCTTGTCCGCAAACTCCGGGGGCCAGAGGCCGGAAGCCGAGGCGAATTGAGGAAGCAGGTGGGCTCCCCACCCCGAGAGGCTCGCGTCGACACACAGGGAGAGGTGCGGGGGGGGGGGGGGGGGGAGGACAAAGGGACTCCCGAAGCCAACCAAGCCATGTCGGTCCAGCGTAGAAGATAAGGGCGAACCAGGGGGGATACCGGGACCAGGGTGGTAAGGTCGCCAGAAGAGGGTCTCCAGAGAAGCAGGAGGTGCAGCTGAAGGGGGCGGGCGTAGAGGCGACCCAGGGGGAGAAGGTCCGCCGCTGCGTTGATCAGTCCGAGGAGTTGAAGCCAAACTCGGGCGGGAGCTGCTTCCTGCTGAGCTAGCTGGTTGGCGAAGGCGGACAACTTCCGAATCCGGGGATCCGGGAGGCGAACAACGTTGAGATGATCGGTGGCAAAATCCATCCCGAGATGAATGAAGCGGCGCGAGGGCGTGAGATCTGACTTCCCGACGTTGAGGAGGAACCCGAGTCGCGACAGCAGACGCATCAGTGTATCCCTGTCCGCTTCCAAGACGGACTCGACGTGGTTCCTCAGGAAGAGATCGTCGAGGTAGTTGGACATAGGGCTGAGAGACGACTGCCGTGCCTTGGCCATTACTGCATCCATCAAGCGGGTGAAGACCCAGGGGCTGAGGTTGAGGCCGAAGGCTAGGGCTCGAAACTGGTAAACGGTTCCATCGAAGGCGAAGCGCAGATACCTCTGGGCGGCCGGATGTATGGGTACGTGTAGGTAAGCGTCGGAGAGATCCAGGCTGACGGCGTAATCCATGGGTCGCACCGAGGTACGCAGGGCTCGGGCCGTCTCCATGTGGAAGGAAGGAGCCACGATGAAGCGATTTAGGGCTGAGAGGTCGATCACTGGGCGCCACTTGCCGCCGGGCTTGGGGACGACGAAAAGTCTGCTGTAAAATCCCAGCGAGTCTGTGCGGCGCACAACCTCTGTGGCGTCCTTCCTCAAGAGAGAGTCGACTTCCCCCCGTAGGGCGCACTCCTTGAGCGGTTCTGCGGGGATCTCGGTCCACAGCGGAGTAGCGCGCAGAGGAGGAGGGGAACGAAAGGAGATCCGAAGGCCGCAGGAAACAGTGTCTAAAATCCACGGGTCGTCTGGAATCAGTAATCGCCACTCGTCGCTGAAGAGGGCGAGCCTGCCGCCGACTGGAGGACCCGAGACGGCCGGCGGAGGCGGAGGAGGGGCGGAGTCACTGAGCCCGCCCGCGCCCAGGGCGACAGGCGGGACGGGGCCAAGCGGGGGCGGGGGCGTTAGCTTGGCCGGGGCGACCGAAGGCGGGGCGACGGCGACGCAGGGACTGCAGCTGGGCTGTCGAAGTCGGGGCGACGGGTCTGGTGGTCCGCAGGGAGCGACCCACGGCCTTGCGGGCTGACTGAAAGCGCCGAGGAACAGACTTGGGAGGCCACCTGTCCGAATTGGAATCCTTGACGGCTTGCCAGGTGTCACCAAAGAGAAGGGGTCCCCCGAGGGGGGCACGACGCAGCTGAGTCTTCAGGTCGGCAGGCATCCTCCGGCAGGCCTGCAGGACAGCGTCGCGGCGGAGTAAGTCACAATTGGAGGCCGCAGCCATAGCGTTGACCGAAGAGTGATACGCGGCGCGGTTGGCCGCTTCAGCGAGGACGAGAAGATCGCCAAGCAGGGGGGTCAGTGAAGGGTGCCACGAATCTTCCACGCGCCGGAGGAAGGCTTGCGTAAGGAGCTCCATGAAGCCGGCGCAGGCCAAGGAATTCCTGACAAGCGAAGCCGTCTTGTCCAAACCAGCGGGGAGCGCGCGCCTAAGGGCAGAGGCCCCACCCGCCTGCACCACGGCGGCTGGGTCCACCGGAGGGAGAGGGCAGAGGAAGGCCTGGGAATGGCCGGCGTACCACTGCTGGCGGAAGTAAATGTCGAGGTCCGGAGGCCACCTGTGGTCCGAGAAAAAATTACTGTCCCGCGAGTCAGACAACAGGTGGGCCAAAAAAACATCCCTAAGCTCACGAAAGCCGGGGGGCTGAGGGAGAGTCTTGAACTTCTTCACCTGTCTACCCGCGTCGACGAAGGCAGAAGGCTTCCTCTTCAGGGGGGGGGGGGGGGGGAAGGAGGGCAGTCCTCTGCCGGAAGCGTGGCGGAGATGAGGCGGGCGACCTCGTCGAGAGCCAGAAGAGCCTCTGTGCGGGAGGAGGCCGGTAACCCGTGGGCTGTCGACGTATCCGAAGGAGAGAGCGGAGAAGGGGAGCGGCTGAGACCTCCTAGGAGAACCAAGATCGAATCATCAGGGAGAAGACTCAATGAATCGTCGTCCACTACGCAGGGAGCCGTCGAAGAGGGACGGCGACCGTGACTCCGAGAGCGAGCCGCTCGACGAGGACGAGGGGAGCTATAAGGCGCCGAAGCACGCGGGGGAGAACGACGTCCGCGATGGCGACGCGACGAACTAGCGGAGCGGGAACGGCGGCGGCGACAAGACGAGCGACTGCCAGCTGGAGACCGCGATCCACGGGAACGAGGAGGAAGGAAAGAGGCTGGGCGAGGGGAAGGGGAACGGAAGGGACGAGGCAGACGGCGGGGAACGTGGGACGAACGCCGCGAAGAGGTAGAGCGCGAAGGCCCATGGTCCAGATGACGAGGAGAATCACGAACTTTACAACGCTCACGCGAAGGAGCGCGAGAGTGGTGGTCAGACTTCGATCGCAAGGAGGAACTGGACACAGGTAGTGGTGTGGTGAGTGTGCGAGAATGTCTCCGCGAGCCGGACTCTGTGGCAAGGCGGGTTCGCAGCGGCCGAGGAGGATCCAAGGCCTTCCTAGGAGACGAGTGGGGACCGGTTGACCATGGACGGCGCGAGGCACGTCTCTCCGAACTGACCTCTGTCTCGAGATGGGTTCTCTGCCTGTCGTAAGGCTTGGTCCAAGCGCGTTCCCTCCTGGGAACCAGCGCCTCGAACTCCCGACTCCGCACACTACCTTGCTGTGTCCGCTGTGGAGATCTTTCCAGACTGGGGCCATCGGGGGCAAGAGCGGTCGGGGCGCCGGAGATGACAGCCGGCACTTCCGCAGGTCTTGCAACAGGCACAGGTGTCGGGCGTTCACGTCGGTAGAAGCTCCAAAGTTGGGACCAGCGGAGCTCCGGCCAGACGGCGCAAACGTCACATGAACGCTCAGATGTACAGCCGACACACGGCAGGCAGACCTTGTGCGAATCCGAGGGCCACTGGAAACCTCCACACTGAGTGCAGGTCATCAGGAGGGCACTGCAACACACCAAAAAAAAAACTTGCCGGTACGTGGTCGAGACCAACAGGGCTCGTCCTACCAAGGGGAACCGTACCGAACGATAAGAACAACAGGGTTGTGCCCCCAGGCTATACTGTTGTAGCGCTCGAAGCTAAGCTTGCGTCTTCATAACAAAGCCTACCCCAGCCAGGCTGGAGAGTAAATGTGCGCCAAACGACAATAGGGACGAAAGGCCGTGCCCTCAGGCTATACTGCTGTAGCGCTCTAAGAGTGCGCTCTCGTAACAAGCATACCCCAGCCAGGCTGGAGATGAACGTGAGCCAAGCGCCGCAGCTGTTTTAAACAATGCTCCCCGAAGGCTACCAGGCGAAGCCAGTAACTTTCACCCAAAAAGGGGAAGGGCGAGGGCACCAGGGCCCCGCCGAGCTAAGAGTCCCCGCTCAACAAAACCCATACAACACGAAAACAAGGTAGAGTCCAAAGGCACAGGCCGGTACCCCGCCCGGGGACCGGCTCCGGGCACAACTAACTATCCTACCTCTCTGCCGAAGCGGTAGCGGGAGAAGAGACGTCCATGTCGCCACCGGCGAACGGGCGGGAACCAGCAGGGCCGCCAAGCGAAGCCAACCAAGGAGGACGCCAAGCGAAGAAGCGCAAGCGAAGCAAGCAAGAAGCGAAGCAGAAGCGAAGCAAGAGGCGAAGCAAAAAGTCACGGCGAACTCGAGCACCAAGACCGACCGGTCGAAGGGAGTGCGAGAGGCTAGAACACGTCCGAAGGTCGTGAGCCTACGTAGCTGACTGGCGAGTCAGGTGACTCGGAACCGGATAGGCAGGTCCGGGAGACAACTCTTGGCCCCTCTGGAGGGTTCCCCGAGTGCCTCCCGGGTTGTGTTTGCACACAACGGGTTCGTAGGCTAGAATTTGAGCACGTAGTAGACACTCCCATTTGTCATGTCATCGGCAATGTTTTTGATGAAATAAAACAATATTGCCGTTTATATAGTCGGTTGACCCACATTTAAATCCATATTTTAGTTCTATTCACTTGGAATTTTGAATATAGCTAGCTTGGAGATAGACATTGGATGAATTCATAATTCATCATAGTACCTCTTTAACCTTTTGAATAATAATTCATTTTTGCAAATTTTGAAGCCACTATATACTTCCATCAAATGGTCAGACCTGGTAGAGAATGTGTGGAAGAAAACAGTGAGCACTGGAGGAGGCTGCATGTCTTTTGGCTGAGTGACATGAAACAGCAAATTCATCACTGTGTACACGGCGTCGTAAGACTAGTGATGCCATGACCTCAAGCTTATAGTGACGTCATTTTGCTGCTCATGCTATTCTTCTTCAGATTTCCTGTCACTACATGAGCCCACAGAGCGTACTGATGGCGGGAACACCGCGTGTCCGTCTTCATTTGTGTGTGCTGGTGTGTGTTGATCAGAAGTTGCTTTAAGAAGAGGAGGGAAATGGATCAGAAGGATATGCTTAAAAATATGAATAACTCTTGAATGTTCCTCAAAGAAAAACGCATGTGAGCTCCAAACAATACAGTAGACTTTGGGATAAAATCCTCATCTTGATTTTTTGTGGGTTTTTTTCAGAGGCGCGCTCTGAAACTACAACAACAGAAACAGAAAGAAGAGTTGCAGCGTGCCCATCAACAGGAACGAGAACTGGAGAAAGAACAGATGTTGACAGCAAGAGTTGCTCGCCCCGACACATAGTATTGGAAGCTCCTGTAGTGTACATACTGACAGGTTATTGGATGTAACAGTAATCATTCCATATATAACAAATATGCAAATTGTTTAAAATATGTTAGATGGTTGTATTTGATTAGTTAAATTATTTTCTTTCATTTGATGG
>BTPG01000002.1:18568626-18631568 GCA_036245525.1 Semisulcospira habei | reverse complement strand
ACACAACATATTGGATCAATGAGAAACGTCACGTAACCTGGCTGATACAAATAACTCACACGTTCATTCACACACACACACACGTGCTTCATAAACTATTTTCGTATCACCCCCATATCTCTGTCACTATCTTGAAACAGACTATAGCCTAACTGACACTCTTGCTATACCTTACTCTATACCCTGGAAAAGACTATGCTTACCCAACCACGTACTATCTTCATAGCGGCTTAGACATACACACTTCATATTCCTTTAGTCATCTAACTCGGTAAACAACTGTATACAAAAACACCGGTTACTTCACCGAATTCTAAACATACTATACTAAACCAAACCGGAACACCGCTGTACAACCACATACTGTCTTTAACTAAACAACTATCAATACTACGTTTATAGAAACATACCTGAAATCTAGGATTCAGAGTCTTGGAATGCGAGCTAGGTAACTCAAACACAACCGTTCCATAGGACAAGACAGCCCGCACTCCCGATCTAGACCTCTGACAGTCACAGCTTCCGCCTAGAACTCACTAATCAGAACTCACTAAAAATCCCGTGCTAACCATGTCTTACAGATTTCCACGCGCGTCTAGTGCCACACGGACTATCGGCACAAGAAAACCGTCAACAAAAACCGTACCGTACTAATCCTACTGTGCGAGCACTATGCACGAGCATAGAGCTTCATCACAATTCCCCCTTCCTCGGGAAAAAAAGAAACGACTGAGTTTCTTTTGAAGACTACTCGACGTAATATTATCCGAAAACAGGAAAGGACTAACTTTTACTACCTAGAATACAAGAAAAAAAAAATTACAGCCGTACGCCTCAACGCACACCTTAAGATCGCACAGCGACAGCAAAACAGAACTAACGCGTTAAAACCTCCAGAAATGAAAAAGATCCAACGACTGCCCACGCCACAAACACACAATCGCGAGACTCCAATCTCCGATCTACCTACATACTGAGTATTGGGTGCTGAGCCGCATGTCTGTCCGCAACAGAAGTATGCCGTCTCCAGCCAGCCCGACTATAGGGCCACACCCGCCGACCGATTCCCTGTTTCTGGACGGAAATAACACGTTCTCTCTGCCCACGAGCACGCTTGCTCTGAGCTCTCGTCGCGACTGCACCGCTAGGAACATGAGCTCGCTTAATCGCTCCAACCTTAGCGATGACTGGCTGCACACCCATAATGTTACCCAGAACTAAATCAACTACTGGCTCGTCGATGACACACGAAACCAGATCACCTGTGAAAAACTCCGTGTCAACTTCTATGTTAGCTAACTGAAAAACTTCTATCTTGCCTCCAAACAAAACTACTTTCTGTGTCTCGCCTGTGAACTGATCTGGTCTAACAAGGCTACGCCTTACCCCCGCGGTCGTTGTACCGGAGTCACGGAGAACAGAAACGAGACATCCGTTTACAACCCCGTCTACCAGCGGTAGGCAACCATCTCCGTTAGCTGAACACACCGCGCCCAGCTGTGGTTCCTCCCGGACTGGGACCGCAAAACTGGCTACGTGAGTGGGCTGCACCGCCCCATCCACCATACCAGGACTATTAGGACCTTGATGAGCCAGATGGCCGTGCTCCTGATAACTAGCATACTGCGCGCCTGCACTGTAGTACGGACAGCTCCGACTGAAGTGCCCGTACCCACTACAAGAAGAACACTGAGTGTCCGTGCATACGGATCGCTACCGCCATTGCTGTTACCATCGATCACCGCGTTGAAAACGCAAAGTACCTCTACCGTTAATCCGCTGGGCTCCACGTAAAGTATTGATGCCCCGGTAACCCTCAGACGTGTCAGCAGCGACCAACCCGACTGGTGGTGTCACGGTCCTACGCGCGAGGTTTTTCGTAGGATGCGCCATCCGAAAAGCCTCCGCATTCTGTACTAACTTTGTCCGTAGTCTTGAGGTTACGCTCCCTCAAGAATACCGCTAGATCTTTGGAAACGCTACCAAAGAACTGTTCAGCCAACATGAGATCGAACAATGCGTCGTACGTGTGGTCGATCTTTGACAGTTCGACCCAACGTACGAGCAAATGGGACAATCGTTTGCCAAACGACATAAACGATTCCCCTGTCTCTGGCCGACAAGCTCTCAAGCGTTCTCTAAAACCGTCCGCATTACACTGAAACTGCTGTAAGAGACACTCCTTCAAAGTCTCGTACTCTATGTTCCCCGAAACGTTCAAGCTATGGTAAAGACTCAAGGCCTGACCCTCAAGCACAGACGAAAGCAAAACGGGCCAGTTGGCAGGAGGCCAACTCAACGCCTGCGCATGAGACTCAAAACGACACAAAAAAAGCGTCAATAGAGTCCACAGACTCTTTAAACATCGGCAGTTTAGGAAAATTGCGTATGCCTCGGCCTACTGAATCACTATCTGGTCTAGCTCCCGCATCTCGAGCTAACTGTATTTGTACATCCCTATCTTTCTCCTCTTTCTCTCTCTAGTATTCCAATTCTTGCTCTCTTAAGGCATGTTCCCTCTCGTCCTTCTCTCTCTGAAACGCTCTCTCTTCTCTTCCTCTCTCTCTCTGTACTTCTAATTCCTTATCCTTAAAGACTCTTTCTTTCTCTTCTCGCTCTCTCTGAACTTCTAATTCTTTCTCCTTTAGCTCCATTTCCTCTTTCTTAAGTATTCTGTCTTTCTCTTCTCTCTCTCTCTGAATTTCTAGCTCTTTCTCCTCCCTCTGTATCTGCATTTCCAACTCTTTTTCCTCTCTAAGTCTACGAATCTCCAACTCTTTCTCGTCTTTCACCCTCTGAACTTCTAACTCCTTCTCTTTTGTGGCTTTCTGAACCTCTAGTTCCTCTTTCTTAAGTACTCTTTCTCTCTCTTCCCTTTCTCTCTGAACTTCTATCTCTTTCTCCTTTAATGCTCTTTCTTTCTCTTCTCGCTATCTCTGAACTTCTCTTTCTCTTGCCCTATCCTCCCTATCCATACATTTCTCGACATAATCAAAAAGCTTCTCATCCTTAAGTCCTAACCTTTCACCCTGTTTAATGTAAGCCTCTACCGGGTCTACCTGTATATTTGCTACAACAACTTCCCAAAACTTGAAAACGTAAATATACAAATACCACAACCAAATGACGGGAAAAAAACTTAATGAAATCTCACAATATCAACTTACGCAGAAACAGTGACCTACTTGACGTCCAGATGGAACGAAAAATAAGAACGATAGAAAGAAGAGCAAGGAAAAAGAACACTACCTATACAAAAGGAAGAAACAAGAACTAGCTCCTCGTAAGATCCCGAAAACTACAGAAATAACGGATCTTACCCCCTAGAATCGGAGAGGGGAATCTAACACAACAACATGCACATAGCAACAAATCCTACTCTAAAATCGCTACTCACTATCGCCCGCAGATACTTCTAATCTACCGCTAAAACAGGGTCACCACTGTAACGCACGCAGACTTGCCCACAGTCGTACGCACAGACTCTCACGCAACAGACGCATACACCGCCACTGACTCAGACGGGCGCATTCATGCGGTAAAACACAACACACGGGCTCCCTTTCTAAAGTAACCTTTATACACTATAAATGAAAAAGAACGACTTAAATGATTATCAACTATGTACACTGTTCTAGTATCACACACACACGTATCACAATATCTTTGCCAGGCTAGGTCTTAGTCTCACATTGCCTCCAACCTGTTTGATGTTGTTGCCTGGTTACGTTGGTCCTTCTCACGTCTAGGCGTGAAAGTCCTTCGTCGTACGCTTATTGCCGTCCTGTCTCTTTGGCACGGACGTCCTCGTTCTCGTACGGTACTCAGTTCTCGTTTTGACTTGGGTGTCTTGGTCCCAGTCAGACTCACTCTCAGAAGAGCTGGAGGGATGACCTCACGTAGGTCCCACCTTTGACTCGACGTCTCAGCGTCCGTCTTTTCCACTCTTTACAAGAACTCTGAATAGACAACAAAAGTCGCAACGTAACACTTGCTAAACACACAACATATTGGATCAATGAGAAACGTCACGTAACCTGGCTGATACAAATAACTCACACGTTCATTCACACACACACACGTGCTTCATAAACTATTTTCGTATCACCCCCATATCTCTGTCACTATCTTGAAACAGACTATAGCCTAACTGACACTCTTGCTATACCTTACTCTATACCCTGGAAAAGACTATGCTTACCCAACCACATACTATCTTCATAGCGGCTTAGACATACACACTTCATATTCCTTTAGTCATCTAACTCGGTAAACAACTGTATACAAAAACACCGGTTACTTCACCGAATTCTAAACATACTATACTAAACCAAACCGGAACACCGCTATACAACCACATTAATCTTACCACGCATACTGTCTTTAACTAAACAACTATCAATACTACGTTTATAGAAACATACCTGAAATCTAGGCTTCAGAGTCTTGGAATGCGGGCTAGGTAACTCAAACACAACCGTTCCATAGGACAAGACAGCCCGCACTCCTGATCTAGACCTCTGACAGTCACAGCTTCCGCCTAGAACTCACTAAACAGAACTCACTAAAAATCCCGTGCTAACCATGTCTTACAGATTTCCACGTGCGTCTAGTGCCACGCGAACTATCGGCACAACAAACCGTCAACAAAAACCGTACCGTACTAATCCTACTGTGCGAGCACTATGCACAAGCATAGAGCTTCATCACAGTTACTATGGGGTTGGTGTGCCTGCATCATTTTGTATACTGTATATAACATGTAAAACTTTGAAAATGGAACTGCTGATGGAACGGCGGTTGGGGACGAGAGACAATAATAAGGAGTAAGAAAACCATTGTCAACATAAAGATTTATTACAAGAGTGCTACTATGGGGTTGGTGTGCCTGCATCATTTTGTATAATGTATATAACATGTAAAACTTTGAAAATGGAAGTGCTGATGAAACGGCGGTTGGGGACGAAAGACAATAATAAGAGAAAAAGAAACAAACATTGTCAACATAAAGACTTATTACAAGAACGTTATTATTCGGTTGTTTTCAGCGTGTATAGCTCTGTTTTTATCTGATGTACACCTGGATCATTTTGTATGCTGTGTAACATTAAAGAAATACCCAACGGAGAAAGAAACACGCTTTAGAAAAGACGGGTACAACACAATTTATTAAAATTTCGGGTAAATACCCTTTGTCAAAATAGACAAACAAACAGAGAGATTAGCCGCTACTTATCTTTATTGGCAGAAAGAATGTGCAGCACATTCCTTCTGTGAACAAAGATAAGTAGCGGCTAATCTCTCTGTTTGTTTGTCTATTTTGACAAAGGGTATTTACCCGAAATTTTAATAAATTGTGTTGTACCCGTCTTTTCTAAAGCGTGTTTCTTTCTCCGTTGGGTATTTCTTTAATGTTACACAGCATACAAAATGATCCAGGTGTACATCAGATAAAAACAGAGCTATACACGCTGAAAACAACCGAATAATAACGTTCTTGTAATAAGTCTTTATGTTGACAATGTTTGTTTCTTTTTCTCTTATTATTGTCTTTCGTCCCCAACCGCCGTTTCATCAGCACTTCCATTTTCAAAGTTTTACATGTTATATACATTATACAAAATGATGCAGGCACACCAACCCCATAGTAGCACTCTTGTAATAAATCTTTATGTTGACAATGGTTTTCTTACTCCTTATTATTGTCTCTCGTCCCCAACCGCCGTTCCATCAGCAGTTCCATTTTCAAAGTTTTACATGTTATATACAGTATACAAAATGATGCAGGCACACCAACCCCATAGTAACTGTGATGAAGCTCTATGCTTGTGCATAGTGCTCGCACAGTAGGATTAGTACGGTACGGTTTTTGTTGACGGTTTGTTGTGCCGATAGTTCGCGTGGCACTAGACGCACGTGGAAATCTGTAAGACATGGTTAGCACGGGATTTTTAGTGAGTTCTGTTTAGTGAGTTCTAGGCGGAAGCTGTGACTGTCAGAGGTCTAGATCAGGAGTGCGGGCTGTCTTGTCCTATGGAACGGTTGTGTTTGAGTTACCTAGCCCGCATTCCAAGACTCTGAAGCCTAGATTTCAGGTATGTTTCTATAAACGTAGTATTGATAGTTGTTTAGTTAAAGACAGTATGCGTGGTAAGATTAATGTGGTTGTATAGCGGTGTTCCGGTTTGGTTTAGTATAGTATGTTTAGAATTCGGTGAAGTAACCGGTGTTTTTGTATACAGTTGTTTACCGAGTTAGATGACTAAAGGAATATGAAGTGTGTATGTCTAAGCCGCTATGAAGATAGTATGTGGTTGGGTAAGCATAGTCTTTTCCAGGGTATAGAGTAAGGTATAGCAAGAGTGTCAGTTAGGCTATAGTCTGTTTCAAGATAGTGACAGAGATATGGGGGTGATACGAAAATAGTTTATGAAGCACGTGTGTGTGTGTGAATGAACGTGTGAGTTATTTGTATCAGCCAGGTTACGTGACGTTTCTCATTGATCCAATATGTTGTGTGTTTAGCAAGTGTTACGTTGCGACTTTTGTTGTCTATTCAGAGTTCTTGTAAAGAGTGGAAAAGACGGACGCTGAGACGTCGAGTCAAAGGTGGGACCTACGTGAGGTCATCCCTCCAGCTCTTCTGAGAGTGAGTCTGACTGGGACCAAGACACCCAAGTCAAAACGAGAACTGAGTACCGTACGAGAACGAGGACGTCCGTGCCAAAGAGACAGGACGGCAATAAGCGTACGACGAAGGACTTTCACGCCTAGACGTGAGAAGGACCAACGTAACCAGGCAACAACATCAAACAGGTTGGAGGCAATGTGAGACTAAGACCTAGCCTGGCAAAGATATTGTGATACGTGTGTGTGTGATACTAGAACAGTGTACATAGTTGATAATCATTTAAGTCGTTCTTTTTCATTTATAGTGTATAAAGGTTACTTTAGAAAGGGAGCCCGTGTGTTGTGTTTTACCGCATGAATGCGCCCGTCTGAGTCAGTGGCGGTGTATGCGTCTGTTGCGTGAGAGTCTGTGCGTACGACTGTGGGCAAGTCTGCGTGCGTTACAGTGGTGACCCTGTTTTAGCGGTAGATTAGAAGTATCTGCGGGCGATAGTGAGTAGCGATTTTAGAGTAGGATTTGTTGCTATGTGCATGTTGTTGTGTTAGATTCCCCTCTCCGATTCTAGGGGGTAAGATCCGTTATTTCTGTAGTTTTCGGGATCTTACGAGGAGCTAGTTCTTGTTTCTTCCTTTTGTATAGGTAGTGTTCTTTTTCCTTGCTCTTCTTTCTATCGTTCTTATTTTTCGTTCCATCTGGACGTCAAGTAGGTCACTGTTTCTGCGTAAGTTGATATTGTGAGATTTCATTAAGTTTTTTTCCCGTCATTTGGTTGTGGTATTTGTATATTTACGTTTTCAAGTTTTGGGAAGTTGTTGTAGCAAATATACAGGTAGACCCGGTAGAGGCTTACATTAAACAGGGTGAAAGGTTAGGACTTAAGGATGAGAAGCTTTTTGATTATGTCGAGAAATGTATGGATAGGGAGGATAGGGCAAGAGAAAGAGAAGTTCAGAGATAGCGAGAAGAGAAAGAAAGAGCATTAAAGGAGAAAGAGATAGAAGTTCAGAGAGAAAGGGAAGAGAGAGAAAGAGTACTTAAGAAAGAGGAACTAGAGGTTCAGAAAGCCACAAAAGAGAAGGAGTTAGAAGTTCAGAGGGTGAAAGACGAGAAAGAGTTGGAGATTCGTAGACTTAGAGAGGAAAAAGAGTTGGAAATGCAGATACAGAGGGAGGAGAAAGAGCTAGAAATTCAGAGAGAGAGAGAAGAGAAAGACAGAATACTTAAGAAAGAGGAAATGGAGCTAAAGGAGAAAGAATTAGAAGTTCAGAGAGAGCGAGAAGAGAAAGAAAGAGTCTTTAAGGATAAGGAATTAGAAGTACAGAGAGAGAGAGGAAGAGAAGAGAGAGCGTTTCAGAGAGAGAAGGACGAGAGGGAACATGCCTTAAGAGAGCAAGAATTGGAATACTAGAGAGAGAAAGAGGAGAAAGATAGGGATGTACAAATACAGTTAGCTCGAGATGCGGGAGCTAGACCAGATAGTGATTCAGTAGGCCGAGGCATACGCAATTTTCCTAAACTGCCGATGTTTAAAGAGTCTGTGGACTCTATTGACGCTTTTTTTGTGTCGTTTTGAGTCTCATGCGCAGGCGTTGAGTTGGCCTCCTGCCAACTGGCCCGTTTTGCTTTCGTCTGTGCTTGAGGGTCAGGCCTTGAGTCTTTACCATAGCTTGAACGTTTCGGGGAACATAGAGTACGAGACTTTGAAGGAGTGTCTCTTACAGCAGTTTCAGTGTAATGCGGACGGTTTTAGAGAACGCTTGAGAGCTTGTCGGCCAGAGACAGGGGAATCGTTTATGTCGTTTGGCAAACGATTGTCCCATTTGCTCGTACGTTGGGTCGAACTGTCAAAGATCGACCACACGTACGACGCATTGTTCGATCTCATGTTGGCTGAACAGTTCTTTGGTAGCGTTTCCAAAGATCTAGCGGTATTCTTGAGGGAGCGTAACCTCAAGACTACGGACAAAGTTAGTACAGAATGCGGAGGCTTTTCGGATGGCGCATCCTACGAAAAACCTCGCGCGTAGGACCGTGACACCACCAGTCGGGTTGGTCGCTGCTGACACGTCTGAGGGTTACCGGGGCATCAATACTTTACGTGGAGCCCAGCGGATTAACGGTAGAGGTACTTTGCGTTTTCAACGCGGTGATCGAGGTAACAGCAATGGCGGTAGCGATCCGTATGCACGGACACTCAGTGTTCTTCTTGTAGTGGGTACGGGCACTTCAGTCGGAGCTGTCCGTACTACAGTGCAGGCGCGCAGTATGCTAGTTATCAGGAGCACGGCCATCTGGCTCATCAAGGTCCTAATAGTCCTGGTATGGTGGATGGGGCGGTGCAGCCCACTCACGTAGCCAGTTTTGCGGTCCCAGTCCGGGAGGAACCACAGCTGGGCGCGGTGTGTTCAGCTAACGGAGATGGTTGCCTACCGCTGGTAGACGGGGTTGTAAACGGATGTCTCGTTTCTGTTCTCCGTGACTCCGGTACAACGACCGCGGGGGTAAGGCGTAGCCTTGTTAGACCAGATCAGTTCACAGGCGAGACACAGAAAGTAGTTTTGTTTGGAGGCAAGATAGAAGTTTTTCAGTTAGCTAACATAGAAGTTGACACGGAGTTTTTCACAGGTGATCTGGTTTCGTGTGTCATCGACGAGCCAGTAGTTGATTTAGTTCTGGGTAACATTATGGGTGTGCAGCCAGTCATCGCTAAGGTTGGAGCGATTAAGCGAGCTCATGTTCCTAGCGGTGCAGTCGCGACGAGAGCTCAGAGCAAGCGTGCTCGTGGGCAGAGAGAACGTGTTATTTCCGTCCAGAAACAGGGAATCGGTCGGCGGGTGTGGCCCTATAGTCGGGCTGGCTGGAGACGGCATACTTCTGTTGCGGACAGACATGCGGCTCAGCACCCAATACTCAGTATGTAGGTAGATCGGAGATTGGAGTCTCGCGATTGTGTGTTTGTGCGTGGGCAGTCGTTGGATCTTTTTCATTTCTGGAGGTTTTAACGCGTTAGTTCTGTTTTGCTGTCGCTGTGCGATCTTAAGGTGTGCGTTGAGGCGTACGGCTGTAATTTTTTTTTTCTTGTATTCTAGGTAGTAAAAGTTAGTCCTTTCCTGTTTTCGGATAATATTACGTCGAGTAGTCTTCAAAAGAAACTCAGTCGTTTCTTTTTTTTCCCGAGGAAGGGGGAATTGTGATGAAGCTCTATGCTCGTGCATAGTGCTCGCACAGTAGGATTAGTACGGTACGGTTTTTGTTGACGGTTTTCTTGTGCCGATAGTCCGTGTGGCACTAGACGCGCGTGGAAATCTGTAAGACATGGTTAGCACGGGATTTTTAGTGAGTTCTGATTAGTGAGTTCTAGGCGGAAGCTGTGACTGTCAGAGGTCTAGATCGGGAGTGCGGGCTGTCTTGTCCTATGGAACGGTTGTGTTTGAGTTACCTAGCTCGCATTCCAAGACTCTGAATCCTAGATTTCAGGTATGTTTCTATAAACGTAGTATTGATAGTTGTTTAGTTAAAGACAGTATGTGGTTGTACAGCGGTGTTCCGGTTTGGTTTAGTATAGTATGTTTAGAATTCGGTGAAGTAACCGGTGTTTTTGTATACAGTTGTTTACCGAGTTAGATGACTAAAGGAATATGAAGTGTGTATGTCTAAGCCGCTATGAAGATAGTACGTGGTTGGGTAAGCATAGTCTTTTCCAGGGTATAGAGTAAGGTATAGCAAGAGTGTCAGTTAGGCTATAGTCTGTTTCAAGATAGTGACAGAGATATGGGGGTGATACGAAAATAGTTTATGAAGCACGTGTGTGTGTGTGAATGAACGTGTGAGTTATTTGTATCAGCCAGGTTACGTGACGTTTCTCATTGATCCAATATGTTGTGTGTTTAGCAAGTGTTACGTTGGCACTTTTGTTGTTTATTCAGAGTTCATGTAAAGAGTGGAAAAGACGGACGCTGAGACGTCGAGTCAAAGGTGGGACCTACGTGAGGTCATCCCTCCAGCTCTTCTGAGAGTGAGTCTGACTGGGACCAAGACACCCAAGTCAAAACGAGAACTGAGTACCGTACGAGAACGAGGACGTCCGTGCCAAAGAGACAGGACGGCAATAAGTGTACGACGAAGGACTTTCACTCCTAGACGTGAGAAGGACCAACGTAACCAGGCAACAACATCAAACAGGTTGGAGGCAATGTGAGACTAAGACCTAGCCTGGCAAAGATATTGTGATACGTGTGTGTGTGATACTAGAACAGTGAACATAGTTGATAATCATTTAAGTCGTTCTTTTTCATTTATAGTGTATAAAGGTTACTATAGAAAGGGAGCCCGTGTGTTGTGTTTTACCGCATGAATGCGCCCGTCTGAGTCAGTGGCGGTGTATGCGTCTGTTGCGTGAGAGTCTGTGCGTACGACTGTGGGCAAGTCTGCGTGCGTTACAGTAACACTCTTGTAATAAATCTTTATGTTGACAATGGTTTTCTTGCCCCTTATTATTGTCTCTCGTCCCCAAGCGTCGTTCCATTTGCAGTTCCATTGACAAAAACAAGCTAGACATGCTGAAACCAACCCAATAATAATGAACACTCTCGTAATAAATCTGTATGAAAACGAAAATGACGCGAGTGTCGGAGAATCTCAATTCATTTCTTTTGTAACTTTTTCAGTCTGTTGCGGATGTAATCCTTAATGTTTGTCCAGTGCCTATGTCTAAGTGCAGCCTCTTCTGCAATTGCCTGTTGTATCTCGGCTTTTCCAGGAAGTTTGTTCACGACGAGGTGCGACTTGAAACGAGTTTCAACAGCTTTCTCTTCAGCTTTCCCCCATGGTTTCCTTGTAAATCTAGCTTTCTTTCGAACAGGAGCCAACGCAAAACTCATCATCAAAACTATCTAGTTTGTCATCAGGCTCTGGACGTCTTTTCTCGGTCATGCTCATTGATTCCTGTGTTGTTGACTTGCTATTTGCTTCATTCACAGGTGCTGTTTCCCCAGAGACCTCTCTGCGAGTTTCTGATGTGTTTACATTGTCAAAGTCAATCTCTTCATCATCGCCCAGTTCAGCTCTAATGCAACTCTCAAAATCTGTCATCCCATTTTTAACTGACAGAAGAATCTTTGCCACTTTTGCCTTTTGAAGGACGTCTTGAGGTTGGCGGTAGATATGGCGATGTATCCGAATATCATGACCAAGGAAGTCTGCCAGCTGATCCTGGTCTAACTCCGAGATGGCCATGGACTGAGCCAAAGTTGCAACCTGCTTCCGTAACTGAGTAAATGTGAACATGGCTGGGGTTGACACTCGTGCTTGTAGCGCATGTTCCTTCAGAACATCATGGCCTCTGTAAGGCCTCTGACCAGAAGGTGTGGCAAAGATGTACTGGGAACCGGCGAGAGCTGGCACTGATTGCCTCATTTGAAGGATTCTGTCCACAGTTGTCATCATCTTCTTCGTCAGCAAAATGGGAACACTCCTATTAAACTTGCCCCTGATTTCCACTCGCTGAAAATGATTCACCATTTTCTTCTCAACCTCTGTGAGACCTTTCAAGATATCTTGATTGTTGATCGATCCAATCTTAGCATTCTGGAAGTCTTATACCTTCATTCTCTGAACTTCTCCCCCTCGTTTTCGGTTGAAAAGTGATACAGCGCAAAGAGTTGCTTTAACCACTGTCGGATAATCTTCGGAAACCACCCTTGTCTCAAGAAGCTGTTGGACCTTCCTCACATCTTCACATGATGGGATCAGCTTGGGTTTGTTCATGGTCATTTTCCCGACCGACTGGGCTGCTGTAGCTGACACACAATCGTACCAGTCCCCGGTGAAGACAAAGTCAAAGCGCTGCGCCTCAGAGAGCTCCTGTCGCCACCTGTCATCTGAACCATGCCCAAGCTGTTTGGATGCCAGCGACTGTTTGATCTGTGAACATTTTTTCAAAGCATGGCCTATGCGCATTGCAAGATTGCCTTTTTTGAACTTATGTGTGTCCTCATCAAATTCTGCTAGCTCTTTTACAGCCAGTACAACATGATCAAAGCTAGCTGAATTGACCACAACATTTAAACTTGCGATTTTCATTTCTGACCTCACTCTAAGAATCTTTAATAGTCTCCCTAACTCCCGCATCCTGGAGCTGATTTGCCCAGCCGTGTGTTCTTCAATGTCCCTGCGGTCAAATAATCTCTTTCCATACTCCAGAAGCAAGGGGTCAGTTCTGATGAGACGGCTTATCTCATCATCTCTCTGTCTGGCTAAAACCTTATGATAGAAGGAAAAGTCAACGTCTAAGGGTATTGGAAGCATTAGCCTACCACGTTGAGCAGGCTCACCTCGCTTAGCGAACTAAAACCCTACTTGTTTCTGACAGCGACGTTTTGAGTGTACAGAGATCAGCTTTTTTGATAGAGCCCTTTGCAATGGCTACAGGCGAGAAGGTCGTCTACCTTACTAGTTTTGGTGCGATACTTAGGAATCAAACATCCTGTCTTCTTTTTAAGAACTGCAACATTATGCATGTAATCACCCTCATCTTGTATTCTGATCCATGCTTGACGTCTCTGCTTAGTCCCTTTTTTATCATCAAAATTTTAGCAACGTCTGCCTCATCTGCATGGACATCGTGTAAGTGCGTGCTCATTTTCAAAACAAGCTTCCCACAAAATTTGTATGCATGTTTCTTGTCCCATTTGTACTTTCCTTTCCCTCTCTGCGACACGTGCACACCCGTTTCTTTGGTAAG
Source organism: Semisulcospira habei (assembly GCA_036245525.1). Lineage (NCBI taxonomy): Eukaryota > Metazoa > Mollusca > Gastropoda > Semisulcospiridae > Semisulcospira > Semisulcospira habei. Next base: position 18,618,195 of record BTPG01000002.1, on the reverse strand, counting down.
CGCTCTTTCCCCACCCCCAACATCATGTTTCTTCTGCCTATCCACATTGTCATTACCACCCCCTAATTCATCCCCTAACACACACTGCACCTTGCTGGTACTTGCTTCACTGACACCTGCCCACCCTGAAACAGCCACTTTGAAATCTAACATATTCAATACAATACTGTTTGTGTCAGAGACCCCAGAGATTGATTGCAACATACCGTCTGAATCCAGTGAGCTCGAGCCAGGAACAAAATCCTCCTCATCTCTGTCCTTGTATTGCGATGCGCTTGCACTCTCAGCCTCAGGCCCATCCCAGGCTCCATTTGCCAACTGGAAAAGGAAAGAAAAAAAAAAGAAAGCTGCATTAGTACAAAAGCAGCCCAATTTTGGTTTAAGGGGCCTTGCACACGAATATAAAGAGTAATCCCGTGTATGACCGATTTACATATGTGTGACCTTGGTGACGAGGGCTGGCTTTCGCAGCAGCAAAATCCATGTTTTCTAAAAATGTAAGCAGTTTTCACACATCTGTCAACCCCGCGTGACCCTTTGAGAGTGGTCACTCAAATTTGTATGTTTACAAAGGTCTTGCCACAAAGTATCCTTGGGCCAAGCTTGAAGAATGTGGCTTGAAAAGTCTCAGAGAAAATGCCACTGTTAACGTTTACCATGGACGCGGACGGACGGACAGACGACCAGTGGCCCAGAACATAAACTCACTTTTGCTTCGCACGCGAGCCAATAAAATGAAGATGATCATAGAATCACTTACCAGTTTGTAATTGGGGGCATTCCGCTGCCGTCTATGCACCCTCCTACCAGACGCACCCTCTGCGACAGACGACGCTGGGCCATCATGCTGCTGCTGACTAATTTTGCCATGGGCCTTGGTCATGTGCCAGGAAGGGGCGTGCTTGTCCACTTCCATAGATCCCGATGGGTGTGGACATCCTGCTGCCATCCGGCGCTGGGTGTTTGCAGAAAGTGCTGAGTGTGACCAAAACGGTGTTGCTGCAAACATATCAAATACAACCATGTATACCATTGCCATTTTGAATCAGATATGTACATAATTACAGCAGTATCCCCTGCCCCCTACGAACAATAACTGGTAATACAGTAAAAGGCGACACTTCAGTTGCAAAATCCGAAAAAAAAAACTATTCGTGGAAGTCTGTTCTTCGAATCGCGAGGTAGTTTTGCGTACGATGATTCAAATACACAATGAAATGTGGCGCCATCTTTTTTACAGTGCATGCATACATGTCAAGTTACTTTTCGATATCAATCACACATGTCAGAAAAAAAAAGCAACCCAATCGCGTGACAGATTGACCTTGTAATGTGTTATTGAACGAATTCCTTTCGTTGAAGAAGAAAGCTTTTGTTAAATTCGTGGGGTTCTATTATCTGTTACTACAAGTCTGACTGAGCAGCACTGACTGACTGAGACGCGGGTCGTAGCAGACGGCTGGCGTCTCAGTTTTCTGGGCCAAACGGGTCCATATAGGCTACTGTGCGATTGTATCTGATTGGGAGCATCTCAGTTAAATAACTGCGCTGAAGAAGTACACTTGGGCGTGCTTTTAACTAAGAAATATTGCATAAAAACAATCTTACCTGATGGAACGACGGTTGGCGGGACGAGAGACAATAGAAGGGGAAACAACTCAGTTCACTCTGCGCAGCAGAACGACGCTCGCTTCCGTGGTAACACACTGGCCCAGTGCGTTTAAAACACACATTAGGTAAACCTGCCAAAATGGGACATCCAATTTTTATATTTTTTTCTTACTTTTGAATGAAAGATAATGCAGAAACAAGCCTCAGAAAAAAATGGGTGCCTGACTTGGTCACCCAGAATTTTAAACACACCCATTTTCCAGAAGGATGGTAAAGAAAGTCGCCCATATTAGTGGTTTTGTGCACGCACACACACACACACACACACACACACACACACACACACACACACACACACACACACACACACACACACACATACACATGGAGACAAAGGCCTCAGAGTGGGTTACCTACCATTTTATGTGAAAATAGGTTCCCATATTTCTATTTATTGTAGGTCTCTGGAATTGATGCGAATGTTTAGAACTCACCTTATAACTAAGCTGTATAACTTAACATAAAATATAAATTTTCTAGAAACAGGGCTACTAAATGCCAAAAAAAAGGGTTTCTACCAATACAGTGGGTGCCTCTCACACAAAAACTGGCATTACAGTGAAAATGGGTGTCTTCACAACATTAGGCGTCTGTAATAAGGTCAAGTTCATGGAATACTTCTTTTTCACATTATTTTTTTCTTCAACGTATTGTGCATGTATGCTTTAACATTTTTAACATTGTATGGTGCAACATTCAATAAACACTGGCCCGTAACCTTTCGATTATGATTTTTACAGAGGAAATCTTTTAAACATTGCAGCGTTTTGTCCTTTTGAAGCAAAACAGTTTATCATTGCATTTATGTGAGAATCAACATAATGTATTCTGGAAATTAAAGGACTTTTTTTTAAAAATGTACTCTGGAGTTTCAGACAAACAGCAACAGAGCATTTTGAATATTAACCCTTATCATTCGGAATACACAAGTGTGTGCAACAAGTGTGACTGAAATAGGGGCGCCAAGCTATTCTGGCATCACCCTTGAACTATCATGGTGGATCTGTGTCCTGCACTGCAACGCAGTCTTCAGAAGACGACTTCAACATTTGGGGATTCCGGTCTTAGGGTAGAATGAGTTAAAATGACAGAACAGAAAGAGAGAAATGGTCGGGAGATAGAGAGAATTACGTCATATTTAGAGTATTATGTCAATATTTGCCTGGTGACGGGATTGCCTCTTTTACGTCACCGCCACTGTCTGACTATCTATAGAAGTCAAGTTTTTTTTATACTGTTTTAATTCATTTCTGAAAAGAATTAATATTTACTAAAAAAGTTGAAAGGATACAAAGCTAGCTAACGAATTCATCCAATGTCTTTCTCCAAATTAGCTATATGCAACGGTTCAAGTAAATATGACAAAAATTACGGACTCTAATTTGGGTCAACCGACATTCTATAAACGGTTGTTTAAGTCTTCAATGAGACTTTCTATTACAATATGCTCGGAGGCTCGCTTAGCCACCTACTTAAGAAAGTATTGTGCCAAGTTTCAAGCTTGTGTGTACAGAAATGTCGGAGATTCTCTTGTTTACATACATACATGCATACATGCATGCATGCATGCATGTATGCATGTAAACAAGAGAATCTCCGACATTTCTGTATGTATGCATTTCTGTATGTATGTATGTATGCATTTCTGTATGTATGCATGCATGCATGCATCGTAAAAATTATTATTATTTGTCTTTAATTTAGTATTATTTTTTTAGTAAACAATAGTGCTCCCCCTCCTCCGCATTGCCCCCCCGCCCCCCCCCCCCCCCCCCCCGCTACTTCTCCTCCTCCCCCTCCACCACCGACCATCACCATCCCCCATCCCAATCCTAACTCCCTCCAACCCCCCCTCCTTCTAACCCCCACCCCACCTCCCTCTTATGCCCAACCCCTCCCCCTCCCCCGAAAAAAACAGAAATCGGGGAAAAATCTTCGTTCGTAATATTAAAAAAATACTTTTCAAGAATATCTGTACAAACAAACAAACAAACAATCAAACAAACAAACAAACATTAGGCAAGCAAAACAACCCTCGTTGTAATGCTAGCGCTAAAAAACAACAACTATTTAGGCTCTTCCAGCCTTTCTTATGTACACACAAGCTTGAAACTTGGCAAAATACTTTAAGTGGGTGAATAGGAGTCTTCGAGCATATTGTAAATGAATGTCACATTGAAGACATAAACAACCGATTATAAGACGTCGGTTGACCCGGATTAAAGTCAGTAAATTTTGTCATATTTACTTGAACTTTTGCATATAGCTAGTTTGGAGAAAGACATTGGATGAGGTCTTTTTTGGCCAGCTTTGTATCCTTTCAACTTCTTTAGTAAACAAAAATTATTTTCAGAAATGAATTAAAATATTAAAAAAAGAAACAACTTTACTTCTGGAGAAAGTCAGACAGTGGCGGTGACGTAGAAGACTCAACTCCGTCACCACATAGACACTGACATAATACTCTAACATTACGTCATTCATTCTCTCTCTCTCTCTCTCTCTCTCTCTCTCTCTCTCTCTCTCTCTCTCTCTCTCTCTCTCTCTCTCTCTATCTATTGACCAACACTGAATTTATCATGGCCCATAAAGAATCAATGGCGATTGTACAGCAGCCTTCCCCCACTCACCCTCCTGCTACCCCCACCGGACGTGAGCCAATACTTAGAGATTGTCACGACCCCCGCTTCCGGGGCGCGAACTATGAGCGCTAACACTCGAGACACACCCGACGCACACTAACACAAATCTAACACAAACACCAGATGAACAATGACGACGACATTTATTACGTATAACCCTAAAATTCAACCAACTATTCTCACTCAATCCTAACCACGCACTCACGCATCACATTCACACTCACTGACACGTCCAATCTCCCCAACCCAAATATTCGTTATGCACAATACAAAATAACAAGCAAATATATAATAAACTAAATATCCCTTATACAAAAGGTCGAGAAAACTAATCTATGAAACATATCCTTAATAAAATATACAAAAGAAAACTGAGGCTGAAAAGCCTAAATCCTAAACCACCGGACCCGACGGAAGCACAAGCGTCAAGCGCTAACGCCAGTTAGACCAACGCCTTTGCTTCCGGGAAGAGTCCCTCACAGCACGTGGCTCCTTAAATAACGCAGTATTTCAAATAGCACAATATCAAATATACGATGAACCAAACATGCTTACTAAAACAAAAATGAAGATCGAGAAAAATGAATATAGTTCGCAAGCTACAGAATCTACCCAGCGGGAGCACGAACGACAAGTTCGAATTAAACTAATGCTTTCGCAAACTAGACATTCACAGCACAAGGCTCCTTTAACTAGCAATGTTTCAGAATAAACAACATCACGTATACAAATGGAGCAAATATATTTAATATAACACGAACAAACTCAATATATTTCACGTCACTGGACCTTCTCGTCGGAAGCACAAATCAGCTCGACGCTCTTGCTTCCGCGATAAGGCTCTCCGTAACACAGGGTGCTTTTAAATAATACAATATCTCAAACACTTTCCGTCACCGTGACAAAGCTTCTCTCACAACGCAGTCACTACGAGGAGATGAAATAAATCTCACAACGTTCTTTACGAGATTATAAACAAGCAAAACTTCACTTAAATAGCTTAGCAATAATTAAATGGGACGACCCGACCTGACTAAACAAGGGCGTGCCGCGACATTCGCAACAGCACCCAGGTACGGCGTTGTAGCCCCACAAGGCGGAGTGACACAGTCAGTCTCCACTCTCAGCACCACAGCACGGTGGCAGACTTAGCCGGTTAGTTCTTTAAGCTTTAGGCCGATGGATTTGGACCATTGGGTTAGGATGCACTAAAACACAGGTGCAAAAATACACACATAAATAACTAACAAAAGAAACAACATAATCCCATCACCCTTCCCGAAACATTAATTGCCGTCTTTTATATTCCCTTCACCTCTCTCCCACAACAATAAATTCAACCTCAACAGAATGCATATTTACACGTCACCCCATGACTCACTTCCGAATTTACCCTCCGACGCTAAATAGTGAAATGGCCATAGTCGCCTGCTCGGCGTTAAATCCTAATAACTAATTCGACGCCAAATACTACAAACTACTTTCTACTCTTACACTTACCCCCCAATACACCCCAACCAAAATAATAATAAGTAACAGAAGAAGCAAACACAAACACCCCCCCCCCCCACCCCGAGAAAATGGCCACTAGAGAATTGTTGCGTGTACTTACTGTCATCCGTGAAGACGCCCCGGCTAGGACGAAGACAAACATGACAAGACAAGCCAGGGGTGAATTCGTCGCAGCTCTTCTTCTCTCCCCTCCTTCCTCTGACACCGGCTCCGGGACGACCGAAAACTGTGTCGCAGGGCCGATACAACAGAACGACACAGCTGCTTGTCTTCAGCAAATGGCGAACCACGCCTGAAAGACCGCCCTAGGAGGCTGCTGGAAAAAACGACTGACTCGTTCGCAGTTGGAAAGGCGACTGTCTAACAATTTGGATATCGTTAGGTTAGCGAAAAAGAGCTAAGTAAATCGAGAGGTGAAAATTCACGTGAAACAAGCACCACCCGATTGCGTTTAGACTGAGCGATCACGTGTGTTACGCCGACCTGCAAACTCTTGCACGGCAGAAAATACGCCAAATACTAGACACCTATACTAACGCTACCCGGTGACTAATTAAATCCTGTCACCCCTGTAAACTTACTCCCTTACAAAATTAGACGAAAAAAGCCCGTATCGTGACAGAGACACAAGAGACCATCTAAAAACACGATTCACGGAAGCTGGTGTTGGTGCTGTAGCATTTCTGAAGTGTTGGCGGAATGCACTGTACGTTCGCTACGTAGAACAGCTGAAACGTGTACATCCAGGACAGTTTTTAATTTTATGGTCAGAAACAGACTTTGAAAAGCAGCCATTGACCCTCACTAAAGCAGAACATCTGTCACCTGACACAATCCCCGACAATTTAGCAGAAACCCGCGTGAGGATTTTCGATGGTGCTTTGAAACTTATCACAATAACTTTATACTACCGCCAACGAAGGAGAACGGGTGGCACCCTCCTCATTCAAGGGAAGAAGAAACACGGATGGGTGAGGGAGGAGTACATGGCGCTTTTCCTCTATGTTCAGCAACTCCGCGAAGGGCTAGGCTAACCCTGAACACAACATCCCAGCAGCCATTGACAGCGCGCCGTCCCCTGTCACTCCACCCGGCCCCACCAATGGATGTCTGCTGGACGTGTCCTTGGACCACACCCCTGTCACCCCAACACGCCACACTACGTCATCAGTAACGGATAGTCCAGGCATCGTGCTCCTTATCCAGCTGCCAATGGACGACCAGCATGCACTGCATTGCGATATCAACGCAGCCACGCCTTTGCCACGCCCCTATCTTGTGGACGTAATGGCGTTGTCGACTTCCGGGGGAGCGGGTACAAGTACCCCTTCCGGCCTTTATCGCACCCCCTCCCCCCGAGCGCTGCCCAGCCAACCCCACCTCCTCCTGGCATCACTGAGCAAGACTTAAGCCCCATTTCAAAGGCGACCTCGTCTACACAGCCATTGACCCCTAATCCCTATCCACTGTGCCTTACAGCAGTTGACACACCGACAGGGTGTTGGAACCACACTCCGGCTTGTCTCCCCTGTCTAATGTTATGCCCACCGTACCCAGCAATCACACTCCGGCTTCTCCCCTGTCTAATGTTATGCCCATCGTACCCAGCAATACAGCGACATATCGGCCTCTCAATCCTCGCTTAAACTGCCGGTAACTGTTGATATCAATCTTCAACTCGTTAGTGCACACGAACTCATCGCTACGCTCCGCACTGAAATGTCAACGCTGAAGAGCGACCTTACGTGTGCACTGGCCAGGATCAACCAGCTTGACAGCGCGATCAAAGACAATGCCGTCAAAGTGGCCAACGACCTGAAGGTGTCAAACAGCATTCTGTCAGAACTGGATGACACCGTCTCTACGTTGACAACTCAAGTCACGCAGCTTTCATCAACGGCCGGCAACCAGCGTCAGGTTATCCAAGGCGTGAGGAAGCGGGTGAAAAAAAATGACCTCGCACCCGCCGACCCTTCCACTCGCTATGACGTCAGGTGACGTAACACCGCCACACGCCGCCAGTGAGCAATCTGCTGCTGTCAGTGGTGACGTGGGCCAAGCTAGCGGTGCCCGCATTCCTGTGCTGATTAGCGCTGACCATGCCCCGCAGAAGATCAAAGCCGGTCCCGACTCCGCCATCACCCCACCGCGCTCTCGCCATTTAGATAGGCTGCCGTCTAATCAGCTTATCTTTCAACAGACAATACAGGATGACACAACTACGCTCGTCCTTGGTGACTCTACGGTCAAGCACCTGAAGGGCAACAAGATGGCTACCTACGAGGGCGACACAGTGCAAGTGTTATCAGTTTCAGGCCTCACCTGACACACTGGCTTAAGACGCTGCTAGTGTTCTCCCACATCAGCTGTGTCACCCTATATGTAGGTATTAACGACTGTAGATCCAGCGAGGTGACCAGCCAGATGTGGGAGATCCTTATTCATCACTGCAAACGAGTGTTCCCCGAAGCGCGATTCATGCGGGCGTCGTCCATTCTGCCTACCAGACGTGGTCCCAGACATGCCATGAACATCGCAATTGGCCAGTCCAATGCCAATCTATGCCATGTTTGTCGCAAGTTTGGGGCCACGTTCCTAGACAACACGCAATCCTTCACTGCTACAAAAGGGCTACCTAGAAAGGCACTTTATAGCGACACAATCCACCCCAGTGGCCAGGGAATTGTTAGACTGGCCTACAGTATAAGTGGGGTGGGCACACCGCCGACGACAACCACTCCCAGACAGCTGTGAAAGAGGCCCACTCGCAGAATGAAATAAAGCAAACATATTCTAGTGTGGTCAAACATCAGCCGCTGCCGCACAGCCAGTCCCACAGCGCACCATCATACTCTGCAGCGAGTAATGACGTACTGTCACAGACACATATAGAGGTCGACAAACAAAATAGACCACCTAACCATCAGCAACAACAGCAGCATGAGCAGTCCTTTCTGCAACCACAGTGGTACACCAGATCCCGAACCCCTACGGTCTCTACAATATGTCGCCTGCACGCCAGTATCCCTGGGGCCCGTCCCATGGCCTCCACCACAGTGCTTTATCGATGTACCCTCCGTCCAACCAGACCTTGCAGCCTGTCTCAGTGTTCATAGCTGGTTCTATTAACATTTTTGTGCTTCCCTTTGACTTAGACGTTACGACTGTGAAACTGGACTTTTGACTTTCAGACGTTAGACTGCGAAACTGCGCATGGCATTGATTCAGTTTCAACTCGATTTTATTGTCATTGTTTTTAAATTACATGACAGTGCTTCACTGTGACAAACATTTGGCGTTACTGCCAGTCCTTATGATCCTTGTTAGGTTTATTGCGTGTGTAGCTCTGTGTGTATTACCTGTTTATGAATTGTTTGGTTCACAGTATTCGTTTTTTCAACATGTCAGACTCCTCTAATATTCATATAGGTCATCTCAATATCTATCATCTATGTAACAAGACTCCCGATGTGTATGTTCTTTTAAGTCAACCCAACCCTTTCCACTTGTTTGGTTTCACGAAAACCCGTCTTAACTCCAATATCAGCGATGACGTCATTTCTATACCTGATTTTTGTCCTTATACGCGCGACCCACAAAGCCCCACACATACCTGCATTGCGGTGTATATTCATGATTCTATAAAAGACATCACCCGTATAAGACCGGACCTTGAATCAGACACAGTAGAAAGTGTTTGGGTTGAAATAAAAACAAAACAAGTCAACTCCCGTATTAGTTGGTTTTATTTACAGGAACCCCTCTGCACCAAATGTATGGCTTGATGATTTCACCGACATGCTAGATCATGTTAAAAACTGTACATCAGATGTGCTTTTGTTAGGGGATTTTAACATTAACATGTTTTCCGCGAACCCTACATGGGAGTCCACTATTACTCTTTTTGGGCTCAAACAGCTGATAACATCCCCAACTCCGTGTTACGTCTACGTCCTCTACACTCATTGATCATATATATACAACGAACAAGAGCCGAGTGTTGGAAACGGATGTACTACAAGTTGAAATCAACGACCATTATCCTGTGTGCTTTTAACTGGACCGTGAAAGCAGATAAACCTATCAGTAAACACCAGCACACTACCATCAAGTCAAGATCGCTTAAACATTTTAACAAAGAGGCTTTTTTGTTTGACCTTAGTGCCGTTTCCTTTGATACTGTTTATCATCATTGCGAGCCTGATGGTGCGTTGTCTGAGTGTTACAGGTTGTTCCTCAGTGTTCTTGATAGGCACGCCCCGATTAGGGAAAAACGAGTAAAATACCCGCAACTGCCGCCTTGGCTAAACAAAGGTTTGGTCGATGCCATGCAACTGAGAGACGAATTAAAACAGAAAAAAAGAGTTCCCTGCTTACCGTAAACAACGCAAATGCGTAAAAGAAAAAATAGTTATTGATGCCAAAAAGTCACTCTTTAAACGAATAATGAATGACAAAAAGGATAGAGTCTCTGTTTGGAGAGCGCTTAACGCCCTTACAAAATCTAACTATAGCCCAACACATACCTCTATTTCTGCAGAAACTTTTAATAATCATTTTCTTTCTGCCGCCCAGTCGTTGCTGCAAAACACTACGTCCAAGTCAACCTTTGTATCCGCAATCCTTGTCAAATTTTGTGATGGCAAACTTTCTTCTCGTTCATCATTCCACATTCCTTGCATGACAGTGCACGATGTCGGTAAAGCGATAGAATGTCTCAAAAGTAAGCACATTTCAGGACATGATGAAATTAGTACTGCTGTGTTAAAACTGTCACTACATTTCATTGTAGAGTCTTTAACTTACATCTACAACCGATGTATCGAGCGTGGCGAATTTCCCTCTGATCTGAAAATAGCCAAAGTTATTTCTCTTCGTAAGAACAAAGATCTTACATATCCCAATAAATTCAGGTCAATTTCTATCTTGTCTTCACTTTCAAAACCTATGAAAGCACATACACAAACACTTACAGCACTTTCTTGACACGCACGACCTTATTCATCCCTTACAGTCAGTCTGGCACGACGGACTCTGGCAAGTCATGAGATCGTTCAACATAGAGGAGGGACTGATCCAAATGATAGAAGCGCTTTACAAGAACGCCTGCAGCGCGGTTCTACTTAACAATCAGTCAGGCGAGTTCTTCAGGACGACGATCGGTGTCCGTCAAGGATGCCTGCTCTCTCCTGTCCTTTTCAACATATTCCTGGAGAAGATCATGCAGGAAACCCTCCACGACCACCATACTTCAATCTCTATTGGTGGCAGATCCCTGTGCAATCTTCGATTCGCAGACGATATTGACCTCATGGCAGGCAGCAATAGTGAGCTCCAAAACCTGACAGACAAACTTTCAAGTAGCGCAGGGTCTTATGGCATGGAGATCAGTACGGATAAAAGCAAAGTGATGATCAACACCACAAGCGACAGCAGCAGCAACATTCACATGAACGGCCAGAAGCTAGAAGAGGTCAATAGCTTCAAGTACTTGGGAGCCACCCTGTCCAAAGACGGTAGTTGCGTAGCAGAGATCCGTATCAGGATAGGTACAGCAACATCCGCAATGGCCAGGCTGGACAGGATATGGCGAAGTAACTCCATCAGCTTCACCATCAAGTACAGGCTTTACAAGTCCCTCGTAGTGTCTATTCTACTCTACGGCTGTGAGACTTGGACACTGCTTGCAGACTCAGAAAAGAAAATCCAGGCCTTTGAGAACAAGTGCCTGAGGAAGTTGCTCCGCATCTCGTACCGCGAGCACAAAACCAACGAATATGTACGGAGCATCGTCACCTCCCTGGTGGGCCCACATGAACCTCTTCTGGCAACCGTGAAACGGCGCAAGCTTGCTTGGTTTGGCCACGTGACCCGACACAACACCTTGTCCAAGACTATCCTCCAAGGCACTCTCGAAGGAAGTCGTCGGCGAGGTCGTCAGAGAAAGAGTTGGGTCGCAAACATAAAAGAATGGACCGAACTCGAGATGCCAGACTTGCTTGCCACCGCCCAAAATAGAACTCAGTGGAGAGCACTGTCTGTTGCTGCTGCCTTTCAGTCCCCCCAACGCCCAGTTCGGGCAAGGGACTGATGATGATGATGATGATGATGACAGTCAGGATTTCGCCCGCGGCTCTCTTGGCAAACAGCTCTCTCACATTTAACTGATCGTTGGCTCACATCAATAAACAAAGAGCTGTTGACTGGAGTGATCTTTTTAGACTTTACCAAAGCCTTCGACTTAGTTAACCATATCCTCCTTACCGAAAACCTCTCAGTCTACCGCGTAAGTGAACGAGCTGTATACTTTTTAAAATCCTAACTTGAAGGCCGACAACAGTATTTCAGCGTAAATGGCAAATCGTCCTCTGAGGGGCTGATTATGCATGGCGTGCCCCAGGGATCTATTCTCGGGTCTTTATTTTTCATACTTTGCATATATGACTTACCTTTACATATCTCACAACCTGACGTTACCTCCAGCTTATTTGCAGATGCTGCAACTTTGGATGTTTCTGCGCCAGACGTGCCCACAATCACTAGTTCACTCCAGCAAACAATAGATAAAGTCTTTGATTGGTGCCAGACTAATTCCATGATTCCAAATCCATAAAAGACGGAATGTATGCTTGTGACAACAAGGCAAAAGCATCAGCTGAGCCCGCCGTCACTCAAACTTTCCCTTGAACAGCAACCAATAGCGCAAGTTAGAGAACATCGTTTGCTTGGTGTCACTGTAGACGATCAGCTCATTTGGCACTCGCATACTAATTCTATTTGTAAGGCTTTGTCAAAAAGTCTTTATCTGTTATCTAGACTAGTTCAGTTCATCGACGTTTCAACCAGGCAGTTGTTTTATAACGCACATCGACAGTATGGGATGGAGGCAGCGATATTTCTTTAAAAAGAATAAATTCACTTCATAAACGTGCGGCAAAGCTAATACTAAAAGATTCTCACACCCCTTTGACTACCGACGATAAACTAACAAAATTAAATATGTTGCCCCTTCGTAAGCACTTTGTATTCAATAAATGTGTATTTATGCGTAAGATCACTCTCTCTCTCTCTCTCTAAACCACCTGGATATCTCGCTGCTCTCTTTAAGGCTCCCCACACTCCGTACCCGACACTGAGGAACGACCTGGTAGTGCCTAGGCCCCGCCTTGACATTTTGAAATCGTCCTTGTCATATTCAGCACCCAAAGAATGGAATTTACTTCCAAAAGAAATACAATCTATCACGACCATAAATGCTTTCAAGGAACGGCTTCTTCAGCATTTGCTACAAATGCAAGCGTAAACTGCCTTTGTCTTAGAATGAAGTGGTATTTTGAATTTGTCTATCTGATTGTTGCTTTTGTGATCTTATGGTACACATGTTAGATGGTAGCGCATGCAAGTCTCATTACGTGTATTAAGTGTGTTTCTGATGTTTTGTATATGATCGCCTACACACTGGTTGTATCCCCGCTGTCGCTTTCGAGCGGCAGCTGATTGAGAAGGGGGGGGGGGGCAGCCAATATGACTCGCCTTGTTGGGCGCTTATGGTGTGTCAGTGCGTGCAGAACCATGAGTGTCTGTGTAAGTAGTTTATCAAGGACAAGATGGAAGAAATGTCTTTAGACCTAAATCTTTTATCCTTGGAAAATAAAAGATTCATTGTCATTCTCTCTCTCTCTCTCTCTCTCTCTCTCTCTCTCTCTCTCTCTCTCTCTCTCTCTCTCTCTCTCTCTCTCTCTCTCTCTCTCTCTCTCTCTCTCTCTCTCACTTTTATCGGCCCTGTCAAAGCTCCTTCAAAAACACATACAAAAACACCTCCTCGATTTTCAAGAAAAGGGCAATTTCATAAATATTCATCAGTCCGGCTTTAGACCGAAACACTCCACGAATGTCAGTCAGCACTAACATACATTGTAGACAGCTGGCTAGAATCAATAAATAATTAAAAAAAAAAACAAATCATGTCTGGAGCTGCAACAACTCTGGGCTGGGGTTAATGTCATTGTTGGGCTTTGCGCTAAAGTCATTTTTTATTCAGTTTGCGTACAGCCTTATTGTTCTCATGTCACAAAGGAATTAAACCACATTTTTCCTCTTTCTGAGCATTAGTGATGTGGGAAACCGAGGGCCAGGTGTGAAATGGCCATATCTCCCGTCGACATGGTATGGCGGGAGTTTCCTTTAGCCATACCTCCTATTTGGACTTGGGGCATACCTCCTCTTAGCTCTACCTATTTAAAAGTATACTCACCAGTACGTAAAGGCCATCGGGCAGCCGTCGATGGCCTTTTGAGTATTGGGATGGGTCTAATCCGACCTCAATCGTTAAATAGTGTAATACAACTCTTGTTGCGAGCAATGAAAAAGTATCTTCTTCCTAGGTCTCCCTTTTTCACCCAATCCTCACCCCGGCCGTATAAGGTTTCAATAGTTGTGCCATTCGTCCAAGAGTCTGAAATAGCTCAGGCGGTTAAACGTAGAAGCAGGAGAGCGAAGGGAATCGCCGGGTCGTGGGTTCGAATCCCGTCCCGGCCCCGGTAGCTGGACTCACAATCCAGGGGGGAAAACGGATTTGTTCAATAGCATGTCCGTTGAAAGGTCCTGGTAAATCAAAGTGGCACAGTTGGAGTGCGCCTGAGTTGATCAGTGTTCAGGTCGCACTCCATAGGCAATAGATTTCCCTGTCCCCCATAACCCGCCCGTCAGGGCCGTCCATGATCACCTCGGTGCTGTGGACGTTAAACCCGAACTAACCAACCAACCATTCGTCCAACATAATCTTCCTACGTCACTGAGCGTAAACTGGTTTGTTCTTGTTTTGTCCACGCCTGTTTTTTTGTTCAGCTGCTGCTGATTCCTGGCATTCGCAAATCGTCATCAGTTGCTGCTCATTCTCTTGCATTTGACGCGTTGTCATCAGTCCCGCAACGTCCCGAGCTATGGCGTGGGTCTACGTCTGCCTGCTGACATATCTTGCTGGTTTCGGCATCCTGTGCTCCAGGTAATAAAAGATTGTTCTGACAGTCACGGTAGATTACCTACACTGAGAAAGAGTTGATGATAGTGGGGTGGGCAGTGCCTTTACGGTGTATCTGGATACGTCAGCCGCAGTTTTGCCAGTGAACCCAGACGCGTTTTAAATCATTGTAAATTCAACATCAAGATTCCAAGCCCTGAAACGAACATGGATACAAATTGACTTTATCAAAAGGCATACATCCTCATAGATCTCGCAACTGCAGGACTCATGAGGATCTATACTTCCTGCACTTGGGGGGGGGTGAGGGGGTGGGTGGGTGGGTGGGTGGTATTCATTATTTTGTCGGCAGTTTATATGATATTGTAAAGAAATCGCATCAGTATGCTGTAATGTTGTAAATGCAAAGCATCCATTTTTCATATCGATCGAACAGCTGGTGAGATCGATATGGATGAAGATGTGTCAAGAAGTCACAATATCACAGCTCAATGAACACTTTCTGTGCAGTAATTGTGAGTTGTGTTCAAAATGTCTTGTTGAACGCGATCGACCACTGCTGCAGACGAAAAGATTAAAGGGAGATAACCATCCCAAAGAAGACATTTTTCTCCCTTCTTGCCTTTACTGCAGCCCGCTCGAATTTTTCGCGGAACACTTTGAAGCGTTTCAAAGCGTTCGGTTGTACTTTGCCATGTCAAGTGAATTGATGAAGGAACGTTCTGGGATGTTAGTATAGTAAACTTCGCTTATAACAACTTCGGATATAAGAAAAGTCGGATATAACAAAGCTTTTGGAAAGTCCCGGCCATAATTGTTTTTTTGCTTTTATAAAATGAAGCTGCTTATAACAAGGTCGGATATAACACAAAAGCTCGATTTCCGCGGCGCTGTCCACTTCGCTTGCAACAAACTGTTACCTTATCGGCAGCAGTCTAAACAGGAAAATGATCCTGATGTCGCATGATTTGATTTTATGTACAGCTACTTCGTACAGGCCGCTTTTTCTTGTGTAGAACGTTAATATCTTATGGATTGTGTACGTTCACGTGCAGTTTCTGGTTGCACAAGTAGTGGTCTTTTGGTCGTTGCCTTTTAGAAAAGTCCGATGTGATCAGCGGCCGCCACTTCGGTAGTTGTTATGACATAGGAGCTGTATTCAGTTAATAATCTTTCTTCTCTGTTTCCTTGCCTTAAGCCGCGTATCCAGAGGCGGCACGTCTCCAATGAGTTAAGCTCCGCCTGTTAGGTGTAACAGGGCTCTCTACCTAACAGGCGGAGGTTGGGACAAGGATTAACTTGAATAGAAGTTTACGTTGAGTTTCGTATGTCTTTGTCAGTGCACTGCGAGGACGTGAGACATGGCGTACAGAGAGAAGTCAGGCGAGTTTAGTTTGATGGGCCCGACAACTGTACCTCGATCCCAAAATGAGTATGGTGTATCTATTCTGCATCAGGACCGAAATCCCAAACTTTTGAAGTTGACCTATGAAAGACTGTTTTACAATTTTAGTGACAGATCGAGTATGATAGTTTAAGGGTGGTGCCAGAATAGCTATTTTGGCACCACTCTTGAACTATCATGCTCGATCCGTGTCTTGCTGTGGTGTGTCGGGGCTGATCGAGTTAAAGCAACTTGCTCCAGGCAGTAAAAAGTTACATACACATCTTTATTTACGTCCTGGAGAAATATTTGAACTGTAAAGGTGTCCATGTCAGTGTATGGTAGTTTACAAGCTGAAGACTTCACTCTTGGGTATCAGGGGCGGATCTTTCGGAAACCCCCTCCCCCCCCCCACACCACCACACACACACACCCAAAATTCTTTAAAATGCAATTACAGTCCCTTTCTTGAGGGTATTATTATACCCCCCCCCCCCTTTCCCTGTTTAATTTTGTTGGCGAGTTTCAACACACACACTCCCCCCCCCCACCCCCCCACCCCCCCCCACCCCCGCCCACCCATTTCCGTCGTTTCATTTTTCGGCCACTAGAAGAAGGTCTAGGGTAGGTAGAGGCCTTTTGTGTCAGGTTAAATGTCCTAAACAGAAAGTTGGACCACCACCCTCGAGTTAACTGATCCGCCCCTGGGTTATCATTAAAAAAAAATGTCTGCATGTGTATTTTTTTTTTTTATCGAAAAATGCTTGGCCAATAAATATTGGCATGTCAAGTGTGATACACACACCCGAAGACTCAGTTGCAGCTAAAGTCGGACAGAATTTCTTACTGGTTTAAAACATTCTACCCCAAGACCGAAATCCCCCAAAATTTGACGTTCCCCTCTGAAGATTGTATTACAATTCTTGAGACAGATCGAACATAATAGTTCAAGGGTGGTGCTAGAATAGCTTTGGCGCCTATGAGCGCCAAGCTATTCTGGCACTGCCACTGAACTATCATGCTCGATACATGTCTTGCCCTGGTGTGTCGGGGCTGAAAGAGTTAAAAGTAGTTTTTGAACCATATTTTGACAGCTACTTTAGCTGTTCTCGACAGCGCAATGTTCCTTCGTTTTCGTTTGGTTTGTGTTTAACCAAATTTTTTTTTAATTTGTTTTTATAATAGTTCTTTTGCGAGTCAGTTGTCACAACCTTTCGACGTTTAATGTTTTAATGTATGGCTTCAAAAATGTTTGCTTATACATTGTGACGCCTCTATGACCTTTTTCAGTTAAATTTTTCAGCAAGCTGTAATGACACACGTAATTTCTTTTGTTAAGTAAATCTTGCACCAGTTTTTCATTCTGTTTACTGTCTTTCTTTCAGCTGCTAATGAGTAATCACTGTGGCAGTCATGTAGTAGTCAAAGATAATTAAGACCAACTTCAAAAATACGTACCCATTATCTGGATCATCAGTTTGGCTTAACCCAGTACATGCTGAGGCTGAGTTATTAAAATGTCATTCTTGTCCTGCTAAGCCTACATTACAGATTAGGAGACAGACCAACTATTTTAGTTCAAGGTTGGTGCCAGAATAGCCTGGCGCCTCAGGCGCCTCCCTTGAACTATCATAGTCAAATTGTTTCAAGCAGTTGCGTATCAGGATGAAAGGGGGCAATAAACAGTTGCTGCAGAGCCCCAAAACTAGAATGAATTGGCATCATAATGCTGAATGTAACTTACAGGACTGTATTTTATTGCTGGTGTAGGGTTGCGAGGGTGTGGCTCACCATCAGAAAAGGATTATTATATCTCGTGCATACCCACGTACAGCATTACTAGTTCTTGTTCAAAGACACGCATGCCTGTCTTCGTCATGATTTAATCATTTATGTTTGATTTGCGTGTATATTTGTTACCAGTCAATTGAAACACACACACACACACACACACACACACACACACACACACACACACACACACACACACACACACAAAGCAACAACAACACAGAAACTTACACATATTTCACATCTCTGTCACGCTGTAAAAACTTGTTATATAGATTTTAGGGCGTATTGTGAGTTTGATAACTAATACTAAAGCAAGGTTGTTAGTTTATTACTAAACATGTATAGTCATTTTTATTTACATTAGGGGGATTAACTCATTCTGCCCTCGACACACCACAGCAAGATACGGCTCGACATGATTGGCCTAAGGCGCCAAGCTATTCTGCCACCACCCTTGAACTGTCGTGGTCGATCTGTCTCCTGGAATGTAATGCGGTCCTCAGAGGATAAATCCAAAATGTGGGTATTTTGTGTAACTCGGGCACAGTGAATTAACGGTTTACTGTTTAATGAAACATTAAAATAATAAGAATTAGTCCGAGCGGTGTAAGGCTACCTTCAAAGGCCGTTTACTCTGACTAATGTCGGCATTGGGTGTCTGTATGACGGCTTCCCTTGTCTGTCTCCGTGTAGCAGAAGTAAAGTAGTATATATCTCTTCTATAACGCAATATCCCCACAAACAAAAAAACTTAGAGCGCTTTACATCTAGATTATAACTAGTTGAAATTAGCTAAGGTTCCGGCAACATACAAAAACGCAATCATTCATAGGTCCAAATGCACACTGACACAATACTAAAATAATAAACATAACATTTCAAGAGCCTGATCAGATATATACATGTTGATGGGAAAAAGTAGGGTTTATTAATCCCTTTCAAAGGCCAGATTGAAAAAAAATTGTTTTCAATCTAGCCCTGAAAATGGCCAAGATGGTGCATGCCGAATATCAAGGAGAAAACAATTCCACGCTTTGGGAGCTTGGAAAGAAAAGGCGCGCTGTCCAAATATTTTAGAGACACTCTGGGGGTAGTCGATATTCTGTCGTCAGTGCTGGAGTCAAAGTACGTGTTTGAGATTGCGCCACATATTTAGTTACGGTTATTCTTGTCGGCCTTCATTTAAATGATTTAGTTAACTTATTGTGCCCGAGGTAAGAAATACCTACATTTTGGAGTTTTCCTCTGAGGACGGCATTACAATTCAGGAGATAGATCTACCATTATATATAGTTCAAGGGTGGTGGCAGAATAGCTTGGCGCCTGTAGACACCAAGCGTTTCTGCCACCACCCTTGAACTACGCACGCACGCACGCACACACACACACACGCACGCACGCACGCACGAAAACACACACACACACACACACACTCACACACACACACACACACACACACACACACAATTTTGTTTACTGACGACCACGTTCGACGGGCCTGAAGTTTGAGGTGTGCAGCAATCGACACAAAACATAATCAAAAGGTGCCGGTGTGAATATGTCGCTGTGTGTTCAAAAGACCATACATATTTGACCTTATCCGAGTTCGGTTGGACTTAACGGAGGTGTTTTTCACTTAAATTATTAATCATAGAAAGAGCTGCCTTGGCCACGAAAAATGGTTCGCCTTTTCCGAGTATGGAAAACGAGAAACGCATTCGAAGTTTAATTAACCCAAACTGGACCGTTTTAGAAATACGTTGTAAAATGAGTCATAGAAGAGCAGCTTTGGACAGACGGGGAAAAAACTGTTTTACTTAAACGTTTTTCGACCTATCCGTCTCTGACAGCGGCGTACGGAACTGCACTTTAAAAAACGTTCGACTTTTGAGCGGAGAAACACGTTTGAAGTTCCACTTAAGCGAGTTCGTGTTATCCGTTGTAAAATTAGTCATAGTAAGAACAGCTTTGGCCGGTGAAAAAAAATCGTTCGACTTAAGCGTTGTTCGACCTAAGCGTATGGCACTGTATTATGGTCGAGCCTTATCTCTCTGTAGTGTGTCGCGGGTAAGATGAGTTACACACAGCTTTTGATCGGCTCTTGAAATGACTGTTTCATGATTATAATTGTGTATCGTTTTAATTTTTGAAGGTGAAGGTCAGATGTCAGCATTTACAGCTGTATGCTGACAACAAAATCTCATTAACATGTCTTGATAACGTTAAATGTTTGATGGAATGTGCACTGCTTGATGGAATGCCCACTGATGACCCCAACAACCAGGCTAGCAAACGCACCAAAAAGGCACTTTACTATAGCATTTTACGGATTATTTTACTTTTGTCTAGGGAGAGGGTTGGTTCCGGAACCCCTGGACCTATCCACACACACATTTAGTTTTTTTAAGTTACACACGATTTTAAGTGATGATATTATCAACGGCACTTGGTTATATACACTAGTAACCCATTCAGCACTGATGCACAACAGCAGGAGATGGATCGAGCATGATAATCCAAGGGTAGTGCCAGATTAGCTTGGCGCCTATCAGCGCCAAACTAATCTTGCACTGCCCTTGAATTATCATGCTCGATCCATCTCTTGCAACTCGTGCATAATCATTAGATGATGCCTCCAAAATTTGGAAAATACGGCCGTCGGGCTGATTGAATTAAATGTTCTTTTCAGGCATTACTCTATCATAATACGCTGCTTGATATGCAACATATGTTTAACACATTCTACTACAGGACCGAAATCCCGAAATTTTGAAGTTGCCCTCTGAAAGACTGGTATTAAAATTCAAGAGACAGATCGAGCATGATAGTTCAAGGATGTTGCCAGAACAACTTGGCGCCTATGGGCGCCAAGCTACTCTGGCACCACCCTTGAACTATCACGCTCGATCGATGTCTTGCTGTGGTGTGTCGGGGCTGAATGAGTTAATTTAGTTTACGATGGGCTCTGTAGGCTCCACTCCACCACTAAGAAAGTCTTCGTGTCGATATTTGACTGTGGATCTCTCATGTCTCTTCAACTCAGTACCTTTGCCGGATTGTTTCACATCGTTGGAAAGGACCATGTTTTTCCAATGTTCTTTTTGAAAATTTTAGGCTCTGCCAAAAAAAAATTTAAACCTACACCCAAAGCGTAACCCTAACTGTTCTGGCATGCTTTCGCAGTTTAGTAATTGATTTTCCTTCTTTTCTTTTTGAGGGGAAAGGGAAAGCGATTTTAACCACCTACTTTGACTTCACATACACTGTTCTCGTTCGCGTTAACTCATTCGAAACGTGCCATATCACAATACGCAGGTCTGGAGTGTGTTAACGTGATCTAAATAGGCCACCTTTCGAGGGTATCCCCGTCACTCACAATGACCACACGAAGACATTATTATTGTGTCCAGTAGATCGCCGCCGATTGAACATTTGACCATTGGCTTTATGTTTGGCAAACATTCTACCCGTAATGCCCGTTCTCAACTCTTTCGATGTCGAGTGCGCTTCGTGTCGTAGGATTTTTTACCGTGTAAAAAGCTCTGCCGACAGCCAAAGGGTATAGACGGAGTCATGGTTCGTCAAGTTTGCGAACTGAATGTTGGCGGACTGACATTGGGCCAGTTCTCTCCTTTATCTAGGTATACAGTGTACACACACGCTCGTGCTGATTCCGTGTATAGACGCGATGAGATGACCTCGGGTGCGCTCGCACCCTGCAATACGGCCGAATCAGTGAAGGCACACACGTACCTTAAACGTATACATGATTTATGCTTTTTAATTTGCTTCGGATGCGCAGCAGCAAAACGTCTTTGGGCCCATGACGGCCGCAGTGTGCCCACGTACAGCCGAGCGCGGGCCCAATTCGGCCGTCGTGGCCCTACGTCCTTTGCTTACTGGGTATTCAGCACGAGACAAAGATCTTGCGAGCCGATAACTGTCTTTGGTAAGAAACACTATTAGTTATATTACGAGTTAGATTTGGCAAGTGGGTCTTGTCGCCTCTCGGGTCCGGTCGCAGGGATGAGTCGCGGGCATTAGCCTGAGGCTCTTAAGTAAGACATTGACCCGACTGATCGGTTCCTCGAGGCGACAAGAACCACTGGCAAAGCCTAACTCGTAATACAACAATTTGTCTTCAACTCTAAAAAGTGATGTATAACCTTGAAAGAACCCAACGATTGGTGCGTGTGACGTAGAAATGCAGTGCACCCAAATCTCAATACTTTAGACTGTCGGTCAACAACCTCGCCCGAACTACATTCGCCTAGAATTTCTCTCTAATGTGTTTTTTAATTTCTTATTTTTCAGTAATTTTTTGTGTGTTGAAGTTGGTAATATAGAACACAAAGCGTGTATGACGTTATTTTTAGTTGCATACTGTTACGATTGTGGTTGTGTTATCCTGTGAGAGCGTGCATATGTTGATCGTAGGAAACGATCTGTTATTTATAAGAGCTATCATGGTTACGATTCACGTGCCTTTTCAGTAAGATTTTCTTTTGTTCATGCGAAGAGCGGATTTCGTTTTGTTATGTTAAGTTTAGTCCAGAACGTTCTAGAAAGGTCACACTGTCTAGTGACCTCGTATGTGTGACGTCGGGTAGTTACAGTTCGTAACATTTCGCAACATTTTGTTTTTCTGTGCGCGTGAATTCAGCAGACTTTCTTTTATTTTGTGAATGATCGCGAAATTTCTAGGAGAGTATCGCGAAATTTCTAGGAGAGTATGTTAGGGGTTACCATACTTTTATATGTCTTGATTATACATTAGGATTTAGAGCTGAAGTTAGCAGCCGAATCTGTGTAGCCTGTTATAGCTTTTCTGGAAAGTTTATTTTAATGAGTTTCGGCTGCGTGTTACGTTCTGATTGGTTGCGTTGTATGATTTCCGTAGGTGGTTCTGGGAATTGGTAGTATATATAAAGAGGGCGCTAGGAAGGCTCGTGTGTACATTGTCTTGCATTTGTCAGTGGTAGAACACGCAGTTTATCGTTGGTACGTGGCCCGTATTGGGTGTAAATTATGTGAGACGCTGCATATGAAAATTTTTGTGTTGCCAGTGTGGACATTACAGAAGAGACATTGTATCAGTATTTGTGCATTTGGAATTGCACTGTGTGGATATCGCATCGCTGAATTAAAATATTGTTGGAACTAATAATAATAATAATAATTACGGTATTTATAATGCGCTTATCTTATAATAATTATAACTCTAAGCGCGCACTCACAACTCGCGCACGCATGCGCACGCTTTAGACGACTCACGTACACCAAATGGTGAAATATATTGCGACAGTCATCTTTTGTGGGGAGTGTGGTGATATAGTGCTAGAACTGTTGAAAGAGGTGAGCTTTGAGGGCGGACTGAAAGGAGGAGAGAGAGTCTTTCTGACGGAGAGAGAGTGGGAGAGTGTTCCAGGTGGATGGACCATAAACTGAGAAGGCGCGAGGGCCGAAAGTGCTGAGTTTGGTGCGGGGGATGTGGAGACGGAGAGGGTCGGAGGCGGAGCGGAGGGAGCGGGAAGGAGTGTAGGGGTGAAGTAAGTTGGAGAGATAGGCAGGAGCGCAGTTGTTCAGGGATTTGTAGCAGAGAGACAGAATCTTGTATTGGATACGCTGTGGGATGGGAAGCCAGTGAAGAAGTTTGAGCAGGGGTGTGATGTGGTCGGATTTTTTCTTTCTGAGGACGAGGCGGGCAGCATTGTTCTGGACGCGCTGGAGAGTGGATGTGGTAGAGTGAGGGAGGCCGGAAAGGAGAGAGTTGCAGTAGTCAATGCGAGATAGAATGTGAGAGACAGCAAGTTTGGTGGCAGCTTCGGTGGTGAGGTATTTTCTGATCTGACTGATGCGGCGGAGGTGAAAGTAGCATGCCTGGGCAGTGGCGGAGACGAAGCTGGTCATGGTAAGAGAGGAATCAAGAATAACGCCAAGGTTTTTGGCCGAGTCACTGAGGGAGATGGGGGTGCTGTCGAGTTGAAGGTGGAGAGAGGGAGGGAGCTGGGAAAGTTTCTGGCGAGTGCTTACCAACAGGGCTTCCGTTTTGTCGTCGTTCAGTTTAAGCTTGTTTGCTGTCATCCAGTTTTTCACGTCTTCATAGCAGTCAGCCGTGCGAGTCAGTAGTGACTGAGTGTTGTCGAGTTTGTCTTTGTCTAGTAGTTGTGAGTCGTCAGCGTAGAGGTGGTGGCGTATGTGGTGAGACTGTATGATGTTGGACAGGGGGGAGGTGTAGAGTGTGAAAAGGACCGGGCCCAGGACGGACCCCTGTGGTACTCCGCAGGAGAGCGTGACTGGGTTGGAGGAGACGCCGTCAATGGTGACGGACTGCTGTCTGTCGGAGAGGTATGAGAGAAACCAGGAGTGAGCAGAGTTAGTGATGCCAAAGGAGTGACGAAGGCGGTGGAGGAGGATAGAGTGGTCTATGGTGTCGAAGGCGGCAGAAAAGTCGAGTAGCGTAAGAAGGGAGATGTTGCCTGAGTCGGTGGAGAGAAGCAGGTCGTTTAAGATGTGTAGAAGGGCTGTTTCAGTGCTGTGGTGTTTGCGATAGGCAGACTGGAATGGACTGAAGAGGTTGTTGTCGGCAAGGTGGAGGTTGAGCTGGTTGAGAACAACCTTCTCAAGAAGCTTGGACAGGAAAGAGAGATTGGAGACTGGGCGATAGTTTTTTAGTTCGTTTGGGTCGAGGTTGTGTTTTTTGAGGAGAGGACGGACGATGGCGGACTTGAAGATATCAGGGACTGAACCGTTCTCAAGAGATGTGTTGATGATGTCGGTAATGAAGGGCACAAGTTTTACTCCAGTATTGTCTACATCCTTAAGCCACGTGTGACGGGTTGCAGCTGTATGATGTTTATTTAAAAGAACCTTACGTGGGTGCGCCTGGTGTGTTTATCATACTACGACTACAACTCCACCAGGTAACATTCTGGCACCTCCGACGGGACCTCTATAGTTGGCTCAGTGGAAAGGGTAGCAGGAGAAAACAGCCAGCAGTGAAAGCAGAGATGGCGACATCGGAAATGGAGACATTCATGAGAATTGGAAAGGAATGTGGACTCGAAGGAGCTCAACTCCTCGAGTTCGTAAAGTAGAGAGAAAGAGAAAAGAGACTTGAAGAAGAGAAGAGATTGGAGAGAGAAGACAGAGCTAAAGAGCGTGAAATTAGGAAACTCGAAATTTAAGCAGAAGAAGCAGAGAAACAGCGAGAAAACGCAGAGAGGCAGCGACAAGATGAAATTCATTTAAAGCAGATGGAGATAGAGGCACAGAGCCAGAGGGTTTCTGAAGCAACAGTCTTAGCCAGCAGAGAGCAAACAGCCCGTGCGCCAAAGCTTCCACCTTTAGTTGAGAACTCAGATAAGATGGACGCTTTCCTAGAACGATTCGAGCGCTTCGCAGGTAGCAACATTTGGAAACAAGAGACTTGGGCTATCAAACTGAGTTCACTTCTAACTGGCAAAGCGCTTGAATTTTATACTCGCTTACCAAGAGAAGAAGCCGAAGATTATACGCAGTTGAAAGCCGCCCTGCTGAGACAGTAAGACTTCACTGAAGAGGGTTACAGGCGACGATTTCGGAACTACAAGCCTGAAGAAGGAGAAACACCAGGCCTATTCATTGAGACAATCAGAAGCTACCTGGAGAAATGGATAGAGCTGGCTGGTTTAAACAGAGAATACCAGGACATGTGTGACTTCATCATTAAAGAACAAGTCCTCAACGCATGTTCTAAGGACCTGGCCGCCCACCTCAGAGAGCAAAAAGACCAGTCTCGGAAGGCCTTGGCTGACTTCGCTCAAAGATACCTTGACGCCCACAACATGAAGTTAGGGTCCAGTAAGCCGCAGCGTGTGTCTGCACCAGCAGAAAAAATACAATGTCAGAGACACCCCAAAATACAAGCCGATTGAGAACCTGACATGTTTTCTCTGCGGAATGAAAGGTCACAAAGCGATACGGTCTCCTTCTAAAGATGTTCCCCGAGGCGACAACATCAGAAGATCCAACCAATATCGTGGAATAGCAGGCAGAAGCAATACTACGTCTCAACACAAAGCCGCTGCTGTATTAGCCAATGTTGTGACGTCATCCAGTGACTTTGAATCTAGAGAAAGGCAGGCGACACCGGAGCTGATTGAATCTTTCAGAAAGAATGGACGCATCTCAGTAGGAGATGGGGCTACATTTTTTACCAGTCTCAAACATCGCGCTACCTGAGAATGAAGTGCCGAATATGCCGGTGGTGTCAGGATTTGTCAGCAAAGCATCAGTGAGAGTGTTGAGAAACACTGGTTGTAGCTGCATCATCGTGAGAGAAGGCTTAGTAACTGAAGACCAGAAGCTACAGGAGTGGACCACCCTCATTTTGGCTGCCGAAACTGTGAAGATTATCCCCTTGCCAATGTCAGTGTCGACACCCCAACCTTGACAGGAGAGGTGAAGGCGTTGTGCGTGAAGACCCTTGTCTACGATCTTATCATCGGAAACATTGATGGTGCTAGAAATGCAGACGATCCAGATCCAGAGTGGAGACCGGAAACATGTGCTGTTACCACGAGAAGTCAAGCAAAGAAGAGTCACCAGACCATCCCTCTAAAAGTGGCGGACAACACGGAAGCAGCCGTGGTGAATAAGGAAAGGCTGGTGGAGCTACAGAGAACCGACCCCACGATTGACAAGTTCCGAGGTCAAACCGAGCCCGTGACGCGAAAGGGAAAAGAGATAACTTTCGAGACCAGAAGAGATATCCTGTACCGGATATTCGACAGCAATGGAGATAAACCTGTGCGTCAAGTAGTAGTTCCTGAACCTTTGAGAATGCAGGTGATAAAATTGGCCCATGATTCCATATTGGGAGGACAGTTGGGAATCAACAAGACGCTTGACAGAATCCGAGCCGTCTTTTTCTGGCCTGATATGGGAGGTGACGTCACCCGATTCTGCAGGTCGTGCGACATATGCCAGAAGAAAATCTCTAAAGGAAAGGTCCCCAAGGTTCCTCTAGAGAAAATGCCACTGATCGATATGCCTTTCAAGCGGGTAGCTGTGGACCTGGTGGGGCCAATATCCCCTCCAAGTGAAGATGGTCATCGCTATATTTTGACTCTGTTGGACTACGCTACACGTTATCTCGAGGCCATACCATTGAAGAAGATCGACACTGCAACAGTGGCAGAGGCGCTCGTCGACATATTCAGCCGTTTGGGGATTCCTGAAGAGATCCTGAATGACCTGGGAACTCAGTTTGTCTCCGACTGCATGGAGGAAGTTAACCGGCTATTGAGCATCTGACACCTTACTACCACCCCTTATCACCCCATGTGTAATGGGCTGGTTGAAAAGTTTAACGGAACATTGAAGGCTAGGCTGAAGAAACTGTGCGCTGAGCAGCCAAGGTTATGGCACAGATATATCAATGCCTTGCTCTTCGCACACCGTGAAGTTCCCCAGGATTCGACAGGGTTTTCCCCTTTTGAATTACTGTACGGTAGGACTGTAAGGGTGCCCATGCACATCCTGAAGGAGCTGTGGACCAAGGATATCGACGCACCTGAGGTGAAGATCAGCTACCAGTACGTCTTCGACCTAAAAGAGAAGCTGGAAGATACCCTCAGGATGGCTCGAGAAGAACTAGGGAAGGCGCAGAACAAGGGGAAGCATTACTATGATCGTAAGGCGAAACCTCGACAATTCCAGCCAGGTGACCATGTGTTGGTTCTTCTTCCTACCGACAACAACAAACTCTTGATGTAGTGGAAGGGACCCTACGTTGTCGACACGGTGGTTGGCATCAATGACTATAGAGTCAAGGTCAACAACAAGGTGAAGACTTACCATGCTAATCTGCTGAAGAAGTATATTGAGAGAGGTCGTCAAGACAAAACACAACTGGCGGCATCGGTGCGTCTTGCTGATGACGAAAGATTAGACGACGAGAACCTGATTGACCTTAACGAACTCCGACACAAGGTAGATGTAGAAGACATTCAGTTCGGTCAGAATCTGACCCCGACACAACGAGAAGAACTGTGCATCCTGACTCAAATGTTTAAGCATCGGTTTACACCTGACCCAGGGACAACAGACACCATCCAGTACGAGGTTAATCTGACGTCAAACGAGCCAGTTCGCAGCAAACCTTATCGTCTTCCTTATAACACGAGGGAAGAGTTGAAAAAGGATATCAAGGAAATGCTGAGTCTGGGAGTCATCAGGGAGTCCAGTTCACCATATGCGTCCCCAGTTGTTATCGTGAAGAAACCAGATGGATCCAACCGGGTGTGTGTGGACTACCGTAGACTCAATAAACTAACAATCTTTGATCCAGAGCCTATGCCCACAGCGGAAGAACTGTTCCAGAAAGTCAGTGGGGACCGATTTTTCTCCAAAATTGACCTAAGCAAAGGGTATTGGCAAATCAAGGTTGCAGAAAAAGATATCCCCAAGACAGCGTTCGTCACACCTGACGGTCATTGGGAGTTCCTCAAGATGCCTTTTGGTATGGTGACTAGTGGTGCCACATTGAAGAGAGGACTTAAAAATATTCTAGAAGACATGCAGAATGTGGTCTTTCACTGGGATGACATTTTGATCCATACCAAAACTTGGGGGGATCAACTCAAAACCCTCCGAGAACTGTTCCAAAAACTGTCAGATGCAAATTTCACCATCCGTCCAAGCAAGTGTATTCTTTAGGCTGACAACATAGACTTCATCGGACACAAATTGAGCGAAGGTTTAAAGGGGCTACACGACAACAACGTGCAGAAGATCAGGGATGCCCCGCGACCTACGACCAAGACGCTAGTTCGCTCATTTATGGGCTTAGCGAACTACTACCGGGAGTTCATACCAAACTTTGCGGCAGTCACAGGTCCTCTGACTGACTTGTTGAGGAAAGGACAACCTAACGTCGTGAAGTGTGAGGAGGCCCAAGAGCGAGCATTCCAGGCAGTTCGAGACATCCTAACTGAGAAGCCTGTTCTACACCTCCCTGACCCGTAGAAAACGTTCTTCCTGAGAACAGACGCCTCCAACGAAGGAGTAGGTGCAGTCTTGATGCAAGAAGATAATGGAAAACTCCACCCAGTGAGCTACGCCAGCAAAACGTTGTCCAGAGCTGAGAGAAACTACTCGACCATCGAGAAGGAGTGCCTAGCCATCATCTGGGGAGTAAGGCGATTCAAACTGTACCTTCTGGGTGTGCCATTTGTTCTCCAAACGGACCATCAGCCCTTGAACTATCTAAACTCTGCAAAGTTTACGAATTCTCGTATTATGAGATGGGCGATGTTCTTGCAGAATTTTGACATTAAACTACAATCTATCAAGGGTTCACAGAACTTTGGAGCGGACTACCTGAGCAGAGCAGTTTAGATGAACATTTCTGTGTCCAGAACAATTTAAAGAAACATCTCGGTGCTCATGACAGTTTAAAAGGACATATATTCGCTAAGGACTGTTTAAAGGAACTGTGAGACGATTATTTTTGATTTGATTTTTATGTGAAATTGTATTTGTTTAGGTTTCTCCGTAGATTAACACAGCCACAAGCGTCTTTTTTTTTTTTAGATTTGAAAAGAAATTTTTGTGAAATTTCATTCTAAAGCGGGGGGTAATGTTACGATTGTGGTTGTGTTATCCTGTGAGAGCGTGCATGTGTTGATCGTAGGAAACGATCTGTTATTTATTGAGCTATCATGGTTACGATTCACACGCCTTTTCATTAAGATTTTCTTTTATTCGTGCGTAGAGCGGATTTCGTTTTGTTATGTTAAGTTTAGTCCAGAACGTTCTAGAAAGGTCGCACTGTCTAGTGACCTCGTATGTGTGTCGTCAGGTAATTGACAACAGTTCGTAACATTTCACAACATTTTGTTTTTCTGTGCATGTGAATTGAGCAGTTTTTCTTGTGTTTTGTGAATGATCGCGAAATTTCTAGGAGAGTATGTTAGGGGTTACCATACTTTTATATGTCTTGATTATACATTAGGATTTAGAGCTGAAGTTAGCAGCCGAATTTTTGTAGCCTGTTATAGCTTTTCTGGAAAGTTTATTTTAATGAGTTTCGGCTGCGTGTTTCGTTCTGATTGGTTGCGTTGTATGATTTCCGTACAGTATTCTGGAAATTGGTATTATATATAAAGAGGGCGCTAGGAAAGCTCGTTTGTACATTGTCTTGCATTTGTCAGTGGTAGAACACGCAGTTTATCGTTGGTACGTGGCCCGTATTGGGTGTACATAATGTGAGACGCTGCATATGAGAATTTTTGTGTTGCCAGTGTGGACATTACAGAAGAGGCATTGTATCAGTATTTGTGCATTTGGAATTGCACTGTGTGGATATCGCATCACTGAATGAAAATATTGTTGTAACTGTTACTCCAGTATTGTCTACATCCTTAAGCCACGTGTGACGGGTTGCCGCTGTATGAGGTTTATTTAAAACAACTGTACGTGCGTGCGTCTGGTGTGTTTATCATACTACGACTACAACTCCATCACGTAACATATACCCCGTTCAGTTTTTAAGTCCCTTCCATTTATAGAAGGGACTTTTTAGGACTGGTCGCGGTGGGGCGAATTTAATAGCATGTCTATGATGTCAAGGGCGGGCAGGCCTAAACTCTCACAATTGAAGTAACAAGATAAATGTCTAGTTGCGCTAACCACGCTGCTGAACGTACATTTGGCGCGAAGCGCCGTATTTGCGTTTTATATATGTATGTATGTATGTATGTATGTATGTACATGTGTGCGTATGTATATAAACAAGAAAATCTCTGATATTTCTGTACACACAAGCTTGACACTTGGCGAAATACTTTCTTAAAGGGGTGGCTATTGTAATTGAGTGTTTCAGTTGAAGAACCGTTTATAAGAAGTCGGTTGACCCAGATTAGTGTCCGTACTTTTTCTCATATTTACTTGAAATTTTGGAAATTGTTAGTTTGGATAAAGACATTGAATGAGTTCGTTAGGCAGCTGTGAATCCTTTCAACTTCTTTAGTAAAATTTAATTCTTTTCAGAAAAGAATTAAAACAGTAAAGACAAAAAAACCTTGACTTCCAGAGAAAGTCAGACAGTGGCGGTGACGTAAAAGAGGCAACCCCGTCACCACGCAGACATAAAAATTGCCACGACCCCGCTTCCGGGGTGCGAGCTATGAGCGCTTACACTCGAGATAACCCAACCCACACTAACTCAAACCTAACACAAACACCATAGGAACAATGACGACGACGTTTATTAAATATAACCCTGACAATAAACAACTATTTTCACGCAATCCTAACCACGCGTTCACACATCACATTCACACACATACGTCCAAACTCCCCAAACCGAGCAACCACTATACAAAATACAAAATAGCAAAACATATAATAAACTAAATATCTCTAATAAAATACAAAGAACAATATATAAATAAAACTAATATCCTTAATACAACAGATTAAAAAGCTTAAACCCAAAAGCCACCGGACCCCGACGGAAGCACAAGCATCAGGCGCTAACTCCAGTAGACCAACGCCTTTGCTTCCGCGAAGAGTCCCTAACAGCACGTGGCTCCTTAGTAAAGTATGGCAAATAGCACAATATCAACGATCAACGATCAATATAAGATCAACCAAATGTGTTTACTAACACACAATGAAGATCGAGAAAAATGAATATTGTTAATAAACTACCACACTACATCTCCTCAGCGGGAGCACGAACGACAAGTTCGAATTAAGCTAATGCTCTAGCAAACAAGACAATCACAGCACAAAGCTCTTTTAACTAGCATGTCTCAGAACAAACAATATTGCGTATACAAATGGAGCAAATAACACTAATTCAACCTGACTGAAAAAGGGTTGAATAAATATATTTCACGTCACGGGACCTTCTCGCCGGAAGCACAACCGTTAAGCGCAGCTCAACTCGACGCTCTTGCTTCCGCGATAAAGTATTCCGTAACACAGGCTGCTTTAAATAATACAATATCTCAAAATGTCACTGTAACAAAGCTCCTCTCACAATATTGCCACTACGAGGCTATGAAATAAGTTAACGTTCTTTACAATATTATAAATATACAAGACTTTCCTTAAACAGGTTAGAAATAAGTGGGACGACCGGACCTGAATAACACGCGGCGTGCCGCAACAATCGTAACAGCAGCCAGATTGGCGTCGTAGCCCCAGAAGGCGGAGTTACACAGTCAGCCTCCACTCAGTACCACAGCACGGTGGCAGACTAGCTGGTTAGTTCTTTGGATTTAAAGATGCACTAAAACACAGGTGCAAAAATACCCATATAAATAGCTACCAAAATAAACAAGATGATCACATCACCCTTCCCGCAACTTTAATTGCCGTCTTTTATATTCTCTTCACCTCTCTTCCGCAACAATAAACTCAATCTCAACAAAATACATATTTACACGTCACCCCGTGACTCACTTCCCAATTCACCCTCCGACGCTAGATAGAGAAATGGCCCTAGTCGCCCGTTCGGCGTTAAACCCCAATAACTAATTCGCCGCTAGCTTCTCTAGAAACTACAACATACAACAAATGGCTTTCACCTCTACATCTTTTTTTATACTTACCCCCCAAATACACACTAACCAAAATAATAATACCGAACAAGCAAATACACACAAACCCCCCGAGCAAATGGCCACTAGAGAATTGTTGCGCGTACTCACTGTCATCCGTGAAGACGCCCCGGCTAGAACGAAGACAAACAAGACAGGACAAGCCAGGGGTTAAGTCGTCGCAGCTCTTTCTCTCTCTCTCTCTCTCTCTCTCTCTCTCTCTCTCTCTCTCTCTCTCTCTCTCTCTCTCTCTCTCTCTCTCTCTCTCTCTCTCTCTCTCTCTCTCTCTCTCTCTGCCACTTGTCTACCACTGTGCATATCTCATTTAGACGAAAACTGCGATCTGTTCGCAGATGACACGACCATACACGCATCTGATAAAGATATCGCAACCATTAATAAAGTACTCCAACAAAGTCTTGATGAAGTAGCAGGCTGGTGCAGTGATAATCACATGATTATTAGTATTCCAAAGACAAAGAGCATGTTAGTTACTACACGTCAGAAACACCAGCATGGCCTACCACCTTTAACACTCCTTATGTAGACAGCTTGTAGAACAAGTAACTAGGCATCGCTAATTGGGCGTTATAGTGGACAACCAATTAAGCTGGGAGCCGCATACTGACTCTATATGCAAAACAATCTCCCAAAATCTGTTCCTGTTATCAAAACTACGCCATATGGTTAATAATGATATCTGTAAACTCTTTTTCCATGCGCATATTAAAACGCATTGTGACTACAGTTCTACCGTCTGGGATGGATGCAGCGAAGTTCACATGAAAAAAGTTAATTCCTTGTATCGTCGGGGCATTAGATTAATACTTCCCGGTCCTACTTCGACTGATGAAAAATTAAAATCTCTCAAGTTACTAACATTGAAGAAACAGTTTTAATTTAATCGCTGTGTTCTACTGCACAAAATCATGCACGGAAAAGCCCAACCCTATCTAGAAAATCTATTTTCCGACAATAATAGGAAAAACACGAGAAATAGTTCGATCCACCTACCCAAAATTAGATTAGACATCTGTAAAACCAGTCTGTCTTTTTCAGGCGCTAAAGCATGGAATATGTTACCTCAACACCTGAAATCAGTTTGTAAGATAAGCGTCTTCAAAGATCGCCTCCATAAATATTTACTTCAGAAGTAATAGTATGTTCGGCTCCCTTATGCTACTATTCGTATAGTTAGTGACAATTTTCATATTACCTAATACTCTTCTACTGTTGCTGCAGATTATGTAATAGTTGGACTGTCTGCATTAACATGTCAGGTTCATACCTGTGTATATAATTATATAATATTTTCTTAATTTTTTATTTCTATTTTTTATCCTCTGAGTGGTGGGGGCGGGGGATGGGTCTTTTTACTTACATATGTTTATCTTTTGATGTATCGTCTGATGTATTTTTATATGTATAGAATAGCAGGGCAGTTTGGAAGATAGGCATTGCTATGCCTAAAACTTTTTATCATGAATAAAAACGTTTCATCATCATCATCATCATCATCATCTCTCTCTCTCTCTCTCTCTCTCTCTCTCTCTCTCTCTCTCCCATTCCCTCCCTCCTCCCTCCCTCCCTCCCTCCCTTCTTCCCTCCCCCCCACCCATCCCTCCCCTCCCTCCCCCTCCCCATACCCCATCCCCCACTTCCCCCAACTCCCTCTCCCCCTTCCTCCATCCCTCCCCTCCCTCTCCTCCCCACCATCCCGCCCTCCAACCCCCACCCCCCTCCCACCCCCCATCCATCCCCCCTCGTCCCTCCATCCACCCATCACTCCCTTATCCCCTCCCTCCCTCCCTCACCCCCTCCCTCCACCCCCTCCCTCTCCCCCTCCCTCCCTCCCACTCTCTCTCTCTCTCTCTCTGTCTCTCTGTCTCTGTCTCTCTCTCTCTCTCTCTCTCTCTCTCTCTCTCTCTCTCTCTCTCTCTCTCTCTCTCTCTCTCTCTCTCTCTCTCTCTCTCTCTCTCTCTCTCTCTCCTTCCTCGGATACCGGCTTTGGGGACGACCCGAACTGTATCGCAGGGCCGATACACAGGACCGACACAGCTGCTTGTGGCCTCCAGCAAATGGCTAACCACGCCTGGAAAACAACCCTCGGAGGCTGTTGGCAAAAGACGACTGCCTCGTTCGCTGTTGGAAATGCGACTGTCTAACAATTTGAATAACGTAAGGTTGGCAAAAAAACGCTCACTACATCATGTGATGTGAAAACACGTGAACCAACAACCACCCGATCACGCCGACCGGGCGACCACGTGCGCCACGCCGTACCTCCAAATCCTCGCACGGCAGCAAATTCTCGTGGACAGGCCAAATACTAGATACTTATGCTATCGCTACCCGGTGACTAACCAACTCTTGTCACTTCTCTAAACTTACTACCCTACAAAAATAGACGAACAAAAAAAAAAAAAAAAACGTGTCGTGCCAGATATAATACTGTAAATATGACGTAATTCTCTCTAGCTCGCGCTGCCCCTCTCTCTCACACAGACATGCGCGCATCTTCAAGATGCATAGATCCTCAAGCGGCCGGAGAGCGCATGAGGATCTATGTCTCTTGGAGATGTTTGGAGCGCGCGCGCATTCATGCACTAACACACACACACACACTCACACACACACACACACACACACACACACACACACACACACACACACACACACACACACACACACACACACACAAACACACACATCGTCGCGCTTTCAGAAGAGCATGCAGGTGAACATATACTGATAGTTGGAAGAAAGACATTGGATGAGTTCGTTAGCCAGCTTTGTACCCTTTCAACTTCTTCAGCAAATCTTAATTCTTTTCAGAACAAAATTAAAACATAAAAATAAAATTAAAAAAAAAAATACATTCTAGAGAAAGTTAGACAGTGGCTGTGACGTAAAAGATGTACCTCCGTGACTACGCAGACATTGACACAATACTATAAATATCATGCAAATCTCTCTATCGCTCTCTCTCTCTCTCTCTCTCTCTCTCTCTCTCTCTCTCTCTCTCTCTCTCTCTCTCTCTCTCTCTCTCTCTCTCTCTCACACAGAATTGCGCGCATCTCCCGAAGGCATAGATCCTCATGCGCCCTCTGGGTGCCCAAGGGTGCCTCTTGGAGATGTTTGGAGCGCGCGCGCAGCCACGCACTAACACGCACACAGACATCGACGAGCTTACAGAAGAGCATGCAAGTGACCCATGTACTTAGTATATCATGTAGTTAGGTAAAGTCAACCTGCTTTCACACACATTATAGCAAGACTGAAATTGTTCTGTGAAATTCTAGTTTTGTCACCATTTTCTCAAGCCTATGAAGCGAAAGTGAAACTCATGACACCTAACATTTTAAATTTCGTAAACATTTCAACTTACGTCATGGTAAATGACGTTTGAAAAACCAATAACGCGTATTATAGAGCTCACTGACGCATTGGCAGTTGTGAAAGACTTTTTTAATAGGAGATATTTCAACGTCAGAATAAAGTCAAAGACAAAAAAGGTAGAGACCCTTGACAGCGAGGACACCTTTCAAATAGAAGGGACTTTGTGGGTTATGGCTCATCCCGTCTTGATGTCTACCATATTAACAATACGGTAGACTTTAGGATGAGGCTGGTCGGAGCGCGTTCCGTAGAATGCAAAGGCCCGACAGAAAAGGCGGGCGGGGCTCATGGTCTGGCAAAGAAGTAACACGATACAAATGACGTTACGTCTAGTCGGTCTAACCTTGATGTTGAACGTCGTTTTGGCACAAAGCGCCGTATGTGCGTATGTGTGTATGTTTGTATGTGTGTGTGCGTATGTATGAAAACACGAGAATCTCCGATATTACTGTACGCACTAACTTGAAACTTGGCAAAATACTGTATTGAGTGAGTGGCTAAGAGAACCTCCGAGCATATTGTAATGGGATGTCTCATTGAAGACATATAATAGACCGTTTATAGAAAGTCGGTTGACCCAGATTTGAATCCGCAATTTTGATTATATACACTTCAAATTTTGGATGGGGGGGGGGGGGGGGGGTGGGGTGGCGGCTATGCATCTCCTGGCCGGCCGCTCCGGCAAAATCCGTCAATTGTGCTAGTGAAGTGACGCCTATTCTTGTTATTTACTAGGCAGTGTTGCGCCATCAAGTTCTGTGGGAACAGTGATGTACTTTTTCGACAACTTTATTTGATGGTTTTGGTGTATTGAGTAGAATATCGTCTTCATCTTGTACTGAAGAGTCGGTCTGGCTGGCTCCACAGGAAAGCTTAGAAGCATACAGAGAAGCATTTACCAGCGAGCTTTACTACATTCTTACTGAGTTTCACCGCGCCGGCCGTGTTTATTTTGCACGGAACTGCCTGGCCGGCCGACCTTAGCTGCTGACAGATGTTTCCCAACAAGCGGACGTGCCAGTGCCGGAACACGACTGTGTCAGTGTGTGTGTGTGTGTGTGTGTGTGTGTGTGTGTGTGTGTGTGTGTGTGTGTGTGTGTAATGACTCATGGCTCAGTGTTGCCATAATGACATTTATGTGTTATAATAGTGTTGACGGACTTTGTCGGAGCGGTGCCCTCTAAACACCGGCGGTGTACTATGGCGACAGGCCTCCGGGTGCAGTTTTGACCGTTGTTTTTATGTTGCCTAGATCGGAGATCATTTCCCTATCGGCGGTATTTTGTTTCTGTTGTTAACTTGTATTATTTTCATGTACTACCTTTAGTTAAGTAGGAACTTAACCAAAATAAACACAAAAAACAACAACAAATAAAATAAAATAAAATAAAATAGTGCGTTCTGGAGACAGGGCTGTCTTAGCATTCTGTTTTTGTCAGGGAGGTTCGGGTCGGGATGATGAGACTGGCGCCGGCCATTAGATGCCTTGGCGACGGGCTTCACCCGTCCCGAGTCACTGTCCATTTTGTAGCTCTGTTCTTGTAATTTGTGGAATCAGAGTGAGTGAATGTGAGCAGCACCTGAGGTGGCAAGACAACTGTTGCTACATAGCAACAATAAAGTTATCTCGAATCTTGAATCTCTTTGTAGAAAGATATTGTACCTCTTCAACGTTTTCGCAAATAAAAAATTAATGCGGAAAAAATGTCAGAACTAAGACTCCTTGATTTCATCAAAAGAATCAGTCGGTGACGTAAAAGCACCAAACGCGTCAGTGTTTTATACAATGCTTCTAACTGACGCAAATTACCAGTACGTCAGTGTTTAACATGTGTATGAGCAGGCGCGATGACTCCAGCCCACAGTGCGTACTAATGGCGGGAAGCTCTGTGTGTCCGTCTTTATTTGTGTGCGCCGGCGTGAGTATTGACCAGATGATGCTTATAGAGGAGGGAAATGGATCAGAAGGTCACTTTTAAAATATGAACAACTCTGAATGTTCCTAAATGAAAAACGCGCGTGAGCTCCAAACAATACGGTAGTCTTTTGGATGAAATCCTCATCTTGTTGTTTATCTAACTTTTAGTTTTTTTGCTGTTTCGATTACGGTCAGTACGTAAAGGTTAGGCTGAATTTTCTTTCGCAGATATTATTTAACTTATCCATTTATGGTCAAGTCCGCTTATAACTAGGTCGGATATAACAAAAATCGGATATAACAAAGATTTTGGGGAGGTCACGGCCAGATCTGTTCTTTGTCTTTGTGATTTAATTAGCTTATAACAAGGCCGGATATCACAAAGCTTTGGGGAGGTCACGGCCAGATCTGTTCTTTATCTTTGTGATTTAATTAGCTTATAACAAGGTCGGATATAACAATATTTAAGATATAACAAATGGTTGTTTTTTTTTCAGTCCGCGCGGCGCTGCCGAATCCGCTTATAACAAACGTTTACATTATAAGCAGCAAAGAAATCATTTAACAGAATTTGCGTGTTTTTGTTTGCCTACATAAAACTAACTGTGTAT
This sequence comes from Semisulcospira habei, assembly GCA_036245525.1. NCBI lineage: Eukaryota > Metazoa > Mollusca > Gastropoda > Semisulcospiridae > Semisulcospira > Semisulcospira habei. The sequence continues at coordinate 18,579,690 of BTPG01000002.1, read as the reverse complement.
TCAGACGTTTCGTGAGTTTTGCTTTATTTGTTTTTGGTAGGACGTACGAGCTGAATACAAACTCCAGACCCAAATGCAGAGAAAAACCAAACGAAGAAAAAAGCACGCTTAGAAAATATTACAACACAATTTACTAACTCATTCTCGGCCAGCCGCATCTGGATGCGACTGGCCTAGAATGAGTTAATAGACACTTTTTTTTCAAAATAGAGAAACTTAGGGAAAAAAACAAACAAAACACTTCGCTACGTATCTTATGAGCGCCTGGAGAAAGCTGTAACTGTCTTGGCATGCTTCTTTCTGGGTTGTGTTTATCTTTGAACTTAATTATCTTTCTTTTAAGCTTTCTGCCCCGTGTTCCTTTCTTGTAAACTTGTACAATTACTGGTGTAGGAATCACAAGCTGGTATAGCAGGGCTCTATCTCACGGATGGCATCATTCACCTAATTGGCGGAAAGGGGGGTGGGGTTAAACTTTTTTGGGTGGGTGGGTGGGTGGGGGACGGGGGTTGGGGGTGGGTGGGGGAGTGATGCGGGGGGGGGGGGTGGGGGGGGGCAGTTGGGTGTAAAAGTGTTTGTCAGAACTCTTACCGCTCACCAAAATATCAAACAAAAGGGTTGTCTGGGTGGCGGGAGGGGAGGGGTGCATGTGTCAAAATCGTCACCATACACAGAAATATCAAACAACGGGGGCAGAAGGGGGAGTGGCGGGGGGGGGGGGGGGTCCAAACTCTCCATAAAGGGACTTTGTCGTAGCATTTTACAGAATAATTGGTTAGTGGGTGGGATGGGGGGTCTAGACCCCCTGGAATCCCCCCTCCCGAGATCCGCCGCCCCCCCCCCCCACACACACACACACACTGACTATATATGTAACAGGGTTGTTATTATGGGTTTCGTTAGACAGCTGTACTGTATGGAAGGCACAAAACCATTGTACAGAATCCAGACAATTTTAATTTCGTGGGCCAGACAACAATGCCTCCCTAAATCAGTATGACGTATCACCGATGACTCGGTTGCTGTCGTAAAGTTACCTGCTCCAGGAAATAACACTTTTTATTTTACAATATTCTCATTATACAAAATCTCAATAGGACTTAAAATAATGTTGCGCAGAAGGACTAGTCTAACAAATGTGCTTCAATGAAGACCCCTATCTGCTATTTTCCCCCGCCCCCAACCTATGAGTACCAGAAGCAGTAAAAATCCACCGTGACGTGTGCCTACTCTGATAGATTGTGGAAAGAAAGCTAGAAAAGTCTTAGTTAAAGCAAGACAACATTGAGAACCCGGTCCGTTGTATCGACGAAGGTCCGCATTAAAGCAGGTCGCTTTAATGTTCGTTCGAAATTACAGACGAGTGCTTATTTATTGGAGTGATCAATAACGACAATACTCGTCAACCAAATGTAAAATTATTAACAATTATAATGAAGGTGAGTCGCATCCACATCGCCAAAAAAAGAACTCGGGATGTTTCGGGAGTGAACGCTTAATCCACCCCAAACCAACGCTTCGTGTTAATTTCTGTTAAAAAAAATAAAACGTGTTAATCAATTGTATCTACATAAACGATGTATCTGTAAAACATTTGTAGAACTTTATTTGAAGAATCTGAAACTTTGCTGATAACATACAAATCTGGATCCCCTGGCAATTTCTTATTTCCGGTGTTTGCTGTAATTGTCAAAAAAGAATTACTTATCCAAGCCAGTGAAAAGGAAAACTCATTTCATTATCGAAGCTAAGACGATCCGCACCCACACTGCAAACAAGGGACGTTAGGCTCATGATGGACACTAATTTGGAGGGTAGCTGGTGTTACGATTGTGGATGTGTTATCCTGTGAGAGCATACATGTGTTATTCGTAGGTAACGATCTGATGTTTATTTGAGCTTTCACGGTTACGTTTTACGTGTTTTTTTTTTTTTTAGTAAGATTTTCTTTTGTTCGTGAGTAGAGCCGATTTCGTTTTGTTAAGTTTAGTCCGGTACGTTCTAGAAAGGTTGCACTGTCTATTGACATCGTAAGTGTCACGTCGGTTAGTTGGCATCGCAACATTTTCGCTACTTTTTGTTTTGCTGTGCGCGTGTATTGAGCAGCCTTTATTTTGTTTTGGGAATGTTCTCCTACCTTTTTGAGCTATCATAGAAAGTGGTGATAGGGATACCATACCTTTATGTATGTCTTAATTATTCGCTATAATTTAGAGCTGAAGTAAGCAGCCGAGTTTTTGTAGCCTGTTATAGGTTTTTTTTTTCTGGAAAGTTCATGTTAATGAGCTTCGGCTGCGTGTTTCGTTCTGATTGGTTGCGTAGTATGATTTCCGTAGAAGATTCTGGAATTTGATAGTATATATAAGGAGGGCGCTGGGAAAGCCCGTTAGTACATTGTCTTGCTTTGTCAGTTGTAGAGACACGTAGTTTATTGGAAGAGACGCTGTGTATGAGAAACTTTGTGTCGCAGTGTGGAGATTGCAGAAGAGACTGTGTATTAGTAGTTTGTGCATTTGAAAGTGCATTACTGTGTGGATATCGCATCGCTAAATTAAATATTGTTGGAACTGTTACTCCAGTATTGTCTATATCATTAAGCCACATGTGACGGATTGCAGCTGAACGAGGTTTATTTTAAAGAACTCTACGTGTGTGTGTCTGGTGTGTTTATCATACTTTGACTACAACATCCACCACGTAACATTTTGGCGACCCCGAGGAGACCTCTTCAGTTGGTTCAGTAGAAAGGGTAGCAGGAGAAAACAGCCAGCAGTGAAAAGCAGAGATGGCGACACCGGAGATGGAGACATTCCTGAAAATTGGAAAGGAATGTGGACTCGAAGGGGCTCAACTCCTCGAGTTTGTAAAGGAGAGAGAGGAGAAAGAAGAAAAGAGACGATAGAGAGAAGAAAAGGAGAGAATGGAGAGAGAGAGGCGAAAGAAGAAAAGAGACGAGAGAGAGAGAAGAAAAGGAGAGACTGGAGAGAGAGGAGAAAGAAGAAAAGAGACGAGAGAAAGAAGAAAAAGAGAGATTGGAAAGAGAAGAAAGAGCCAAAGAGCGTGAAATTAGGAAACTCGAAATTCAAGCAGAAGAGGCGGAGAGGCAGCGACAACACGAAATTCATCTGAAGCAGATAGAGATAGAGGCACAGAGCCAGAGAACTAATGAAGCAACAGCATCAGCGAGCAGAGAACAAACAGTCCGTGCGCCAAAACTTCCACCTTTCATTGAAAATTCAGATAATATGGACGCTTATCTGGAGCGATTCGAGCGCTTCGCAAATAGCAACAATTGGAAACAAGAGACTTGGGCTATTAAACTGAGCGCACTTCTAACTGGCAAAGCGCTTGAATTTTACACCCGCTTACCAAGAGAAGAAGCCGAAGATTATACACAGTTGAAAGCCGCCCTGTTGAGACAGTACGAGGCGACGATTTCGGAACTGCAAGCCTGAAGAAGGAGAAACACCCGGCCTATTCATTGAAAGAATCAGAAGCTACCTGGAGAAATGGATAGAGCTGGCTGGCCTAAACAGAGAATACCAAGACCTGTGCGACCTTATCATCAAAGAACAAGTTTTCAGCGCATTTTCTAAGGACCTGGCCGCCCACCTCAGAGAGCAAAAAAAAAAAAAACAGTCACTAAAGACCCTGGCCGACTTCTCTCAATTGGTTGCGTAGTATGATTTCCGTAGAAGATTCTGGAATTTGATAGTATATATAAGGAGGGCGCTGGGAAAGCCCGTTAGTACATTGTCTTGCTTTGTCAGTTGTAGAGACACGTAGTTTAATGGAAGAGACGCTGTGTATGAGAAACTTTGTGTCGCAGTGTGGAGATTGCAGAAGAGGCTGTGTATTAGTAGTTTGTGCATTTGAAAGTGCATTATTGTGTGGATATCGCATCGCTGAATTAAATATTGTTGGAACTGTTACTCCAGTATTGTCTACATCCTTAAGCCACGTGTGACGGATTGCAGCTGAACGAGGTTTATTTTAAAGAACTCTACGTGTGTGTGTCTGGTGTGTTTATCATACTTTGACTACAACATCCACCACGTAAAAGCTGGTTTGGTTTTTACTTAAAACAAAAGGAAAATGAAAAATAGCAAACACAAACTCTCGTTTACGTATGGTAATTGCAAACTACTATAATGAAGTCATCTAAATTAAAATGCCCTTGTAAATGCATGAACTTAAGCTGAAAACAAGCCTTTGTCGGTATGTTGGGATTATTACATCAGAAAGTCCGACATTTCGCTTACATGAGATTCCCGGCTTACAACAGCAACAAAATATTTCCCCTGCGAATTTGTTATATGCGATCTTTACTGTATTCAGTTATTGTTGGTGTGAAACTGGTACCAGCGGTATCACAGAACAACTACATATAGATGTGTTTGGTGTATAACCCCCTAAATTGTTTATTTATTGGCATCGTTTGCTTAGAGGTATGACGGAATGAAGATTAGGGCATGTTTGAAGTGAACTGTGATTGACCAAAGACGTATTCGGGGGAGAACGTTTTGCTCGGCGGGTAACGTTGTCATCGTAACATGCAATAAGTGTCTCTGCGTAGCACATGTTACCTTGGTAACATGTGACAAGAAAAATCTGGTTGCCTTGACAACGGGCAAACAGGGGGAAATGTCGAACAGCGCCAGGGTAATGAGAAAAAGGGTAAAGAGGCTGAAAGTAGACAAGGTCCTTTATCCTCATTTCAAGTGCAGCCTCGGTTTCAGCTTCGCCGACGCCAGCCAATAGTTCCCAGAACCTGTCGCGCGAATATTATCCAGTCCGAAACTATCTTCTGGAAACACAAAATAGAGCTTCACGAACACTGTGCACTAGGTTCATGGTGTGAAATTTCATCTAGATAACTCTTTCAGCCGCGACACACCACAGCAAGACATGGATAGAGAATGATAGTTCAAGGGTGGTGCCAGACTAGCTTAGCGCCCATAGGCGCCAAGCTATTGTGACACCACCTCTGAACTATCATGCTCGATCTGTGTCTAGAACTGTCATACACTCCTTCAGAGGACAACTTCCAAATTTGGGGATTTCGGTAGTGGGATAGAATGTGTTAAGGCTTTACGTGGGTCCAGTATGTATCAACCACTGACGTGACTCAGTGACCTAGACAGAGTCGCTAGTCACTTTGTAGAAGTTTTGTAAGGGAAAAAACACCCGATAAGCAAAAGGTCCTCGGTCCGGCTGTCGTCTGCCCGAGGACGTTATGCTGACCGTATCCGCTCGTGAGTCAGAAGTTATTCTGCGTGATATCCAGTTTCGCGATGCTTTGGTGTGCTTGCGTTATTCCGAGGTTGACCTGGCAATACGTCTGTTGTGTTGTGTGTTCCAGCGTACAGAAAAGGGAAACCCTTTGGAAACGAGACTATTCTCTGGACAACTTTGTTGTCACTGGTACATCCACGCGGATCCACAACAGCGTGTCCGCGGCGAATAAATGTGCTCTACTTTGTACTGCGGATGCAGCATGCAGATTTTGGTTCTACTGGAAAAGTAGTGCCAGGTGCGTCATCTGCCCTCAACCGTGCAATGACGTCACTGTGGTGGCCAGTAGCGGCTACCGTGTCTGGAGAAAAGACTACGGTATGGTATTGCCACTTTGATGCTATCATTACATAGGGTCACAAAGAACGTAAAGCTAATATAAATTATTGGTACCAAGGGTTTGCTACACGGACCCTTCTAGGCCTCAGGGAGGTCACAGAAACCATTGTACCCCGAAGACCGGAGGACTGATTGGCACAATGGTACCTTTGACCTCATGAAGACCTACAAGGGTCCGTGCAGCAAACCCTTGCTACATATAACGTATTTGTTTTCATTCCTCCACTAGTTTTGAAAAGGAAAATCAAGCTGAAATCTTCTGAAATGGATCACGCTAGACACGACTGACGTCAAAAGAATATACATGTATACACAGTAGACTTATAACGTACTATACGATCTTTTATGGCGTAGCCGTGTGCATGACCAGCAAAATTGTCTGAGTAATGCCGTGGAAGAGATTTTAGAATTCTTCAACAAATAGTCGCATAGGACGCTCAAATGCTTTCGATTCCGCTTATATTCATTCTTTTGTCGTCTGTCACACACTATTGCTGCAAATGTGTACAGTAAGAAACTCCAGTAGTGTACCTATTGTTTGGAACAACACTAAGTAACTTTAGACTTTAGGACGTTTTGGTGATCTTTTATAAAACAAGATGGGACCCCAGCCTGATGTTGTTCCTATTTTAAGCTTATCCTTCTGACTCATCTCCTTCTACACCCTCTGATCCACACACACACGTGTACACAGAGATACAGACGGACACTCGGCGCCCCTCGCCATTCGTAAGATCTGTGCCTGTGGGCGGGCGTAGCGATAGTTATTCTGAAGAAAAACAAGATGAGGATTTCATCCCTCAGTCTATCGTATTGTTTGGAGCTTAGATGCGTTTATCTTTTAGGAGCATTCAGAGTTGTTCATATTGTTAGGTTTATTATGCTGATCCAGTTCCCTCCTCTCAAAGACAATCCCTGATTAACATACACGTCGGGGCACACAAATAATGACGGACACACGAAGCTTCCTGCCATTAGTACTCTCTGTGGACTCGTGTAGCGACAGGAATCCATCTCCTTCTACTCTGACCCACCCTCTGATCCACACACACTGGCACACAGAAATAAAGACGGACTCGGATTGATTCCCGCCATTTGTAAGCTCTGTGGTCTGGCGTAGCATATATATTTTGAAGAAGAATAGCAGCACGAGCGGCGAAATGACGTCGCTTCAAGCTTCACGTCATGGCATCATTAGTCACACGGCGCTGTGTTCATAGTGACGACTCGATGTTATACGTCACTCTTCTGAGAACTAACATTTGAAGTATCAGAAGAACAACTTTGCCATTTTCTTGCTGATTTTCACGTCTAGGGCTTACAGGTCACAATTTTGACCAAATCGTATCTCAGAGCCGGGTCAAACAGCAAGCTTATGTAAACACTGTTTGTGAATAATCATGCGGGTATTACTGAGAAGATAGGGTGTTTTTTTTTTTTTTTTTTTTTCGTAAAAAACAATTAATGTTACGTTAGCTGTTTTACAAATGGCTCCAAAAAAGTGGTGCAGAAAATTGTCTGATTTTCACACAAGATGCTTGGAGTGCTGTCTTTGCTTATGACAGAAGCTTGTTCCGCCACGGCTTTGCTCTCGTTCCTTGTTGAGAGTCGTTCGGTGTAACGTAGCCTCTCTACCGTCCAAATTAGTATGCATAGGAAGGTCTGACCATCAGGTATCTTTGTAATCAGTTTAGGCTTGAGGTTGTGAATAGTATTTGAGAAGAATAGGTATTTTGTCATAATATTGCTATTTGTGATGTATTTCCTTATCCCCTGTGACCTTGACCTTTGAGAGTGTTCAGATTGGTACGTTCAGAAAGGTCTCGCCTGGGCCAGGTTTAAAGTCTGTGGCTTGAAAGGAAATAACCATCGTTAAAGTTTACGTCGGACGACGGACAGACGACCACTGGCCCATTACATAGACTTACTTTTGTTGTCGCACGTGAGCCAAGAAGTGCATGGTGGACCACTTCAATCCGGGCAGAATATCCCCACACAAAGAAGACGACGAAGTAGAAGAAATACGGTTGGATTTACAAAACTTGCTTATATGTTTTTTAGTCGTAAGTAACTATGGTAAGAACAGCTGATGTCAATTGTGTAACCAAAGACACGAATAGCGGTGGGTATGCTCATTATAATAATAATTATTATATTTATAAAGCGCAAACTCCCTGCAGTGCTGGCTCTAAGACATGTACAATGCAAATCAAAGTTAAAACCTAAACACAAATAAATAAACATCAACAACACAAAATACAAATATTACAATACAAATTCAAAAATTAACAGCACATAAACACACCCAAAGCACAAACACACACCCAAAGCACAAACAACCATCGCAACAAGGACTGGCAAAGGATCACCATGATGTTATTGTGAAACAGGAAAGAGACTGCCTCGCGCTGGGACCATATGTCGTTGAGGCGCGTCCCCTGGGTGGTGGATAGGGGGTCCCTCGTGAGAGGGGTGCACCGAATGAAATAAGGTGTCGTAAACGAACATGGTCTAAGGGAAGGTGACCCCGACAGAAAACACCTGGTCCTCCTAGTAAGGGGGTTGGGCGTGGGGGTAGCTTCCCCAGCTGCAATTAACACGCGTCTGCAGGAAAGCCTGCGCGAGGTCACCGACTGGTGTCATTCCAACTCCATGTCCCTGAATCCGTCAAAAACAGAATGCATGGTTATAACCACACGTCAAAAGCACCAGCTATGCTCGCTCTCTCTTAGTCTGTCTATAAACGGCAGCCCAATTGAGCAAGTATCACACCACCGCCTCTTGGGGGTCACTATAGATGATCAGCTTAAATGGCAACTGCATATTAATAATGTGTGCAAAAGGGTTTCCAGAAGCCTGTATATGTTGTCAAAATTGAAAACAATTACTGACACAGATACGCGTCTTCTTTTCTACAATGCTCATGTCAAGTCGCACATAGACTATGCATCAACAGTGTGGGATGGTTCTAGTGATGTACATTTGAAGAGGCTGAACTCCCTACATAGGAGAGCTGCTAAGCTTATATTTCCCGATCCCGAACTCTCAACTGACGAAAAGCTTAAAACTTTAAAAATTCTCCCTCTATCCCAGCACTTTCAGTTCAATAAAGGTGTATTGATGTACAAACTGTACAAGCAATCATGTCCACTGTACTTGAGTTCTTTTTTTCTCAGAACGGACATCTGTAGCTTCTAGACATGGACAACAATTCAAAGTACCCCTGCCGCGTATTGATTTATTCAAAACCAGCTTGTCATTCTCGGGAAGTTCATTCTGGAATTCTATTCCTGCAGAAATTAGAAACGCAAAGACGCTCACCTCATATAGGGACAGCCTCTTCAAACACCTAGAATCTCTGACGTAATCAAATCATTACAGTATTGGGATAACTTGCACTTGTGTTCAGATGTGTACATGTGCGTGTGTGTGAGTTTGTGTGTGTGTGTGTGTGTGTATGTATGTGTGTGTGTGTGTATGTGTGTGTATGTGTGCGAGAGAGAGAGAGAGAGAGAGAGAGAGAGAGAGAGAGAGAGAGAGAGAGAGAGAGAGAGAGAGAGAGAGAGAGAGTCCCTTTTTCCCAAAGCCGTACCATAATATTTGAATGCCAAAGAGTACCTTTGAATACTGCATGTACTGTGTATAATGTTTTTGCCTTCATATGTGTGTGCTCGATATGTTGGGCGCGCGCTCGCGTATGTGTGTGTGCGTGTGTGTGTGTGTGTGTGTGTGTGTGTGTGTGTGTGTGTGTGTACTGTATGTGTGACTCTGTGTGTGTGTGTGTGTGTGTGTGCGCGCGCGTGCGTGCATGCTGTGTGTGTGTGTATGTGTGTGTGTGTCGGCGTGAGAGAGAGAGAGAGAGGGGGGGGGGGGGTGAGAGATAGCACCTGCATTCATACTTGCCCTTGCTGTATGAACTTTAATGTACTTAATGATTCTTTGTTTATTGCTTTACTTTGTATTTTTACTCATTTTATATTTTTGTGCCTACGCGTATGCGGGTAGGTATGTCTGGAGTGCTTGTCCGAGAGCGTGTGTTTGTTTTTGTGCGTATGTGCCTGAGTGCGTGCGTGTGTAAGTGTGTGTGTGTGTGTGTGAGTGTGAGTGCGTGTGTGCATGCGTACTGAATTGCGGTGTACATGTGTGTGTGTGTGTGTGTGTGTGTGTGTGTGCGTGCGTGCATGCGCGGGTTGCGATGTGCATGCGTGCGTACCTGAGTGCGTGTGTGGGTATGTGTGTGTGTATGTGCGTGGTGCGTGCGTGCGTGCGTGAGCGAATGCAGCAGTGCATGCAGCAGTGTGTGGTATGTGTATGTTTACATGTCTATGTCACTTATGTAGTAGATGTAGCAACGGCAAGTTTGAAAACTGGTCCTGTTACCAATAACTTCTACCGTTGGAAAATAAAGTTTCATTGTTCATTGTTCATTGTTCATTGCAAAAAAAAGGAAATAGCTACAAAAACGCCGACGAAAAGACTAACAGTAATTCCTTTCCTGGAGGAGGAAGGCTCTTCTACCAGAAGACTTATGACGTCCTGTGGTGAAAGCCGGAAGTCTTCGGAAGCCACAGGACCAAGCCGCCTCTCTCTATCCAGGGACACAACCAACCCCCAGGGAAAGAGGAAAAGAGGTAGGCCGAGAAACTCCTGGCGTCGAGACCTCCAAGCAGACATCAAGAGACTGGGAACCACCTGGAGTAGAATCGAAGGAGATGCGCAGGACAGGAGTTGCTGGAGGTCTCTCGTCGACGGCCTATACCCGTGTAGGGGTGACAGGCGTTAGTAAGTAAGTAAAAAAAGAGACTGGAATTTGGTAAGACAGAGTAGTCAGACTGGAAAAGATGCGTTTTAAGCTGACTTTTCAAAGAAATTACTGTCGGGGCATCACTAATTTGCTTCGGAAGCGAATTCCAAATGACTGGGATCCGGAAAGAAAAAGGACCTTTGACCAAAAGACTTTGTATTTATTTTTGGTACTTTCGAAAGTTTTTCACTGCTAAAAAGTAAGGTGCGCGACGCTTGATAAGTAGTTAACACACTGGAAAGGTAGGGAGGCAGTGTACCATCGAAATGACGGAAGGCGAAAGTAGCTACCTTGTAATCAACCCTAGCTTTGATGGGAAGCCATTGAGGTTGGTACAACAAGGATGACACATGATCTTTTTTTGATTTCTGTAAAATGACGCGAGCTGCACTGTTTAATATTCTCTGAAGTCGAGCCAGTACTTTAGATGGCAGGCCAGCAAACAAACAATTACAACAGTAAATACGGCTCAAAATCAGTGAAGACACAAGCTAAGTGGTGGCAGACTGAGTCAGGAAAGATCTTACAGAGCTGATTTTCTTCAGCTGGAAGTGATAATGGTTATCCATAGACAAAGTAGAGTCCAAAAGAGCACCAAGGTATGCTAGCTTCATCAACAGTCAAGC
>BTPG01000002.1:18545355-18563126 GCA_036245525.1 Semisulcospira habei | reverse complement strand
ACTTGACCTTATTACAGACGCCTAATGTTGTGAAACACCCATTTTCACTGTAATGCCATTTTTTGTGTGAGAGAGACACCCACCTACTTTATTGGTAGAAACCCATTTTTTCTGCATCTAGTGGCACTGTTTCTAGAAAATGTCTATTTTATTTTAAATCAATCCAGACCAAAAAGGTGACTGTCAAGCGTGTAATATGCAAAGAAGTACCCAACGGAGAAAGAAACACGCTTAGAAAAGACGGGTACAACACAATTTATTAATATTTCGGGTAAATACCCTTTGTCAAAATAGACAAACAAACAAACAGAGAGATTAGCCGCTACTTATCTTCATTGGCAGAAAGAATGTGGCAACTTTCTTTCTGCCAATGAGGATAAGTAGCGACTAATCTCTCTGTTTGTTTGTTTGTCTATTTTGACAAAGGATATTTACCCGAAATATTAATAAATTGTGTTGTACTCGTCTTTTCTAAGAGTGTTTCTTTCTCCGTTGGGTACTTCTTATTTTATTTTAAGTTATAGAGCACATACATCACACCACCGCCTCTTATGGATCACTATAGATGATCAGCTTAAATGGCAACTGCATATTAATAATGTGTGCAAAAGGGCACAGCGGCCTGTATATGTTGTCAAAACTGAAAACAATTACTGACACAGATGCGCGTCTTCTATTCTACAATGCTCATGTCAAATCGCACATAGACTATGCATCAACAGTGTGGGATGGTTCTAGTGATGTACATTTGAAGAGGCTGAACTCGCTACATAGGAGAGCTGCTAAGCTTATATTTCCCGATCCCGAACTCTCAACTGACGAAAAGCTTAAAACTTTAAAAATTCTCCCTCTATCCCATCACTTTCAGTTCAATAAAGGTGTATTGATGTACAAACTGTACAAGCAGTCATGTCCACTGTTCGGTATCCTGTCTCGGAAGACAATGGAGTATGCGCTTGCTGGGTCAGTCACTGGAGTGACCTCTCCAGTGCGCAAGCCTGGGCGAAGTGTATGGAGATCCTGGGATGCCCAGTCGTCAAGATCCCCCTCTCGGCCTCGCTGATGTATCCAAAGGAATGCAAAGCAGTACGTTTGGCATCAGTTTGGCTGCAGGAGCTGCCAGAACAGTGCGTGAATACAGGCAGCTGTCTGCCTTCGGGGCTCCACTCCTGATTTGAAGGGTTTACTCCCCCACATTTGGCCGTTGGATCCAACCTGATCTCCTCCGTCCTCTAGCCGTTGGCTGTCAGAAACAGCTCATCCGCCTAGTGGTGCAATGTGAACACCACCCCCTCACGTGGTTTAGCCCACCAGCTGAGGTGGTTTGCCAGGGTGTGGCGCTTGGAGCCAGCACGTGAGAGATTAAGGAGATGGATGAGGACCAGTGATGCCCGTCCGTCCTATGTAGGACGCAGCTGCCGAACAGCAAAGGTACTACCTCTATCCAGAGCCCCCTACACCCCTGTACTTGAGTTCTTTTTTCTCAGAACGGATATCTGTAGCATCTAGACATGGACATCATTTCAAAGTACCCCTGCCGCGTATTGATTTAGTCAAAACCAGTTTGTCATTTTCGGGAAGTTCATTCTGGAATTCTATTCCTGCAGAAATCAGAAACGCAAAGACGCTCACCTCATTTAGGGTCAGCCTCTTCAAACACCTAGAATCTCTGACGTAATCTAATCATTACAGTACAGGGATAACTTGCGCGTGTGTTCAGGTGTGTGAATGTTTGTGTGTGTGAGAATGTCTGTGTGTGTGTGTGTGTGTGTGTGTGTGTGTGTGTGTGTGTGTGTGTGTGTGTGTGTGTGTGTGTGTGCGCGAGAGAGAGAGAGAGTGAGAGAGACACAGAGAGAGAAAGAGAGCGTCTGTTTTTGTTAATGTTTTTTTTTTTTTATATAATATACAGTGGACCATAATATCTGAGTGTCAAGAGTACATTGAATACTGCATGTACTATGTATAATGTTTTTGCCTTCATATGTGTGTACGCGATATTTTTGGGCGCGTAAACACGTGTGTGTGTGTGTGTGTGTGTGTGTGTGTGTGTGTGTGTGTGTGTGTGTGTGTGTGTGTGTGTGTGTGTGTGTGTGTGTGCGTGCATGCTGTGTGTGTGTGTGTGTGTGTGCATGCTGTGTGTGTGTGTGTGTGTGCATGCTGTGTGTGTGTGTGTGTGTGTGTGTGTGTGTGTGTGTGTGTGTGTGTGTGTGTGTGTGTGTGTGTGACCGAGAGAGAGAGAGAGAGAGAGAGAGAGAGAGAGAGAGAGAGAGAGAGAGAGAGAGAGAGAGAGAGAGAGAGAGAGCACATATATACATATTTGCCTTTGCTGTATGAATTCTAATGTACTTAATGATTTTCTGTGTATTGCTTTACTTTGCATTTTTACTCATTATATATTTTTGTGCGTACGCGTTATGCGCGTACGTATGTCTGGAATGCGTGTCCGAAAGCGTGTGTGTATATGTGTGCGTGTGTGTCTAAGTGCGTGCGTGTGCAAGTTTGTGTTTGTGTGTGTGTGTGTGAACGTGCGTGTGCGTGCGTATGTGCGGGCGTGCGTGCGTGAGCGAGTGCATACATGCGTCAGTGTGTGGTATGTGTATGTTTACATGTCTATGTCATTTATGTAGTAGATGTAGCAACGGCAAGTTTGAAAACTGGTCCTGTTACCAATAACTTCTACCGTTGGAAAATAAAGGTTCATTGTTCATTGTTCATTGTACATTGTTCTCTCTCTCTCTCTCTCTCTCTCTCTCTCTCTCTCTCTCTCTCTCTCTCTCTCTCTCTCTCTCTCTCTCTCTCTCTCTCTCTCTCTCTCTCTCTCTCTCTCTCTAGTGCTAGTGCTGCCCTTACGTCTGACGTCGGCGGCACTGGCACCATCACCGACAGCGACAACAGAGCTAGTGCTGCCCCTACGTCAGACGTCGGCGGCACTGGCACCATCACCGACAGCGACAGCGACAACAGAGCTAGTGCTGCCCCTACGTCTGACGTCGGCGGCACTGGCACCGTCAGCAACAACACAGCTAGTGCTGCCCCTACCTCAGAAGTCGGCGGCACTGGCACTTTCACCACCAACGACAGCGACAACAAAGCTAGTGCTGCCCCTACGTCTGACATCGGCGGCACTGGCACCATCCACACCAGCGACAGCGACAACAGAGCTAGTGCTGCCCCTACGTCAGACGTCGGCGGTACTGGCACCACCAACACCAGCGACAGCGACAACAGAGCTAGTGCTGCCCCTACGTCAGACGTCGGCGGCACTGGCACCATCAACATCAGCGACAACAGAGCTAGTGCTGCCCCTACGTCAGACGTCGGCGGCACTGGCACCATCAACACCAGCGACAACAGAGCTAGTGCTGCCCCTACGTCAGACGTCTGCGGCACTGGCACCATCAACACCAGCGACAACAGAGCTTGTGCTGCCCCTATCTCAGTCGTCGGCGGCACTGGCACTTTCACCACCAACGACAGCGACAACAGAGCTAGTGCTGCCCCTACGTCTGACGTCGGCGGCACTGGCACTGGCACTTTCACCACCAACGACAGCGACAACAGAGCTAGTGCTGCCCCTACGTCTGACGTCGGCGGCACTGGCACTACCATCACAACCACCTACAACAACTGCAACAACAGTGCCTTCACCTCCGACAACTGCGGCACTGGCGCTATCACTATCTCTACCATTGTCAGCAAAGCTAGTGCTGCCCCTACCTCCGACGTCGGCGGCGCTGGCACCATAACCAACGACAGCATCGACAGCGATTGTGCTGCCATCACATCTGACGTCGGTGGCATTGGCACTCAGCCTCCTGCCCCTGCTGATGTCATGGTTATCGAGTCTGCGTGCCAAACGGTCTGCCCTGTTGTTCTCAACCCAGACCCCCTGGCCATGGAGCGCGTAATGGCAGAGATAGCTGCTCTCCGGTCAGCAGTTGGAGAGATCCGCCACGCCTACAATATTGAGGTGGATGCGCTGCAAACTGAAATTAGACACCTCCGACAACGAATCACCCAGCTGGAGGAGGAGAAGGAGGGATCGAGGACCGGCAAGAAAGGCAGAGGGAAAGGCATTTCTCCCCCCTCCAACACCGTAGCAAAGCAAGCGCCGGAAAAATCGCCTGCCACCTTCAAATCCCCTGCCACCACGACCACATCTGAACCCCTGCGTCCAGCTCACGACAACACTGCTATCCGGCAAACGCCCGAGCACAATGAGCCGGTACCAACACCCCGACCCTCTCCAGGCTCTGACAAACCCACCGACCGTACTGGGATTCCAGAGCTAAAGCCTGTCACCCAGACGCTGCTTTTAGGTGACTCTGTCCTACGCGGTCTGCACGGAAAGCTGATGTCCGTCACTGGCACTGACAAGGCACAGGTCGTGTCAGTGTCGGGCCTCGACAGAGCCGGCATTCTACAGCGCCTGCATGATGCCGAACCCACGAATACAGTCAGCACAATCGTCATACACGTTGGCATCAACGACTGTAAGCGTGGGTTCGTCATCGGCAAGAAGGGCTGGAAGGATGTGATTTCTGCTGCCAGACGAGTCTTCCCCAAGGCAGAAATCTCCATGTCTTCCATCCTGCCCACGAACAACCAGCGTCAGCAGCCAGACCCATGCATCACTGACACCAACCTCTGCCTCAGGGAAATGTGCGCATCCCTCAAGGTCAACTTTGTTGACAATGACTACGCCTTCTCTACAAGAACCGGCGAGGTAAAGAGCGGCTGGTTCAGAGACGCCATCCATCCCAACAAGCGGGGCACCAGTGCTCTCGCTGTCAACATCAAGCGTTCGTACTCTGATTGTTCTGTCCGTAGTTAGCTGTGCTTGATTTCAAAGTCGCAGTGACTTTTTTGTTTTTTGTTTTGTTTTAAATTATAGAAGTCCATTTTATTTTGATGTGCGATTATTACTGTATTAGTAGTTAGGAACTGCAGCATCGGGCGAGCGTGCCTAGGTGCGCTCGGAAGTGTTTCTTTATTTTCTGATTCTTTCTACATAACTGTCGAGCCTTTTATTTTGTATCTGACATTACCAAGCAATTCGAACTCGCAGAGGACTCTGACCACGAGAGTCAAAAACATTTTAATTTTGCTTTATTGTTGTTGCTGTTGTTTTTCCTACGTTTTCTTGTCGCTTTCTTACTCATTTATACATTGACATTATTTTTTATTATTTTTTTTTAAATATTATTGCTACGTTTGTTCTGTTACCAGCATGCCAAAATATAATGTAAAAACTGCCCCACAACGACCTGATGAGTTGAGAATTGGTCACCTCAACATTTACCATTTAGTTAATAAGGTGCCAGATTTGTCCGTGTTCTTGAACACGCCAACACATTTTCATGTTTTTGGTGTATCCGAGTCGAGGCTCAAAAGCACTGTCAGGGATAACTCCATCTCAGTCCCAAACTTCTCAGTACTCCGCAGAGATGCCTCAAGTCCCCAGCACACTGGACTAGCAGTATATATACATGATTCGATAATTAGTAACGTTAAACGACGACAGGACTTAGAGTCAGCCTAAGTTGAAAGTTTATGGGTCGAGGTGAAAACATCTAAATCCCCCTCAGTCCTGGTTGGTTTTTTTTTATAGAAATCCAGCAGCCAACTGGGACTGGTATGATGACTTCGTAGAAATGATGGATAAAGTTAATCAAAGTAAAGATAACATTGTTCTTCTGGGAGACTTTAACATTGACCTACTTAAGCACAAAGGGCACCATGCTGCATGGGCATCAACAACAGCCTTATTCGGTTTAAAACAATTAGTTAAAATACCCACTAGAACCACATCTACATCCTCAACCTTAATTGATCACATTTACGTGACAAATGACGATAAAATATCAAATGTGCAGGTTCCCTCCTTAGCTGTCAGCGATCATAACCCAGTATGTTGTAACGTCTCCATGAAACTAGACAAGCAAAAAACTAAAAAACATAAAACTATAAAATATCGCTCCTTTAAACACTTTAATAAAGACGAATTTCTGTGGGACCTCCACAATGCTCCGTTTACTGAGGTTTATGATCACCAATCTCCTGACAGTGCCTTGTCGTGCTGGATGGATCTGTTTCTCAGTGTCCTCAATAAACATGCGCCAATACGTGAAAAACGAGTTAAACATTCCACCATACCACCGTGGTTAACAGCGGATATCAAGCAGGCCATGTCATTTAGAGACAAACTGAAAAAAGAGCAAAAGTACGAAGAATACAAAAAACAACGCACTCGTGTCAAATATTTAGTTAGAGCGTCTAAAAAGTCTTTTTTCCAACAAATGATTCGAGACAAAAAGGACACGGCATCTGTTTGGAAAGCTCTGAACGTCATAACGAAGGGTAAATCAGCACCCGAAATCCCATCTCATATGTCAGCTGATATATTAAATAACCATTTCTTAACGACAGCCGAAATATTGGCATTGTCAGCTGCAAATAACAGTAAACCGTATGAAGTGCCGAGTTCTCTCAGAGAACACTTAAAAAAAAAACAACTATATCAAATACTTTCACCATCCCTGATATTACAGTTGCGGAAGTCGGCAGATATATTTCTAGCATGCCCAACAAAAAGTCTGCTGGCATTGATGGTATTGATAATGAAACCCTAAAAATCTCATTACCGTATACAGTAGAATCACTAACATATATCTTCAACCTCTGCATAAAGCAAAGTACATTTCCAATCATTCTTAAAGAAGCAAAGGTAATCCCAATCCCTAAATCTAAAGATCTTGAAGATATTAATAACTATCGTCCAATCTCCCTTCTGTCAGCTTTGTCAAAACCCCTTGAAAAGTACATTCAAAAACATCTCCTTGATTTTCTGGAAAAGAGGTAAATTACTTAATATTCACCAGTCTGGTTTTAGACCAAAACATTCTTGTCAGTCAGCACTGACACATATTGTAGATAGCTGGCTGGAATCAATCAATAAAAGCCTGATGTCAGGAGCAGTTTTCTTAGACCTTAAAAAGGCGTTTGACCTTGTGGACCATGACATTCTCCTAAATAAGCTAACCGTTTATCACTTGGACGCAACCGCTATAGCATTCTTCCGATCATATCTCGAAGACAGAAAACAAATGGTGTACGCCCATGGAAGATACTCTAAGCAAGGAAATGTAAAATACGGAGTCCCCCAGGGATCTATTTTGGGCCCTCTTCTATTCATACTATTTATTAATGATCTACCGTTGCATATCACTAATTCTGACGTTAATTGTAATCTATTTGCTGACGATACGAGTCTTCATGTTTCTGGCAAAAAATCGACGGACATTAGCCATAGTTTACAATGCAGTCTCAATGAGGTATCTGACTGGTGTAGACAGAACCATATGGTTCTTCACCCAGCAAAAACAAAGAGCATCTTAATCACCACGCGGCAAAAACATCAACGCCGACTACAGCCATTACAATTACAATTAAACGCTGAACCTGTTGAACAAGTCACTGAGCGTAAATTCTTAGGAATACATGTTGACGAGCAACTGTGCTGGGAGGCCCATATAAATGCTGTTTGTAAGACCATTGCTAAAAACACTTTCTTATTGTCCCAGCTTAGACATGTAACGGATGCAAATACCCGTAAATTGTTTTTTCATGCTCATATAAAGTCCCATGTTGATTATGTCTCCACAGTGTGGGACGGCTGCAGTGATGTCCACATGAAGAGATTAAACTCCATATACAAAAGAGCTGTAAAAATGATAGATAGACGCCCCATCCCTACCACAGACAAATTTAGACATTTAAACATTCTCGGTCTGGGTCAGCAACTTACATTAAACAAATGCGTCTTTATGCATAAGATACTGAATAATATGACACCCCAGTATCTAATCACTAAATTTATATCTCACCAAGAACGTGAACGGACCGCAAGAAACAATACCTTACCCCTACCACTGCCAAGAATTGACCTTTTTAAAACTAGTATGTCATTCTCTGGTCCGTTTGCTTGGAATTCTATCCCTGCACATTTGAAAACTATTATCTCACCAGGAAGTTTTAAAACAAAACTTTTTGATTACCTGATGAGTCAGACTAAGTACGTTTCTCAGGTACTGTACTATTTCCTGTACCTCATGTATTTCATACAGATGGTTTTTATATGTGTGTGCGCATGTGTGTGTGTGCTCGTGTTTGTTTGTGCGTGTGGGTGTATGTGTGAGCGGCGCGCGCGCGTGCGTGCGTGTGTGCATGTGTGTGTGATGAGTATTATTATTTTTTCTGTATATAATGATGCTATTGGGTTTTGTATGTACATATATATTTTATAGTTTCCCTTCCTTTTTATCCTGTAGTTAGCAACGGCAAGTTTGTAAAATGACGATTTGTTTTCTGTCAAAACTTTTTACCGTTGAAAAATAAAGTTTCATCATCATCATCATCATCATCTCTCTCTCTCTCTCTCTCTCTCTCTCTCTCTCTCTCTCTCTCTCTCTCTCTCTCTCTCTCTCTCTCTCTCTCTCTCTCTCTCTCTCTCTCTCTCTCTGCCCTACGTCATCGAATCCCTGACCTTTATTTATAATTTATCGATCAGACATAACGTTTTTCCCGACGAGCTGAAAAAAGCGAAGGTAATCCCGCTTCCCAAAAGCAAAGATTTATGCAACCTAAACGAGTACAGGCCCATTTCCATATTATCCAGTATTTCAAAACCGCTCGAGAGACATATCCATACTCATCTTCTAAACTTTCTGGAGCAAAACCATCTGATAACTGCAGCACAATCAGGATTTCGACCTCTACATTCGTGCCAAACTGCCCTCAATCATTTAATTGATAAATGGGTCTCTGCCATAAATGACAATAAAGTATCAGGTACAATCTTTCTTGACCTGAAAAACGCCTTTGATCTTGTCAACCACTCTATCCTACTAAAAAAACTACCATTCTATCACATTGACTCAAATACTGTCTCCTTTATATCTTCCTATCTCAGGGACAGAACACAGAAAGTACTGCTAAATGGCAAGTATTCCTCTGATGGTTTAGTAACTTGCGGTGTTCCACAAGGGTCTATTCTAAGGCCCTTATTATTTAATCTTTTTATTAATGATCTGCCACTGTGCATATCTCATTTAGACGCAAACTGCGATCTGTTCGCAGATGACACGACCATACACACATCTGATAAAGATATCACAACCATTAATAAGGTACTCCAACAAAGTCTTGATGAAGTAGCAGGCAGGTGCAGTGATAATCACATGATTATTAGTATTCCAAAGACAAAGAGCATGTTAGTTACTACACGTCAGAAACACCAGCATGGCCTACCACCTTTAACACTTTCCTTAGATAGACAGCTTGTTGAACAAGTAACTAGGCATCGCTTATTAGGCGTTATAGTGGACAACCAATTAAGCTGGGAGCCGCATACTGACTCAATATGCAAAACAATCTCCAAAAATCTGTTCCTGTTATCAAAACTACGCCATATAGTTAATACTGATATCCGTAAACTCTTTTTCCATGCGCATATCAAAACGCATTGTGACTACAGTTCTACCGTCTGGGATGGATGCAGCGAAGTTCACATGAAAAAAGTTAATTCCTTGTATCGTCGGGGCATTAAATTAATACTTCCCAGTCCTACTTCGACTGATGAAAAATTAAAATCTCTCAAGTTACTAACATTGAAGAAACAGTTTGAATTTAATCGATTTAATCGCTGTGTTCTACTGCACAAGATCATGCACGGAAAAGCCCCACCCTATCTAAAAACTCTATTTTCCGACAATAATAGGAAAAACACGAGAAGTAGTTTGATCCACCTTCCAAAAATTAGATTAGACATCTGTAAAACCAGTCTGTCTTTTTCAGGCGCTAAAGCGTGGAATATGTTACCTCCACACCTGAAATCAATTTGTAAGATTAGCGTCTTCAAAGATCGCCTCCATAAATATTTACTTCAGAAGTAATAGTATATTCGGCTCCCTTATGCTACTATTCGTATAGTTAGTACAGTTAGTGACAAGTTTCCTATTACCTACTACTTTTCTACTGTTGCTACAGATTAGGTAATAGTTCGACTGTCTGCATTAACATGTCAGGTTCATACCTGTGTATATAATTATATATATATATATATATATATATATATATATATATATATATATATATATATATATATATATATATATATATATATATATATATATATATATATATATACATATATATATATATATATATATATATATATATATATATATATATATATATATATATATATATATATATATTTTTTTTTTTCCCCTCTGAGTGGTGGTGGTGGGGGAGAGGGGGGGGGGAGGGGGATGGGTCTTTTTACTTACATATGTTTTATCTTTTGATGTATCGTCTGATGTATTTTTATATGTGTAGAGTAGCAGGACAGTTTGGAAGATAGGCATTGCTATGCCTAAAACTTTTTATCCTGAATAAAAACGTTTCATCATCATCATCTCTCTCTCTCTCTCTCTCTCTCTCTCTCTCTCTCTCTCTCTCTATCTCTCTCTCTCTCTCTCTCTCTCTCTCTCTCTCTCTCTCTCTCTCTCTCTCACTCACACACACACACACACACACACTCTCTCTCTGTCTGTCTGTCTGTCTGTCTGTCTGTCTGTCTGTCTGTCTGTCTGTCTCTCTCTCTCTCTCTCTCTCTCTCTCTCTCTCTCTCTCTCACACACACACACACACACACACACACACACACACACACACACACACACACACACACACATCAAAATCGATCCATCGCCTGCAAATGGTGCATAGTTGTTAAGTGACGCCTCCAAAGTTTGAGAAATGCGGCCTTGGGGTTAAGAGGGTTAACTCATGCGAAACTGAAGGATGTCGAATCCTCCTAGTGAATCACTGAAGCGAAAGTCAGAAGTGGCTTATATAACGGCCAGCTCTCAAAGTGCAAATGTTTTGTTTTTTTTTTGGGTTTTTTTTTTTTTGTTGTTGTTGTTGTGAATTGAAACCGGTTCATTAGAGCGTGAAATATACTTAAAGGTTCCGTTCGCCTCATGTTTGCCAAGAGTTTGGCGTAAACAGATAATTTCTGTTCGTTCCTTCGGCAATGCGATTGGCTTCAGAAGGGAGATAAACTGTTGCTTTGAAGCGATGTTCGACGGAATGAAATATTACCTCCCTTACATGGCGAAGCATGCTGTGATTGACAATACTCATCTTTCGAGATGGGGTGACCATCCATTGCGCACAAGGTCATGGGGCCGACGTCGGCCGCCCTTGGCACCTACGTGTTGGACCTTGTGCGCATCGGATGTGACTGGCACGAGGGAAAATTTGAATTATATCCGAGGGAATAGTAACGCGGACCACGGCAATCATATTTTAAAAGGATTTAGATTATGTACAATATGTACAATAACTGTTAATTCATTCAGCCCCGACATGCTACAGCAAGACATGGATCGAGCGTGATAGTTCAAGGGTGGTGCCAGAATAGCTTGGCGCCGATAGGCGCCAATCTACTCTGGCACCACCCTTGAAATATCATGCTCGATCTGTCTCCACGAAATTAGTATACATAGGAAGGTCTTATCATCAGCTACCTTTGTGTCAGATTTGAATTAAAAATTTGCAAAAACGTTCATAATACCTACAATTTCATCAAAATTGGCATTTGACACACATTTGTCGGCATCTTGTGACACTTGACCTTTCGGATCGGTCATCCAAATTAGTGTGCATAGATAGGTCTTACCATCAGGTATCTCTGTACCAAATTTGGTTTTAAAGGTATGAATAGTATTTGAGAAAAAACATTTCTTTTGTCAAAATGTGGCTATTTTGGACCTATTTCCTGAGCTTTTGTGACCCTTGACCTTTCTGAGTGATCAACTATTAGTATCCCTAGAAAGGTCTTCCAATCAGTTATCTCTGTACCAAGTTTGGATTTAAAGTTGTGAAGTGTATTTGAAAAAAAAAACCACCATGTTTTGTCAAAAGAGCTCTTGTTACCCTTGACCTTTCCGAGGGGTCATCCAAATTGGTATGCATAGAGAGGTCTTACCATCAGGTATCTCTTTAGCAGGTTTGGGTTTGAAGTTGTAAATAGTATTTGAAAAAAAAAACACACTTTTGTCTAAATATTGCTATTTTTCATATATTTTTCATCTATTTCCTGAGCTTTTGTTACCCTTGACCTTCCCGAGGCACCAATCAAATTAGTATGCATAGAAGGGTCTTACCATCAGGTATCTTTGTACATAGTTTTGGGTTTGAAGTTGTGAATATATTTTAGAAAAAAATAAATTATGTCAAATTATAGCTACTTTTTAACTGTTTCCTGATCCCCTGTGACCTTGACCTTTGTGAGAGGTCACTGAATATGGTATGTTTAGAAAGGTCTTGCTACAAAGTATCCGTGGGCCAAGTTTGAAGACTGTCGCTTAACTCATTCTACCCCATCACCGAAATACCCAAATTTCGCTGTTGCCCTCTGAAGACTGCTTTGCAGTGCAGGACACAGATCGACCATGATAGTTCAAGGGTGGTGCCAGAATAGCTTGGCGCCCATAGGCGCCAAGCTATTCTGGCATCACACTTGAACTATCATGGTCTATCCTTATCTTGCTGTGGTGTGTCTGGGGTAGAATGAGTTAAATAGTCTCTGAGAAAATGCCAACTTTAAAGTTTACTACGGACGACGGCGGACGGACGACCAGTGGCCCAAAACATACTCACTTTTGCTTCGCACATGAGCCAAAAAGGAATTTGTTTCGGAAACAAAAGGACAATGTGATTGATTCATCTTTTTATGACTCAAAATTGTCACTTACAAATGATTAACCCCTTTCCCTGCCACTGTACGTACATTTTGTTGTTTTTTTCATTCAGCGATAAACATGCAGCTGCAACAGTCCATGAAACATGGATACAAATTGGTCTCAGCAGGAGGCATGCATCCCGATGAGCCCCGCAGGTGCGCAGACCCTTAAGCATCTGTGTCTCTTGGATGGTGTTTATTTTTTCTCTGCAATGAAGGGGTTAACCATACAATTCAAATTTTAGAAACACTCTGGACAGAAAAGTGTGCTACAAACTACGTAAGATTATCGGTGAGAATGTTATTGGAAAAGGAAGACATAATATCCCCTGAACACATACTTGGTTTCTAAAATCATTGTTCACTCAACGACCAAATAAATGCCAGAGCCGTCCACGGGATATATATATATATATATATATATATATATATATATATATATATATATATATATATACAAATTGGTCTTGTATATATATATATATATATATATATATATATATATATATATATATATATATATATATATATATATACAAATTGGTCTTAGCAAGAGGCATAGATGCTCATGAGCCTACGTAACTACTTGGGTCATGAGGAGATAATATGCATCTTGTTGCTGGGTGATGTTCATTTTTTCTGCGCATTGAAGTAGAAAATCAGACGAGACCAACAATTTTTCCAAGCTAATATTTACTTTATCTTTCTTTAAGAAAATGTTAGATGACGTGAACATCAATATTTATTTTACGGAGGTTGCATTTAACCGATACCCGGCCACTGGAGGCAGATTGTGTTTCTGAAATCGTTTTTAAATCAACGCCAGAAGACTTTATCCGTGCAAGGAGCATAGATAGGCAGTGAGGTCAACAAGATGCATAGCTTCTAATAAACCCCCGTAAGTGTGGACGTTCATGAGGATCTATACCTCTGACAGTTGCGTAGTGTTTAGTTGACGGTTTTTTTTTTGTTGTTGTTTTTTTTTTAAAGCAGTGACTTGTCTAGGTTAAATGAATGCCTCCAATGTTTTTAGAGCTAACATTCCGCTGATTAAATTAACACATTCTACCACAGGACCGAAATCCCCAACTTTTGAAGTTGTCGTCGGAAGGACTGTATTACAAATATAGAGACAGATTGAGCATGATAGTTCAAGGGTGGTGCCAGAATAGCTTGGCGCTTATGGGCGCCAAGCTATTTTGGCACCACCCTTAAATTATCATGCTCGATTCATGTCGTGCAGTGCTGTGTCGGGGCTAAATGAGTTAAGACAATGTGATGATCAATACTTCTGGGTGTGATGTGACAATGTGATGATCAATACTAATGGGTGCCATTGTAATCATCGACCAGGAAACTAGTGTATGTTAAATGTAATCAGAATTGATCTGTCAGGTTGAATATGCTCTATAATAATAATAATTACGGTATTTATAATGCGCTTATCTTATTATAATTATAACTCTAAGCGCGCACTCACAACTCGTGCACGCATGCGCACGCTTTAGACAACGACTCACGTACCACAAATAGTGAGATACATTACGACAGTCAGCTTGGGGTGGGGAGTGTGGTGATATAGTGCTAGAACTGTTAAAAGAGGTGAGTTTTGAGGGCGGACTGGAAGGAGGAGAGAGAGTGTTTCTGACGGAGAGAGAGTGGGAGAGTGTTCCAGGTGGATGGACCGTATACTGAGAACGAGCGGGGGCCAAAAGTGCTGAGTTTGGTGCGGGGGATATGGAGGCGGAGAGGGTCGGAGGCGGAGCGGAGGGAATCGGGAAGGAGTGAAGTAAGTTGGAGTTGTTTTTGGCGCAGTTGTTCAGGGATTTGTAGCAGAGAGACAGAATCTTGTATTGGATGCGTTGTGGGATGGGAAGCCAGTGAAGGCGTTTGAGCAGGGGGAGTGATGTGGTCGGATTTTTTCTTTCTGAGGACGAGGCGGGCAGCATTGTTCTGGACGCGCTGGCGAGTGAAAGTGGTGGAGTGAAGGAGGCCGGAAAGGAGAGAGTTGCAGTAGTCGATGCGGGATAGGATGAGAGAGACAGCAAGTTTGGTGGATCTCAAACAGCTATGCGAAGGGAACAGAGGAATTCTGACTTACAGTACTTTCATCCCACCTCGAGTTATTGTTACGTTTGTGGTTGTGTTATTCTTTTGAGTGCATGTGTCTGTTGATCATAGGAGAGATCCGATATTCATTTGAGTTATTTTGGATAAGAATTACGTACCTTTTTAGTAGGATTCATTTTCTTTTGCACGGAGACTTGCGATCGATTTTTGATGTGACACGAATTTTCGCTACAATGTTGTAAAGTTTGACCTACATTAGACTGGCAGGTTGGAGCAGTGTCGCGATCTTTCTAGTGACCCCAGCTATGATTGTTCTGGAATTGTGTAATAGTATAAAAGAGCGTGTTGGAAAATACGTTTGTACATTGTATGAGAGACACAGTGTGTCAAAAGTGTTGATGCATTGTAGATGAGACAGTGTGTCAGTGTTGATGCTGGATGTGAATGCAATGTTGCCTTGGAGCAACCCACACGACTTGTGAGGATGCTGAGTTCCTCAGTCTTAGAATCACAGGGGCCATCGTCATACCCATCCTCTTCCTGATCGGAGTGCCAGCCAACATTGTGAACATGCTAGTGTTTTACAGACAAGGAATCCATGAGAGAATCATCCTGTGTCTTTTCAGCCTGGCTGTGGTGGATGTGGCTTTCCTAACTAAAGCGTTTCTAAAATATTGCGAGCGAGTGTACTCAGAGTTTACAACAGGCGAAAGGTTTGGACCAGTTTATCAACAAAAATATCATAGGGCTACACGGGTTTGGTTAAGCAACCGACTTTATATTGACCATTATTTCATTCGAACGATGTTTCTGTGTGTGCCTTCCCTTGCGGTCACAGACGATGTTAAAGACGAAAGCTATGGCAAAACTCATCATCATAGACGTGTGCATAATAACAGTTTTGAGATTTGCTGTCACCGCTCAGTATAAAATCACGTGCTTTTTACAGACTCGAATAAACAAAACATCGGTGCTAATCTACGTCAATGACTACTACTTTGCAAACCGTAAAATGCTGAGAATACTAGACGGAATTTTCTACGGTTTCTGTCTGTCGGTCAGATGTCCCTTGATAGTGCTTATCACAACTTCTATCACCGCTGTCAAACTGACACAAACAGTCAGCTTTCGCAGACAATCCTCTACAAGCCTCTCCAGCAAAGAACTTGGTCTGACAAAGATGCGTATCGCTTTATTTGTCTTGTATTTTGTTTTAACCATACCGTCAAATGTGCTGCAAATTTCTCCAATGTTAGTGTTACGATTGTGGTTGTGTTATCCTGTGAGAGAGTGCGTGTGCTATTCGTAGGTAACGATCCGATGTTTATTTGAGCTATCACGGTTACGTTTCACGTGCCTTTTTAGTAAGATTTTCTTTTGTTCGTGAGTAGAGCCGTTTTCGTTTTGTTGTGTTTAGTCCGGTGCGTTCTGGAGAGGTCGCTCTGTCTAGTGACATCGTAAGTGTCACGTCGGTTAGTTGGCATCGCAACATTTTCGCTACTTTTTGTTTTCCTGTGCGCGTGAATTGAGCAGCTTTTATTTTGTTTTGGGAATGTTCTCGTACCTTTTTGAGCTATCATGGAACGTGGTGATAGGGATACCATACTTTTATGTGTCTTAATTATACGCTAGAATTTAGAGCTGAAGTAAGCAGCCGAGTTTTTGTAGCCTGTTATAGTTTTTCTGAAAAATTATGTTAATGAGCTTCGGCTGCCTGTTTCGTTCTGATTGGTTGCGTTGTATGATTTCAGTAGAAGATTCTGGAATTTGATAGTATATATAAGGAGGGCGCTGGGAAAGCCCGTTCGTACATTGTCTTGCTTTGTCGGTTGTAGAGACACGTAGTTTATTGCGGGAGACGCCGTGTATGAGAGACTTTGTGTCGCAGTGTGGACATCGCAGAAGAGACTTTGTATCAGTGGTTTGTGCATTTGAAAGTGCATTACTGTGTGGATATCACATCGCTGAATTAAATATTGTTGGAACTGTTACTCCAGTATTTGTCTACATCCTTAAGCCACGTGTGACGGATTGCAGCTGAACGAGGTTTATTTTAAAGAACTCTACGTGTGTGTGTCTAGTGTGGTTATCATACTTCGACTACAACTCTACCACGTAACAGTTAGAACCAAAATTTAGCACGGGAGGGGAATATGCGAATGCTTTTCTTTCACTTGTCAGTTTTGTGTGATGTCTGTGTACGTCACTTCCTCATTAAATTTCTTTGTAAACTACAGTCTCTCTCTCTCTTGGCTTGACTTCGCGAACGAAGATTTTATAGGAGTTGCCCACGACGTCTGCAGGCTTGTTCGTGGCTGCGGAGGCCAATCCGGGACAGGCAGGTTCGACCGCAGTGGCTGCAGGGGGAGGTATGGCCAGGGTTCTGAGTTGCGGCATCTCTGTTTTTCCTCCTGAGCCGCTTGTCCTTAAGACTAGCTCTGCGAGAGTCCTCAAAGGAGACAGCTGCCTTGTAAATGGTGGAGCGCCAGGTGCCACGGTCCACAGCAAGCGAAGACCACTGGTGATGGTCGATCCTCATTGAATTTCTTTGTAAACTACAGTACAGGCAGCAGATACAGACGGACATTTCAAGACGTATTCAGCTGGAGCAAGAAAGCGAAAGACAATAGACGTCCCCAGTGTGCAAAAGCGATCGGGTCGACTTCGGCCCTACCCATCAAGGTCAATCAGTCTCCTGCTCAAAGGACTCAGGGCTGAATGGGTTAACAGCCAGAGTGGGAAGACATTAGCTCACTCCTCGTCGTTAAACCCAAATAACTAATTGACTAACCATAGACAGAAATGACTTATTAAGACTAGTGCCTGATTTGATTGGCATATGGCATCCCCCAACTCATCCAGTACAAGATTCTGTCTCTCTGCTACAAAT
>BTPG01000002.1:18512855-18540355 GCA_036245525.1 Semisulcospira habei | reverse complement strand
ACTCGGCGTCAATTCTGACACAGCACTACGCTGTACGCAGTAGACTCGTATTTGTTTTAAAGCCATGTTCGGGTGATTGAATTCACGGGGGGGGGGGGGGGGGGGGGAGGGGGGAGGGGGGGGGGCAGGGGGGAGGGGCAATTGGGGAGAAGAGGGGGAGCAGGGGGGGAGGAGGAGGAGGGAGGAGGAGGGCGAGTGGGGGGGGGGGATCTTTAAAGAGGCCGGCTCCAAGCAAAAAAAGAGAGGTTACCATTCCTGCTTTATTAATGTTGTTTGTTTTGTTGGGGTGTAGGGGGCTCTGGATAGAGGTAGCACCTTTGCTGTTCGGCAGCTGCGTCCTACATAGGACGGACGGGCATCACTGGTCCTCATCCATCTCCTTAATCTCTCACGTGCTGGCTCCAAGCGCCACACCCTGGCAAACCACCTCAGCTGGTGGGCTAAACCACGTGAGGGGGTGGTGTTCACATTGCACCACTAGGCGGATGAGCTGTTTCTGACAGCCAACGGCTAGAGGACGGAGGAGATCAGGTTGGATCCAACGGCCAAATGTGGGGGAGTAAACCCTTCAAATCAGGAGTGGAGCCCCGAAGGCAGACAGCTGCCTGTATTCACGCACTGTTCTGGCAGCTCCTGCAACCAAACTGGTGCCAAACGTACTGCTTTGCATTCCTTTGGATACATCAGCGAGGCCGAGAGGGGGATCTTGACGACTGGGCATCCCAGGATCTCCATACACTTCGCCCAGGCTTACGCACTGGAGAGGTCACTCCAGTGACTGACCCAGCAAGCGCATACTCCATTGTCTTCCGAGACAGGATGCCGAGCAATGTTGTTTGTATGTCTTAATATGATAACAGGCGAAAGGGCTCATTTAAATTGTGACGTTTGAATGTCGTACAATGAAAGAGGTTTTGCTGTTCTTCTCGTCTTCTTTTCTTTTTTTTTCCTGAGGTTAGGCGCTATACAAGTACTCGTTATTTTTTATTATTATTACTACGTGGGAGAGTTCCCCAATTATATTTTCTTTCAATGGGCATTAGTAAAGCTCTGTAACGTGTGAAACGATCCTCACGAGGGCTGTGAAAAGAAGGGCAGAGAAGTCTTAACATAAGACAACATTGAGGCACCGTTGTATCAGCCATTTTAACAATCAAACGCTTGCCAAGGAGTGGATCGCTTTAAAGGCCCACCCACTACCGCCGTAACTGTTCAAAGAACCACTTCTGTAACTGATGGTTTACGAAATGCTGCACACAGGCCTAGCTATGATTCATTCAGACACAGGACAATCCAGTTCAGCACACGTCTTTATATCAAGTAACCTGCCAATGACGCAACTCCGTTCTATAAATACTACAATATCAGTACTAGAAACAGCTAACATAGATTGACACGCTAACTACTGCGCAGAACAAATAAGTGCGATTATGCGTGTGTTTTTGCTGCGTGTCCCAACTGCTGTTAGACTTCGTTAGGAGTGTCGACAAGGCATAATAAACACACATAGTGCTGAAATGTGTCTTCAGAATTACGCTTATTGGTACTTTAAGTTAAAATTAAACGATTAACTGTTACACTTTTTCCCCTAGGGAAAAATTACCCGCTTTTTAACTCTTCACACGAATTTACTCTTTTCTTATCACGAGCCAGCTGATAAGGCGAAAATGTGAAAACGCTGGAAATCATTAATTAAGAATCACGCCATTGATGTGTGCAAACCTTTTGACAAACAATCACGATCTAGTTCTGTCCAATAGTATGTACAGTTAACCCCTTAATCCCCAACACACTATAGCAGGAAGCAGATCGACCATGATATTTCAAGGGTAGTGTCGGAATAGCTTGGCGCCTAGAGGCGCCAAGCTATTCCGACACTACCCTTGAAATATCATGGCCAAATTCGTCTCCAGAACTTTGAAGCATTCCTCGGAGGATGTGTTCAAAGTTTGTTAAGTTCGTCCTCAGGGCTTAACGAGCTAACCTCAGTAAAATGTTTCTCAAGCTGAGGATATCAAATACCTATCATCCGTCGGCAAGAGGCGTATATTATCACGTGACCCTGATCCCCCAGGGGCTCAAGAGAATCTACGCCTCCTCAGTCAAAACGATTTAGTTCCTTTCAACAAATTTCCGCCAAGCTAGCACGCACGCATGTAAATGATTCCGAGTTCGGCTCGCAAAAGGCACGGATTCTCATGCGCCCCTGAGGATGTAAATGAGGCCTGATCTCAGCGAGCAAGAGGCTCCAATTCCCACGAGCCCCTGCTACTGCAAAAGCTCGTGAAAATCTGTATTTTTTTTTAGACGCGCCGAACTGAGCACGAGTGAATTGTGTAAAAGCGAGCATTTTATCGGTCAAACTGATTGGTTGGTTGTACATTGCTTAACGTCCCGACAACAACAAGACTTTTTCAGGATGTGCCTGCACTGCTTGTAAAAACAATACTAAACAAAATACTGAATGTATGTCGCCAGCCGGTCTAATATGCTAAATGAACCTAAGACCATTTAGCAACACACATCCAATATCAAGAGCTACAGAAAGCGCAGACAGTAGGGAGAGTTTAAAAATGGAAAATACAGGTGAATGGACCAAGGGTAGACAGAAACACTTGCCTCATAATAGAGGGGAAAACCCACCCTGTGGTGGTGACTAGGGTGACCCTAAGAACTAAAAAGTAGTTAACCCCACCCAAGGCCCCCCGGCAGACCCAGGTGGGGGTAGGTCAAACTGAGCACGAGTGATTTATTTAAAACCGAGCATTTCATCGGTCAAACTGAGCACGTGTGATTTATTTCAAAGCAAGGATTTCATTGGTCAAACTGAGCATGAGTGAATTATTTAAAAACGAGCATTTTAAATGTCAATCTGAAGACGACTGATTATTTGAACGCGAGCATTTTATCGGTCTAACTGACAACGAGTGAACCCGCTATATAAATACTCATTATTATTATTATTATAATTATGTAAAAGTGAGTTTTTTATCGTTCTAACTCAACACGAGTGGATTATTTAAAAGGGAGCATTTTATCGGGGCGGTCCGTGGCGCAGTGGTTAAGGCGCCTGCCACCAATGCCAAGGGTGCGAGGTTCGATACCGGGTTCCGGCGTTGGACTTTTCTCCTCTAGTAAGTGTCACCGTTAATTCGGGCGGACTGTCGGGGGTTCTTTCTCCGGGCACTCCGGTTCTTCCACCCTCCCCCCCCCCCCCGCCACCCCCCACACCTTGGTACCGGTCTCAGGCCACTTTACAAATTTCAAATACAAGCGATCAAAAATCTCTGTAACTTCAGTAGCTGACTGGCCCTTCGTTTGTCTTGTACTGTGTTTGTCTTAAATGGCGTAAATCCGTGTCTGTTTCGTGAGTGTGTGTGTTGGGTTTCAGGCGCGGCGCTTTGAGTCGATTTCCCCAAAATTGAGAAAAAGCGCCTATATAATAACGCTATTATTATTATTATTATTATTATTATTATCATTTTTTCGGTCAAACTGAATACGAGTGAATTATGTAAAAGAGAGCATTTTATCAGTCAAACTGAGCACCCAAAAAAAAATATTTTTGCCTAACGGGGAGATCATCATAATTTAATTTATTTATACGATGACATTTTGAACGTGTTTTTACCTTGAATCGACATGTATTTTTCCCTTCGAAAGGCACGGTGCTACATACCTTGCACGTGACTGAGTCGTTGCTTACTTAAGCTCCGCCCACAGTGGCTGATCGTTATCAAGTTGTGTAACGTCGGAAACGGAGAATTGTGGCGTCGAAGACAGTAAAGGCTTTATCACCATTCATGAATTGAGATGGCCTTGTTTCACAGAGGCGGGATGATGGCGTTAGTTGTAGAAACGCTGTTCTGTAATTCCATGCAGTCCTTTGGTGTATTTCTTCGTAGTTTATCTTTTGTGACATTCAGTTACTGACGCAGTACCGCTATGCGCGCGGTAACATCATTTGCCCGTTACAGTACTAGTGTTATTGGAACGAAAGTCTGCTGAGAGCGAAGGAAGCGGATGAAAGCCGGCACAAATAACGCAATTAATACTAAGAAGCCACATGCGGAAGATGAACCTTGATAGCTCAAGGGCAGTGCCGAATAAGCATGGCGTCTGGAAAAAAGGATCCAAGGTAATCTGGCACTATCCTTGAACTATCATGGCTGATCCATCTCCCATAACTGTCTTCACTGCGTCGACGCCCACCAAAGTTCGAAAAAATCATTGGTGTGTGAATGAGACAGCAGGCGCTAGGGTTTCCACCCTATGGAGATTTGGCACCAGTCAAAGGGGCGGAGGTAAAGTACTGAACCTTGTGGTTTAAAACTGTACCACTGGCCCGAGTACTCCCCATACTTCTGGACCCGCTCGGGGAGTATACCGCAAGTACATTTGTATTCAAATGAGATGCTTCACATCTCATTGAATACAAAAGTACTTGTGGCGTGCTCCCCGAGCGGGTCTATTTAGCATCTCATTTGAATACAAATGTGCTCGGCCTTAGTCATCTCAGTGACTTATATGTCTGTGAGTCATGGACCATCACATATCACATCAGACCTCGAACGGAGGATACAAGCCACTGAAATGAGATGTTTTCGAAGGTTGCTTGGCATTTCGTATAGAGATCACATCACGAACGAGGAAGTGAGAAGCAAAATCAGGTACGCCATCTGACCGTATGAAGACCTATTAGCCATTGTGAAAAAAGCACAATCTGAAGCAGGGCTTGCCAACACGATCCTGCAAGGCACTATGCAAGGAGGGCAAAGGAGAGGAAGACAGAGAAAAAAGATGGGAGGACAATATCTCAGAGTGGACAGGACTGAAGCTGAACGACACACTAAGAATGGCAGAGAACAGAGCAGAATGGTTGGAGCTGGTTGCCAAGTCATCCGTGGTGCCCAAACGGTCGGCAAGACTACGGGATACTTGATGGATCGATGGATGGATGGATGGATGGACGGATGGATGGATCGATCGATAGATAGATAGATAGTACTTGCGGCGTACTCCCCGAGTGGGTCTATCAGGGGAGCACTCCCGCAGACTGAACGAGGCGTAAAGTGAGAGATGTGAGAAGTGCAGCGTACCCTCTCTCGCGCCTCAGTCATACTTGACTACAAATTAAATCGTTAGCTTAAAGACTGCTGTGGTAGAGGCTTCAAGGAGGAGTAGGTCAGGCTGGTAGATAAGCAGTAGCTGACAGCGGGGCGATAAGGGGAGTGAGGAGGCGTTAGAAGGGGTGGGGGTTGGGGTGCCATGGGTTGGGTCTGTGGGGAGGTAAGGGAAAATATAAAGGGAACGGAGGTTGAATATGTACTAATCTTTTCTTCTTTTTTTTTTCCACCTTTAAGCTCATTATAGCGACCTTCTCGTTGATGAAAGGAATACGAGTTCGCAATATTCATCTGATCTCTTTGCGTGTTGGTAGTGGATTTTGTCTCGATGATTCCTACTGGAATCACAACCTGACATCCTACAGCAATGATCGCGACAAAAACCGCTACCTACACGCAAAGGGTTCAATTGCTCTTAGAATGTTGTACAACAATGCTGGACTAATGGCCAACATAATGTAACCGACTGACGTGGTCCCTCCAGCTGAGACGTAATGATGTATTTTTGTTGGGTTTTTTTTTTTTTTTTTGGGGGGGGAGGGGGTTGCTTTCGGTTTGTTTGTTTTTTCACTACTCTCTGGCCACCCGAGTCCCTTAGCCTTGCTCTACCCACGGGAATTTATTTAATTTAATTTTAAAGTGGGTTGAGTGAGCTCACTGAAATTTGCAAAAGTAGGAAAATCACTAATTGCACTATTATCATCATAAATCACTGATTGCACTATTATCATCATAAATCATTAATTGCACTATTTTCATCATAAATCACTAATTGCACTATTATCATCATAAATCACTGAACACAACGGGTTAAAAGGTAAATTTATTATGAAACTGATGCAAGTTACAGCTTCTCGATCGGTCAAGCCGTTTAGATGTTAACCCTTTTAGCGCTATGGGCGCATCTCCTGAATTTTGGAAGTCTTACCTAACGACTATTTACCACTTTACAGGAGGTGTATTGATCAAACTAATTGAAGGGTAGTGCCAGATTAGCTTAGCGCCTGAAGGCGCCTGAAGGCGCCAAGCTAATCTGGCACTACCATTGAATTAGAATGGTCAATACATCTCCTGTTTTATGTTGGGTTTTTTTCGCTAAAAGGATTTAAGAGGCTAATACACGGACTAACAAGCACAGCCTGTAAAGTACTACAAAGTTTCTAGCCGATTGACTCCACAAGACTTGGTTGATGCCCCTGGCTAAGCTTGGGTAGCGCAAAGGCTAAGGGACTCGGGTGGCCAGAGGGAAAAAAGGGAAAATAAAACACATCATTACGTCTCAGCTGCTTACAATAACATAAATAGCTTGAATGCCGTAAAACGGAAGACTTTTCAAGCTCTTTTTCTTCTGCGTACGCAGGAGAGTCTCTGTTATGGCGGCTATCCATAAACACGAATCAGTTACGAACCCGATCCGAATACGAAGCGGGTTCGGAACAGAAAAAAAAAAAAATCGTGTACGTCCTTTTCATGTTTGTGTGTTTCCATAAATTATGTCCGATGCGATAAACAAATTCGCAATTTTTGAAAGGAAAATCATCGCATCGGTTTGGGGATGTATCGTATCGGATTCATGTTTATGGAACCGTAGCTTAACTTACAAAGGGCAGCCGTAGAATACCTTCTGTTACCATGTGCCTACTGAAATGAATTGTGAAAAGAAGGGGAGAAACGTCCTTGATGAAGCAAGACGACATTGATAACCCACTGCATCGGCGAATTTAGCAGTCAAAGCCCGCCCACGGAGCGAAATCCCTTGAGGCAGCGCTGTGCGCGATTCCAATATTTTATTGATTAGATTGTGAGAGGTATATATGGAAACCCTTCTTAAACGTGGCAATGCATGTCGAATACTTGTGCGCCCGGCGAATTTAACTCATTTAGCCCCGACAAACCACAACAAGACATGGACCGAGCATACTAGTTCATGGGTGGTGCCAGAATAGCTTGGCGCCCATAGACGCCAAGCTATTCTGGACCCACCCTTGAACTATCATGCTCGATCCGTTTCTAGAATTTTGAGTGTCTTTGAGAGGGCAACTTCAAAATGTGGGGATATCGGTCCTGGGATAGAATATGTTAAATAGTGTATGCTGTCTTTGATTTTGGACCTTGCAGCTCCAAGCCGTAAGGCCCAAAATCACAGACAGCGCGCAGAAGTCGTCAGTTTTGATTTCATGGATAAAACAGGTTTGTTTTGGGAGGTTCCAAAGACCTAATGCTCACAGCTGCCTTGTTCGATGGGGGCGGGGTCGAACATTATGTTTTGGACCTTCAGTATGACACAAAGGGCCTCCCGACGCGTGAGGAGAACATCGTGCACCTTTTTTTTTTTATAGAAAGTCGGTTGTACCGCAAAAGTGTCCGTAATTTTGCGGCTAATCGTGTTAACCACACCGGCAAGCCCCCTTCCGCCCTTCCCTCCAACGCCCCTCATCACTCAGCCACTAACACCACCACCACCACCCCCCCCCACCCCCCACCCCCCACCCCTTTCTCACCCCTGCCTCTTAAACCCCTCTCCCAGCCCGCAATATTTCGCAAGCGCTGATCCCCACCAGGTGAATCTGATAGTGTGGATGTGCACGTAACGTTTAATCCTTTGCCTGCTGTATTATGATCCAGTTTATCATGAGTTATTTGGATGCTGAACTGAATGAAATAAAACGTAGAGTTGGAATCGAATTGAATGAATTGAATGAATTTAACTGAATTGAATGAATTGAACTGAGTCGAAGAAAACTGAATTAAAAAGTTCTTTATTGTCGATGAAATATTACACGCAAAATGGAAACGTTCCTGTAGTTGACATCGTAAGGATACAAAAACTTAATAAATTATGCAAACATACAATTTTAAAAGTTTCGACAGACGTCACATTACCACAAAGCTCGCGAAAAAAAAATGTAAAGTCCTGTCTATTATTATAGTGGCGTAACAGCTGATTGATTATCAAAGCAATAGCCAATGTTTCCACTCATGTAGATTGTAATCCTCATTACCCTCCCAGCCACAACACACGATGTTCGTTAAAGTTGCAGTCTCACAATTGTTAACTCCCTCAGCCCGCGACACACCACAGTAAGATATAGTTCAACCATGATAGTTCAAGGGTGGTGGCAGAATAGGCGCCAAGCTATAATGCCAAGACCCTTGAACTATCATAGTCGATCTGTCTCCTGAATTTTAATGCATTCCTCAGAGGATAACTTCAAAATGTATATATTTCGTACCTCGGGCACAATGAGTTAACCCATTCTGCCATATGAATCACTGAATGAGGCCAGCAAGTGGCGTAGATCCTCATGAGCCCCCGCTATTTCAAGGCTCATGAGGATCTAAGACTCTTGACTTGTGGATGTTTATCGCTGTGCACCGGTTGTAAAGTGATCCACAAAAGCGTTTATATAAAAAAAAAAAAAAAAAAAAAACAAACATGAAAGAAAACAACGACAACAGCTGTAAAGTGGTCCACAAAAGCGTTTATATATATATATAAACCATAAATGAAAATAACGACAACAACAAATAACAAACGCAATGAAGCGTAACAGCACAGAATGAAATATAGTATAAATAAGTTGTGTTTGCTTTGTTTGTTTTGTGCCATGTCGATATTTTTCTCAGTAGTCATTGGAAAAAATACATTTATCTTATTGTTTTTCTAAACGTTTTTCCAATCAGCTCATGAGTATATTGCATACGGTATCAAACTCAAGTGATCAAAATGTTTGTTGGGAATCGAACTAAGATTTATATCGAACTCTTGAGATCAATCTTTTTTTTCGTTGAAAATGGAACTAACCAATGCACGTTTTCAAATTAGACTGAGCCATAATTCTCATGGATTTTTTTTTTCTCAAATTGTCCGAATCTTTTGCAGGTAGGTGCTCTAGCGATTTGGCAGAGCATTACGTGCAAAAATCAAAGATAGAAAGGGCGATGTCGAAGATTTTCATGATTTGTTTGTGAACTGCTTGACTTTGGAGCAGCAGTGTGCATTCATAGAAATCCGATATTCTACATTCAGCGCTCAATAGAGCACTGTAGATCTGAACGATTCAGGAATCTCAGTCACGTCTTTTGCTTGTTGTAACATCTATATATTTTAGTCGGATCAGAAAACATATGTACATTCACTGTGAGACATTATGATCACTACTGACGAAATGTATGCAAACGTAAAAGGAATCTGCCAGCTCAAGAAAACACAGATGTGCTTGATACCAATAATGTTCGTAGTGAAAACGTGTTAGGATCAGGATTTAGGCAGTACCACGTCCCTCATAATTTTACCCAAAACTCGAGTTTGCAGGAATGATAGTCCAACATCAAATGCAGAAGCAAACACTTAATTATATAATTTTCCATCGTAAAAAGATCAATGCACGTCATACCCGTATTTGTTTCCCTTTGTCAAAGAGGCTACAAAATGCACTCTGAAAGTTTTGAACTCGGGCAGTTTTAAAGATGAAGCTGTCATTGTGTAGGTGTGATACTGTGGTAAACCAGTAGGGTCCAAATAATAACACGCAACCTCATTAGTATGGTATGCGTTTGACATCTGCCACAGCAATCACTATAAGCGTGCAATGGGTGTGGATGAGATGTGATGTGAACAGGCCGCTATTTTTTGTAAAAGCTGTAGGCGCGTTTGAGGAACTAACCGATTTATATATTGTCAGACATAAATACTTTATTTACTAGTGGTAAATCATGATGTTTTCATTACCATTTTAGTCTCTCCTATTTCAAGTAATGTAATAACTGGCTATGGCCTGTGCATGCAGTGTACACAGTGCAGGGGAATGTAACAAAGTAGATTGCAGCTTACAGCATTGCTCCTCAAAGCTGACAGACCTCTAAATCATGCATTTCCGTCTTCAACTGAATATATTCAGCGTTAACAGCTGGTGTAAACTGCACGGATGTACAAGCATAAAGAGTATATGCTGAAACACGTCTTTATTTTTCCTTTACTGCCACAGTAAACACACACACACATATACTTTTAAAACTGCCCGGACAGATTGGTTTTCACCAAGAAGTGACACTGACAAGTGCAACTACATCTAAATTAGGAAGCTATAGTTGTGAGTATGGACCCTGACAAATATTGCCAGTTACTGTACCAAGCTTCTGCTTACACCTACGTTACATTCTGTCTGAATACCAGTTGTCCAAGTGAAGCGCATACAGTAGAAAACAAACACCCACTGAGGTGCTTCAATAGTGCATCATTGTGTCAACACGAGATAGCGTTGATTCACAAGACTTAATCCACCTGGGTCCGTTTGGTGATACTATCAATTTAGAATGTTGTCAAATTGATTTACTCTCACCAAGCTGTTGTGACATTAGTGCTTAGTAACCAAATAGACGCAATAAGTGTGCAAGCTAAGTACAACAAGAAATGCACACTAAGCATGGAAAAATAAAGAATCGGGGGGTGGGTCATAGTACACACACGGTTTCTGGACAGTTTGCCTGTCTGCACTGCATATTGATTTTATCACGTGAAAAAAACATCGTAAGTCAACGATTTCAGCCGGCATGTTAGAGCTGTGTGTGATGGGGAAAAAACGGCACCTCGCTCAGTCTTGTTTTTGCTGTTTTCTCAAAATCATAATTTTGCGGGGTTGTACATACTGATCAGATCAGTCTCAAATTTTACAAGTGACTGGAAAATTAGATTCATTGCAGCATGTCAGAGCCGAGTTTTCAATTTTGGAGCAGTTTGCAAATTATAAATGGCATAATTCCCTTGGAGAACATACTCGAAAACTGACAACAAGAAAGGCAAAGCCCTTATGGCCCACGTGTATGACCGATCCACACATGAATGACAATGGGGATGGCTTCTGCACGTACATGTTTTCTCAAAATGTATTCAGCTTTCACACATCTGTGAAACCCCGGGGACCCTTGACTTTTACGATGAGTCGACTAAACTAGGATATATAGGAAGGTCAGCTACCTTTGTGCCAAATTTGATTGAAAAGTTTGCAAAAAATGTTGATAATAACTACAATTATTGGCATTTTATACACATTTGTCGACCTCTTGTGACCCTTGACCTTTACCGAGGGGTCATCGACATTAGTATACGTATATAGGTCTTACCATCTGGTATCTCTGTAGCAAGTTTGTGTTTGATGTTCTGAAAAGTAATTGAGAAAAAAACATTTCTTGTCAAAATATGGCCATTTTTGACTTATTTCCTGAGCTCTTGTGGCCTTTGACCTGCTCCAAATTCGCACGCTTCGCACCTATGAAAAAAAAAACCACACCAGAATATGCATATAACACTATATTTTCTTCAAATACGATATTCAAAAATCGGCTCTGACAAGATGTAATGATGACATCAGTTGATATTTTGACCGGATTTGTCTTTACAGAAGCACCAACTGTGAATGAAATTTGCTTCCATAGCAACCCGGTGTAACGGTCACTTAGTGCTCGTTGCCATGGCAACGGTGAGCATACCTGACAAAATGAGCATGTCGGGGCATCCAGGAGAGACAAATACTGATTCTAATGATCTACAACAAGGCATTTGTCTATAAACACCCCCCCCCCCCCCCCAACAAAATAAATTAATAAATAACTAAATAAATAACTAAATAAATAAATAAATAAATAAATACAAATTAAAAATAATGTCCTGAAGTGTCCTAGCTCGCCTTAAAACCAATAAACCATTAACTCATTCAGCCCTGATTCACTACAAGAGGAGATTGGTCGACCATGATAATTCGAGGGCAGTGCCAGATTAGCTTGGCGCCTGTCGGCGCCAAGGTAATCTGGCAATTGCCTTAAATTCTCATGGTCGATCCATCTCATGCAACAGGTGCATAGTCGTTAGATGACGCCTCCAAAATTTGGGAAATACGTGCGCCGGGCTGAATGAGTTAATATGTGATTGGATCCCAATGAAGAAAGAAACAAGTTTAGATAATACAGCTCCAAGGCAATGAATTGTGTTGTAACTGTCTTTCCTAAGCGCGTTATTTTCTTCCTTGGATTCTCCTTTGCATTTTCCACCCTGGTCTGGATGATCTTTACAGGTATACTGACCAGGAAAAGAAATGCGACATTTTTGGATTCCAAAAATGTCGCAATTCTTTTGCTGGTCAGTATAGACCGAGCCCCCTTCCCATCCCCTTAAAGAAGGCAAAACATCACTGATAAGCCATTTGTATCTGCGACTTTTAACATGAAGAACGGAGCACATGGCTCGCTTTAACACTGTTTGCAGAAAGGGAGGGGGAGTGTTGATGATTGGGGAGGGGGGGGGAGGTGCTGAGGATAGGGTGGGGGGGGGAGGGGGGTTGAAGAGGTGACGGAGGGGGGGGGGGAGTAGGGAGAGGCAGCAAGCATGTGTGTGCGTGTAACCGTACTTAACACGTTTATCGGATATATTTTCGAAAAGATGAGAGGGGAGGGTGTTTGGGCAGCAAGCATGTATGTGTTGTACCTTTGTTCACACTTCTGCAAGATAAAAGCGCAGAGCGAAGAGAGGGGGCGGGGTGTCAGGCGGCAAACATGCGTGTATGTAAACTTACTTAACAATTCTACCACATAATTTTCGAAAAGGGCGGAAGGCGGGGGTGGGGGTTCGGGTGGTGGGTGAAGGAGGGTGGGGGTGAGGGTGGGATGGGGGGGCGGGATAGGGGGGGGGGGGTGGAGAATAAAATGGGTGGGGTAGGGCTCAACCATCAGTATGTCTGTGATCTTACTTAACCATTTGGCTGCCGGTAGCGCTTTTGGTCGCGGCGAGTCCTACAGGACCACAACCCTAACCCTTCCTGCAGGACCACAACCCTAACCCTTCCTGCAGGACCACAACCCTAACCCTTCCTGCAGGACCACAACCCTAACCCTTCCTGCAGGACCACAACCGTAACCCTTCCTGCCGGACCACAACCCTAACCCTTCCTACAGGACCACAACCCTAACCCTTCCTACAGGACCACAACCCTAACCCTTCCTGCAGGACCACAACCCTAACCCTTCCTACAGGACCACAACCCTAACCCTTCCTGCAGAACCACAACCCTAACCCTTCCTGCAGGACCACAACCCTAACCCTTCCTGCAGGACCACAACCCTAACCCTTCTTACATGACCACAACCCTAACCCTTCCTGCAGGACCACAACCCTAACCCTTCCTGCAGGACCACAACCCTATCCCTTCCTGCAGGACCACAACCCTAACCCTTCCTACAGGACCACAACCCTAACCCTTCCTACAGGACCACAACCCTAACCCTTCCTACAGGACCACAACCCTAACCCTTCCTGCAGGACCACAACCATAACCCTTCCTGCAAGACCACAACCCTAACCCTTCCTGCATGACCACAACCATAACCCTTCCTACAGGACCACAACCCTAACCCTTCCTACATGACCACAACCATAACCCTTCCTACAGGACCACAACCCTAACCCTTCCTACATGACCACAACCATAACCCTTCCTGCATGACCACAACCATAACCCTTCCTGCAAGACCACAACCCTAACCCTTCCTACATGACCACAACCATAACCCTTCCTACAGGACCACAACCCTAACCCTTCCTACATGACCACAACCATAACCCTTCCTACAGGACCACAACCCTAACCCTTCCTACATGACCACAACCATAACCCTTCCTGCATGACCACAACCATAACCCTTCCTGCAAGACCACAACCCTAACCCTTCCTGCATGACCACAACCATAACCCTTCCTACAGGACCACAACCCTAACCCTTCCTACATGACCACAACCATAACCCTTCCTGCAGGAATCGCCGCGACCAAAAGCGCTACCGACAGCCAAAGCGTTAAGACCTACCGGACAAAATTACACAGAGATGGAGGGGGGGGGGCGGGAGGGGGGGGGGTCCAAACTAAGAAAAACAGACTGTGATGTAGCATTGCCAAGTATTTGGGGGCTGTGTGTGTGCGCGTGAGTGTTTGTGTTTCTGTGTATCGTATGGTTGGAAGAGTGTACCCAGATCCGCCCTTCGGAGTACTCGCAGTACTCCCGCCGGCAGACGTCAGAGAAATCCACAGCTACACCTACATGACGTCGATTTCACAAACACCCATGAGGGGATAGCTCAAGGTGAAATCGTGGAACAAAATATGTGCCATCCACAGGCCAAGTCCGTCCTCTCCATCCACAGTTGATAGCTTGTTATTGGGTTCTCCAACGTCCCACAGTCCGGTCAGAATGCTGCCCGCGTTAGTTCCATCCTGCCAGAGCCACGTGCCTTCCGTCTGTGCGTCGGTCGCCCCGAAATACGCGGCTTCTGGCAGCGAGTTACGGTTGTAGCCTGAAAGGCCACCAGATCAGTTTATTTAACTCATTCGGCCCGACGGCCGTATTTCCCACATTTTGGAGGCGTCATCTAATCATTATGTACCAGTTACAGGAGATGGCTCGACCATGATAATTCAAGGGCAGTGCCAGATTAGCTTCGCTCAGAAAGGCGCCAAGCTAATCTGGCACAGCCCTTGAATTATGATGGTCGACCCATCTCCTGTTGTAGTGCGTCAGGGCTGAATGGGTTAAGCGTCAATCATTACACATTCCCAACACCAACAAGTTGGCAACGCTGACTTATCTTGAAATAAAGGCCCCGCTACACGAGCTCGGTTTTGAGACCGATTCCCGATCAGTTTTCGAATCGGTAGGTGATCGGGCCGGACTAAAAAACGTGTGTACTGCCACACAGTCCCGACTTGTTTAGCCGACCGGTTTGAACCGAAGATCAAAGTCGTACCTGTTCTGCAAAATGACTGCTAGTTTTGACAGTGATGATGATGTGGTTGCATTATCAGTAGTTTTGCATCATATTCGGGAAGAGGCGTGCGAAACATCAGCGGCAACGGCGGTAGTACTGATCACAACAGGCGTGTTCGGCCATTTGCAAACTGTGAAACGACATGCTAGGCGAGACGCGCTCTGATTGTTTGAAGCTTACGATCGGGGCCGAATCGGAACGGAAAAATAGAGCAGGTTCTAGACACCCGATTCCCAGCCGATTGGGACCGGATCGGATAATTGACGTCATCCGATCGCAATCGGATCGGAATCGGCTTCAAAATCGGGGCACAACCGGCTCGTGTGGCGGGGCCTTAAAGTCGAATGACAGCGTTTTTTTGCACCAAGCCTTACACACATACTCTACACCAAAACCGCAGCACTATGTGGTTTTTGTCTACCGTATCTCCCTTTTATCCTCTATATCCAACATATCTAGTAAAAATAAGAAAAATTGCGGACTTCAGTGTGGATCAACCAGATTTTGTGAATCGGCCATTTTCTTGCCAATGAGCATCTTAATAAAAATAAAAGTCGAAAAAAGATCCCGACAATATCCTAAAATTTCCAGCTTGTCCGTACTCAAATGCGGGCTCTAATCGCCGTCATATACACATTTTTAAGTCCCTTTTATTTATAGCAGGGACTTTTTAGGACGGGTCGCGGTGCGGCGAATTTAATAGTGTCTCCATTATGTCAAAGACGAGCAGGCTAAACCTCTAACAAATGAAGTAAAAAGATAAAAATTACGTCATGTCTAGTTACGCTAACCTCGGTGCTTAACGTACATTTTTTTTTTTTTTTTTTTTTTGCAAAGTGGCGATTGTGCGTATGTATGTG
Organism: Semisulcospira habei; assembly: GCA_036245525.1. Classification (NCBI taxonomy): domain Eukaryota; kingdom Metazoa; phylum Mollusca; class Gastropoda; family Semisulcospiridae; genus Semisulcospira; species Semisulcospira habei. The sequence goes on along the minus strand of BTPG01000002.1, from coordinate 18,524,559 downwards.
CATATGTACGTATGTATGTGTGTGCGTATGTATGTAAACAAGAGAATCTCCAATATTTCAGTGCACACAAGCTTGAAACTTGGAGAAATACTTTCTTAAGTAGATGTCTAAGAGAGCTTTCAAATACATTGTAATTGAATCTCTCATTAAAGACATTAACAACCGCTTATAGGAAGTCGGTTGACCCAGATTAGAGGCGGTAATTTTTGTCATATTTACTTGAACATTTGCATATAGCTAGTTTGGAGAAAGACATTGGATGAGTTCGTTAGCCAGCTTTGACAATTTTCAACTTCTTTAGTAAACATTAATTATTTTCAGAAAATGATTAAAGCAGTAAAAAACCTTCACTTCTAGAGAAAGTCAGACAGTGCCGGTTACGTAAAAGAAGCAACTCTGTCACCCAGCATACACTAAATACTACGTAATCCTCTCTCTCTCTCTCTCTCTCTCTCTCTCTCTCTCTCTCTCTCTCTCTCTCTCTCTCTCTCTCTCTCTCTCTCTCTCTCTCTCTCTCTCTCACACACATATGCGCACATCTCCCACAGGCATAGATCCTCATGTGCCGGAGGGCGCATGGACATATATGCCTCTTTAGGATGTTTGCAGAGTGCGCATGCACTCATGCACACGCACACGCACTTGTATACACACACATTGACGCGTTATCAGAAGAGCAAGCAGGTGTACTTAGTATAGGAAGTAGCTAGGTAAAGTCAACTGATTTCATTCAAATTATAGCAAGACTGAAATTGTACCGTGAAATTCTAGTTTTCTCACTATTTTTACAAGTCTTCAAAGAAAGCGAAACTCATATCACGTTAAATATAAAATTACGTAAAAACAAAATTAATTTATGACAAATGACGTTTGACAAACAAATGACACATATGCGCCCATCTCCAAGAGGCATAGATCTTCAAGTGCCCGGTGGGCGCATGAACATCTATGCCTCTTGAGGATGTTTGCAGCGCGTGCATGCACGCACGTAAACGTAAAAGCTGACGCATACACACACTGCATCGACGCGCTTTCAGAAGAGCATGAAGGTGTACTTAGTATAGCATGTAGCTAGGTAAAGTTAACCTGATTTCACACAAATTATAGCACGACTGAAATTGTACCGTGAAATTCTAGTTTTGTCACCAATTTCAATAAGTCTTGAAGCGAAAGCAAATCTCATTTCACGTTAAATATGCAATTACGCAAAAACAAAAATATACGTCATGACAAAAACTGACAAACCAATGACGCGTATGCACTGCGTTCGCCCCGTACAGAGATCACTATGACGCATTGGCACATTGGCACATCTGCGAAGCTTTTTCGAAAGAAGATATTTGAACATGAGAATCAAAGACCCTTGACAACGAAGACAGCTCTTATATATAGAATAAGCATTGTGGGTTATGGTTCATCCCATCTTGTTTTAAACACGATAGACAAAAATACGATAGACTTTGATATGGGGTTGGTCGGCACGCATTCCAGAGCATGCACATGACGTTTATGGCGTGCGGGGCAGAACTTCTGGCAAAAAGTAATGTTACGATTGTGGTTGTGTTAATCGTAGGAAACGATCCGATATTTATTTGAGCTATCATAATATAATAATAATAAGCGCATTAAATAGGCGCTTTATCCCAATAGAAAATCGGCTCAAAGCGCCGCCGCGAACTGAACCAAACAAGCACGCTCACGTGAATCACGCGCATTCACTCACACACTGTACATTCACGTGGTGCTAAGGGCAAGCTCAAGCGAGCTACTGAAGTTTTTGGAAATTCAAAATCGTTTGTATTTGAAATTTGATTAAGTGGGCTGAAGCTGATACCAAAGTGGGGAGGAAGAGCCGGAGTACCCGGAGAAAGAACCCCCGACGGTCCGCCCGAATTAACGGTGACACTTACTAGAGGAGAAAAATCCGACGCCGGAACCCGTAATCGAACCTTGCACCCTTAGCATTGGTGGCAGGCGTCTTAACCACTGCGCCACGGACAGCCCCATGGTTACGAATCACGTACCTTCTTTTAGTAAGTTTTTCTCTTGTTTGCACGTAGAGCGGATTTTGTTCAGTTTTACCAGAACGTTCTAGAAGGTCGCACAGAGAATAGCGGATGATCTTTGTTTTGCGTAGATTAGAACTTCAATAAGATCGCACTGTCTAGTGACCTTGTATGTGTGACGTCGGATAGTTGGCTACAGTTCGCTACATTTTGTTTATCTGTGCGCGTGTATTGAGCAGCCTTATTTTTTGGTTTGGGAAAGTTCTCGCACATTCTAGAGCGAATAATTAACGTGGTGATAGGGCTACCATACTTTTATGTGTCTTCATTATATATTAGGATTTAGAGCTGAAGTTAGCAGCCGAATTTTTGTAGCCTATTTTAGTGATTCCAGAAATTTCTTTTTTATGAGTTTCAGTTGCGCATTTCGTTCCGATTGGATGCATTGTATTATTTCCGTAGATGTTTCTGAAAATTGGTAGTATATATAAGGAGGGCGCTGGGAAAGCCCGTTCGTACATAGTCTTGTTTGTCAGTGTAGAGACACGCAGTTTATCGTAGGTACGTGGCCCGTAGAGGGTGTACATTGTGTGAGACGCTGCGTATGAGAAGTTTTGAGCTGTCAGTGTGGACATTGCAGAAGAGACTTTGTATCAGTTTGTGCATTTGAAAGTGCATTACTGTGTGGATATCGCATCGCTGAATTAAAATATTGTTGGAACTGTTACTCCAGTATTGTCTACATCCTTAAGCCACGTGTGACGGATTGCAGCTGAATGAAGGTTGTTTGAAAAGAACCTTACGTGTGTGCGTCTGGTGTGTTTATCATACTTCGACTACAACTCCACCACGTAACAAGTAACAAGATTTAAAAAATGACATGACGTCTAGCTACGCAAACCTTGCTAGATAACGAATATGACGTATTCTTTCTGCGTTGGGTACTTCTTTGCTAGATAACGTCTTTTGGGCGCCAACGCCGATTTTTTTTTGTGTGTGTGTGTGTGTGTGTGTGTGTGTGTGTGTGTGTGTGTGTGTGTGTGTGTGTGTGTGTTTGTGTGTGTGTGTGTGTGTGTGTGTGTGTGTGTGTGTGTGTGTGTGTGTGTGTGTGTGTGTCTGTGTGTCTGTGTGACAACGACTGGAGTCTGCGTTTGAGGACGGTCAAGCTAGAAATTTTAGGATATTTTCTCTAAAAAAAATTATCTCGAGACCTTTTTTTCGATTTTTTTTTTTTATTAAGATGCACACTGGCGATAAAATGGCCGTTTCAGAAAAACCGGTTGATGCAAACTGGAGTCCGTAATGTTTCTTATTTGTACTAGATATTTTGCATATAGCTTGATAAAAGAGAGATATTGTATGAATTCGTTAACTAGCATTGTACACCTAGAACCTTTTGAGTGATAAATAATTTTTTGTTTAAAGTTATTATTAAAGCAATTGAATCTTTTTCACGAAAAAAAGAAAAAAAAAGAAGAAAAAAAATTCTTCTCATTAATAATCGCATGATTTTTCGTATACTGTACTTACAAAAGCCTGCAGTTTGTCTCGGCGTTCGGGTACTATTAGGTCAATTGTGACTGGTATGCTCGAGGTGTAAAAATCAGACAGTTTTCTGCACTGCTTTTTGTGAGTCATTTGTAAAACGGCTAACATAACTGTCATTTTCCTTTTACGAAAAAACAACAACTATCTTCTCATAAATATCCGCATGATTTTTCATAAACAGTGTTTGCATATAGCGCTGTTTGTCTCGGCCCAGGGGAAATTGCGAAGTTGATCCTCTGATACGTCAAATGTTAATACTGCGATGAGTGACGTATAACATTGAGTCGTCACTTTGAACACGGCGTCGTGGGACTAATGATGCCATGACGTGAAGCTTAAAATTACGTCATTTCGAGACGGAGGCTTGAGGGATCAGAAACCTGGAACAGACTTTTTAATTTTGCATGATGATGGCGATGAAGATGATGATATGATAATGCCATGGTGGTCCATGTGGTTGGGGACTCCGTGACAGGGCCTCATTCCACGCTTCCTATTATAAATATCCTGGTGTTAACCAGACCCGGGAACTGCGGACACCTGCGGCGCCAGCCGTGTAATCATTCACACCTTTAGATGTGTCATTACCCGGGTAGCACCCCCAAAGTCGCAGCCGTGAAGTGGGTGAGTCTCGGCTGCGTGGCATCAGCCTTCCCATTGGGTCCATAGCACAACCGCTCCGGGTAGGAGCCGACCCAGGTAGGAAAAAATCCCTCTTGACTCGACTGGGATTCGAACCTGGATCTCCCGGCCGCCTGTCCGGCCGACACTCTAACCACTGCGCTACGGAGGCCGGTGCCTCTGTCAGCTTTTACAATTGATGAAGTTACATTTTTGTGCAAGAAAATACAGCGGTAGAGAAAACGTTTGTCTTAAAGTTCAGAAGCCCACTCGAGACTTGAACAAGATGGGATGAAGCATAAGCGATAAAGTCTCTTCTATACCAGAGCAATAATCCACAAAGTCCCTTTTATATGAGAGCTGTCATCGCTGTCAATGGCATCTACGAGTTGTCTTTCACCTGATTCTGATGCTGAAATATTTCATATTGAAAAAGCCTCGCAGATGTGTAAATGAATTCTATAAGGGGCACAGTGCATACGCGTCATTGGTTTGAAAATGCCATTTGTCATGACATTATTATAATTTTTACGTAATTTTATATTTTACGTGATATGAGTTTAACTTTGCCTTCCTGACTTGAGAAACAATGGTGACAAAACTAGAATTTTACGGTGCAATTTCCAGTCTCAATAATATGTGTGAACGCAGGTGTGAATGTATGCTTTTTCTGACAGCGCGTCGATGTAATTGTCTGTGTGCACGCGCTAAATACGTCATATCTAGAGTATTGCGTCCATGTCTCCGTGGTGACGAAATTTTTGCGTTTACGTCACCGTCACTGTCTGATTTTCTCCAGAAGTCGAGATTTTTTACCTTTTGAATATTTTCTTCATAGAATTATTGTTTATTGAAAACAAAATTAAAAGATACAAGGCTTTCTAACGAACTCATCCAATGTCTTTCTTCAATCTATCAATATCCAAAATTTCAAGTGAATAAGACAAAAACAACGGACTCAGATTTGGTACAATCCACTTTCTGTAAACGGTCTTTTATCCCTTCAATGAGCTACCATATTTTAATATGCTCGGAGGCTGTCCTAGACACCCCTTGAACAAAGTATATCTCCTAAAAAAAACACAAAAAAAGTATTTCTCCAAGTTTCATGCCTGTAACTTTACAAACATCGGAGATTCTCGCAAGCATGGTGTTTACCTTGGAGATAGTTCTTGACAGCGGTCCACTCCTGCAGGGTGTTAATGTAGAAAAGATGGGCGCCTGAAAGAGCGCAGAAGTCGCTGGCAGCCGTAAAGTTCCTCAAGGTCTCCTCCAGCTTAAAGCAAGTCCGAGTGGGCAGGTCAAATTGATAGTCATCAGGACATTGTCTGCCTGTAAGGGACGAAAAACGAAAACAGATGTGCTATGTACACAGATGTAACTTGGTATTAAATATCAGGTTTAAAATCACAGCCCATCAAAATGTTCAGACAACCAGATCAGAACGTTTAAAGTAAACGACATGTGATTATTATGATAGTTACACGCACACAGACAAGCACGCACGCACGCACGCACACAAACACACACACACATACACACCCACACACACACACACACACACACGCACGCACGCACGCACGCACGCACACACACACACACACACACACACACACACACAAACACACAAACACGTGTTAATTATCGCAGGTAATACTCAAAGCAACGGTGTGCCTACCAAAACAAAACAAAAAAATAAAAAAATCAAATTGATGCTTGTACAGAAGAAAAAAAAAATCAAATCACGAAACGGTATAGCGTTTCGGTCAAAACCACTAAGCCACCGCGAACACACACCGCGAAACGCAGAGCTACTTTTTAGTTTACAGAAACAATAGTTAATACATTATCGCAAAAATTCACCTGCGTCAAACTCATTACTGGCTGCTGCTACAGTCACTTTGATTTTTGTTTACAGTAGACAGCACCACAATGAACACGCCATCACGTCAAACCATGAACGGAATTTGTGTAATTAGATCTAATAGCGTGTCAAAAAACGCTCCCCTCCAACAATAAATAAATAAATAAATAAATAAATAAATAAATAAATAAATAAATAAATAAATAAATAAGCAAAATAAATAAATTATAAATAAATAAATAAATAAATAAATAAATAAATAAATAATACATTTAAAAAATAAAATAAATAAATAAAAATAGAAATATAAAAGATATAAGACCGCCGACGTTTTTCATGAGGAAACATTTTTCGTGAATGGCAAGACATCATTGAAAAGTACTGTGATGAGAAGAAAATAGTGCAAACTAGTGCCTTTTGCACGAGAAATAGTACAATTTTACATTTTAGTGTCATTTTTCAGCTCTCGAAAAACAAGCCACAAAGCACCATTTTTCGACGCATAGAATAGTTCTAATAATATACTCCGATGTGATGCCGATTTAAGATCTTCATCGACCGTTGATTGTGAGCTGCGTCTGAAGAGAGAAAATGAAATATTACTTTACTAGCATACATTGCCGCTTTACTACTGCTGCCTATTCAGAGCCTCTTCACTCCTAGAAGGTGTCCAGCATAAAAACTGACTATGACCTCTGTCTGAGTTTGAAATGATTCTCTCGGCAGGATCCTTTCAGCATTTCAGTAGCATAATATTTGTTTTATGCCCATCGCATTTACACTTTACTGTTTTGTCTTGACGTGCACTCATACACATTATATGAGGAAGTGAGCATAGAATAGACTATGACTCTAATTATTTAAATTCTTTGGTGATATTCACTGCATCATAATCACTAAATAATTTCATTATATATGTCAGGAACTGCGAGGCACTCATACTCAATACAATAGAAATGCGACGGGCAAAGAGTGTCTTATTATTCATTCAATATTATTATTTTATAATGAGCAGCATTTTGCTGGATATAGTGCGGATAACAGGCAGAAGTGATTACGAGACCCGAATCAAAATGTCTGAGTCGGTACTAAAAGCACATTTTGATCGGGTCAAGTAATCACATCTGTCTGTTTATCGGCACTGTATCAAGCAAAATGTTGCTCGGTACAATGTATGTACCCAGTCCAAAACAAAACTTTACCAGAGTCCTTCCGATTACCGCCATTGGAGCGGAAGTGGTCAATTTCGCTGTATTTGAACATAGAACTACCCAGCATGAATCTGCTAACCGAAATGTACTCAGCGCAAATCCACCCAGGCGTACATGTACACAGTTCAAACGTGTTCCTCTCTTTTTAAGTCCCTTCTATTTGTAGAAGGGACATTTTAGGTCGCCGTCGGTCGAATTTAATAGCATGTCCATGATGCCAAAGGCGAGTAGGCCTAAACCTCTAACAATTAAAGTAACAAGATAAAAATTACGTCATGTCTAGTTACGCTAACCTCGGTGCTAAACGTACATTTGGCCCGAAGCGCAGTATACGCGTATGTATGTATGTATGTATGTATGTATGTATGTATGTATGTATGTATGTATGTATGTATGTATGTATGTATGTATGTATGCATGTATGTATGTATGTATGTATGTATATATAAATGTATGTATGTATGTATGTATGTATGTATGTGCGTACGTATGTATGTTATCAAGAGAATCTCCGATATTTCTGTACACACAAGCTTGAAACTTGGCGAAATACTGTCTTAAAGAAGTGGGTCAGAGATCATCTTAGCATATTGTACTTGAATGTCTCATTGAAGACATAAACAACCGTTTGCAGGAACTCGTTTGACCCAGATTAAAGTCCGTAATTTTTGTCATATTTACTTAAAATTTTGTATATAGCTAGTTTGCAAAAAGACATTGGATGAGTTCGTTAGCCAGCTTTCTATCCTTTTAACTTTCTTAGTAAAAATTAATTCATTTCAGAAAAGAGTTAAAACAGTAAAAAAAAGTTGACTTCTAGAGAAAGTCAGACAGTGGCGGTGACGTAAAAGAAGCAACTCAGTCACCACGCAGACACAGACATAATACACTAAATATGACGTATTTCTCTCTCTCTCTCTCTCTCTCTCTCTCTCTCTCTCTCTCTCTCTCTCTCTCTCTCTCTCTCTCGCGCGCGCGCGCGCGCTCTCTCTCTCACACAAACATGCGCGCATCTCCAGGAGGCATAGATCCTCGTGCGCCCTCCGGGAGCATGAGGTTCTATGTCTCTTGGAGACGTTTGGAGCGCGCGCGCACGCACGCACTAACACGCACACAGACATCTAAGCGCTTTTAGAAGAGCTTGCAAGTGACCCGTGTACTTAGTATATCATGTAGCTCGGTAAAGATAACTTGCTTTCACACAAATTATAGCAAGACTGACATTGTACCGTAAAGTTCTAATTTTGTCACCATTTTCGCAAGCCTATGAAGTGAAAGTAAAACTCATATAACGTAAAATATAAATGCACGTAAAAATTAAAACTTACGTCATGACAAATGACGTTTGACAACTCAGTGACGCGTATGTCCTGCGTCCCATATACAACTCACTGACGCATTGGCAGATCTGCGCGACTTTTCCAATAGGAGATAAATCAACATCAGGATCAGGTCAAGACAAAAGATTGAGACCCTTGACAGCAGGACAGCTTTCGTATAGAAAGGACTTTGTGGGTGCTGGTTCATCCCATCTTGCATTGATTTGTTGCCAACATGATACATGATACAACATTTATTGTTGGTTTGTTGGCAACATAACACATTTGGAAATTTAAATACGTAATACAAGTCTAGCACTAAACTTGCGTTCACATTAAACAATCATATTCGAATTTAAACACAAGTTATATCAGGGGTCGATCCAATCCCAGAGCGTTGCCCTGGAAATTTAACTACCTTCCGGATTAAAGACTGAAGTGCACATGCGTGTGTTGATATTTGAAAGAAAAAAAAAATGTCTCCAGATAATAATGACGGCAGTTGCTCCCTGCATGGACACAAGGACGATGACGAGGCACAGGATCTTATGGACCCTTACGTCCCCAGGAACCCTTGGCTTTTACTGAGGAGATAGTATTAACTCGTTGTGCCTGAGATACGAAATACCCACATTTTGGAGTTATCCGATACAGACTGAATTTTAATTCAAGAAACAGATCGACCATGATAGTACGAGGGTGGTGGTAGAATACCTTGAACTATCATGGTCGAGTCACATCTTGCTGGGGTGTGTCGCAAGCAGAATGAGTAAATTTACTCCCATTTCCGTCCCTGCGACGGGAAACAAATATTGCGGATTTGAGTTTATGACTTCCTCAGGAACACAAACATGTTCAGAACCACGAATGCCGCAGTGGGCCCGCGCGCGGCTCTCGCGGGCTCAATGATCTTTGCTTTACAGTAAAAACTAATTAGCTTCGTTATTTGCAGGCACAACAACAAACTGCGACCGAAATGACACTTCTAACCCCTTGTGTTCGCAGACAGCGGTACCGTAAACAGTCCCAGTGGCATCATGCACAGGGGAGTTAAACATCGAAAACTACGCACAGGGGAGACAATTCAGCTGGACAGTGATAATGATGGCGTGCTCCAAAAACCCGCTGAAATTGTCTCTTCCTCTTTCCCTGGCTTCCGCTCACACCCATAATGCACTTCTCCAGTGAGGGAAGTAAGCTAGACCGCGCAGGAAGGTAATAAGCGTTTCTGATTGGTCACTTCCGTTGCACGCCACGGTAAATTTCAAACAATACACGAGCGAAAAGCAACTGGTTCTTTGACACTTTCTTTTCCGGCTTCATATACGAAAGAAGGTTTGGCTGTGACAGCTTGAGGACAGTGCGTGATTAGCTAGACAAACGCCAAACTTCCCAAGCATTTGTCGTAGATTCATGATTCACAATACTTTATGAGCTAAACCGAAGTGCTTTCGATGAATGTAGCTACGAAACCATTTCAAAACATGGATATCTTGGGTGACGACAGGAAACAAATAAAAAACGACTTTAAAAATTAACACCAAAATGCCTGAGCGCACGCCATTTGTTTGAGGCTCAAGGTTTCTCAATCAGTTTTCTGGAGTTTTTCTTCCCAGTTTGTCTCTATTTTCCCCTCCCATGGGCGCTCCTTTTGTGACGCTAATGGGGCGACTGAATTTCTGCTTTTCTGTAATTTGTTTTTACCGGTTTGGTTTCTGACATTACACTTTCCACATTTAGCCACACCTCCTGCTTTTAATGACGAAGCCATAAACACTTGATCTTAGACTGAATCGGGTTTTTACGTCCCTTCTGTTTATTGAAAGGACCTTTTAGGACGGGTCGCGGTGGGGCGAATTTAATAGCATGTCCATGATGTCAAAGGCGGGCAGGCCTAAACCTCTCACAATTAAAGTAACAAGATAAAAATTACGTCATGTCTTGTTACGCTAACCTTGCTGGTGAACGCACATTTGGCGCGAAGCTCCGTATGTGCGTATGTATGTATGTATGTGCATATGTATTTAAACAAGAGGATCTCCGACATTTCTGTACACACAAAGCCTGTAACGTTGCAAAATACTTTTTAAAGGGGTGGCTAAGAAAGCCTCCGAGCATATTGTAATTAAAATGTCTCATTGAAGACCAAAACGACCGTTTATATGAAGTTGATTGACCTAGATTAGACTCCGTACTTTTTGTCATACAGACTTGAAATTTTCGATATAGCTAATTTGGAGAAAGACATTGGATGCTTTCGTTAGCCAGCTTTGTGTAATTTCAACTTCCTTAGTAAAAATTAATTAATTTCAGAAAAAAAATTAAAACAGTAAAAGAACTTGACTTTGATAGAGAGTCAAACAGTGGCGTTGACGTAAAAGAGGCAACTCCGTCACCACGCACACATTGACATAATACTCGAATTATGACGTAATTCTCTCTCTCTCTCTCTCTCTCTCTCTCTCTCTCTCTCTCTCTCTCTCTCTCTCTCTCACACACACACACACACACACACACACACAGACATGCGTGCTTCTCCAAGAGACATAGATTCTCATGCGCCCGGAGAGCGCATGCGGATCTATGTCTCTTGGAGATGTTTTGAGAGTGCGCCAGCTCACGCATTAACACGCACACACACGCACACACACACACACACACACACACACACACACACACACACACACACACACACACAGGGAGACAAAACAATCAGAGTGGGTTAACTATCATTTTATGTGAAAATGGGTTCCCATATTTCTATTTATTCTAGGGCTCTGGAGTTGATGCGAATGTTTAGAACTCACCTTGTAACTAAGCTCTACAACTTAAAATAAAAAAGACATTTTCTAGAAACAGAGCCACTGGATGGAGAAAAAATGGATTGCTACCAAAAACTTGCATTACAGTAGAAATGGGTGTCCTTGTCAAATCATTCATTTTAGCATGGACATCTCAAGAAAATTAGGTGTCTGTAATAAGGTAAAGTTCACGGAATATTTGATGCTTCTTTTCCACATTTATTTGATTGTTGTCACTCTTTTTTCAGCTTAATGTATATTCCTTCTTTTTCCTGCATTCAAAATGTAAAGCACAATGAGTATTCAATGAGGGCGTTTCACCTATAATGGGGAA
>BTPG01000002.1:18483094-18512355 GCA_036245525.1 Semisulcospira habei | reverse complement strand
CACTGAGGATATGAGCACACTTTTGTTAAACAGTTTAGCCCCTACTGGCCTAGTCTGAATTATTGCACTGACAATACCACCTCATAAGGTCACTATACACCAAATTTTAAATTTGACCTCAATCCAATGGAAATATATTTTATATAAACATGTGACATTTCCATGTAATTGTGTGACCCCTTTAAACAGAGTTATGCGCACTGCACATGCCCTGGGAAAGTTACAGGACTATCATAGTCATAAATTAATTTTATTGCAATTTGATCATAAACCCTGGAGAAATCAATGCCAAAGGCAAAACCAGATTTATGCCACAATGGAGAAATGAATGCCCAAGTCTAAAGTACAAAATCGACATAACTGCATGGGCAAGTGCACAACTGTTCATCGGATATGGATCTACTGCTCCATGGGATGTTATCAAATGTCATACAACACTGTCAACAGGATTTTATAAGATAAATAGACACTTACAGGTTCTTTTCTTGGAGGAGGTTGCCTTGTGACAATGGACTTGACAGGCATACACTCTGTTGGAAGGCTCCCGGGTAGAAGATACCGTTTTTTTCCCACCAGGACCTACAGCAACATAATACCAGAAAAATAAGAAATTTGCAAAGACACAAATTATATAGTGATCAACCATAAACAAAATTGACAGTTAATTATACTCCTGTGATTTCTATTCCGTTCTATCGTTCCTCTGCATGAAGTAGCAAACCGAATAAGACTCAGAACTGAATACTTACTGAAAGTGAAAGTACACACGTGTGCTACTGGGGAGTACTGCTACTTTTGCTTACGATATTAACATCATGCAAGAGTCCCGAATAAATCGCAGGATAAAACTTTTGTATAGTGAATTGAACTTAATATGATTAGAACGAGCTTATATTCTAGGTAAATAATACTTACCCAACTTCACGCATTCCTGTCGAAAGTGTCTAGAACAAATCTTTGCAGTGTCTTTGTTAAAATTGCTGTCTGCACGATTCACGGCGTGAACAAGCTCTCTCTCCCACTTCAAGTCCTTTGGTTGGCGAATGGAGAAAAACGACAGCCCCTTGTGCTTTCCGTTGCATGCACCACAGCCCACAATCGTACAACTTGCACCAGGCATAATGCAAGACAAAAGACACTTTACAAACTGCACCACTAACCAAAATCATAGAAACAATCCACGTGAAAAGCTCTCCGATGTACTGAACCGGAATAATGAGTTGACTGATGCGCAAGAATAGTTGCGCGACGAGTGCAGAGACCGGAAGCAGGAGAGAGAGCGGTCCGGTTATTTATGGTCTATGGTGCAATAGACTGCGACTCTCCAAATATTGATAAAGGTGTTTGTGCACGTGTCTTTCAAGAGGCTTGGAAAGGCTGGATAATATTGAGATGGGTCTTTAGTTATTAACATCAGAGAGATCTTTTGATTTAGGCAAAGAGATAACCTTGGCCTGCTTCAGTTCTGATGGAAATATATTTTGTTGAATGCATAAGTTATAAATATACGTTTACGATTCTACTGTACAGGGAAGGGACAGTTTCAGGATTGTAGGACTGATCTCGTCAGGTCCAGATGATTTTTTGTTTTTCAGTGACCCGATCAGTTTTCCTACTTCATACACAGCTAGAGGCGGTATAGAGAAGGGGTGTGTGTCCTTAGTCTTCTGCTTACAGAAGTTAAGCAGGGCCTCCGGGCATGTGTAAGACGCGTTTCCGCTTGAGGGTATGCCGATTGACTCGGTAACAGACAAGAAATGTTTGTTAAAGGTGTCTGCAGTAATACTAGAAGGAATGGCTGACGATTTCTTGCTGTTACCTCGGGTTACACGGACAACACCTTGAATTTTCCGCTGCTGGCACATGCAGAATGATTTCCACAAGGAAGTAAATGGTTAATTGTCTACCGTTACAGCGGAGAACACCTTGTATTCTCTGTTGTAGCAGCAAGCAACACACTGCTGGCACAATGCGGTAATATCCGATCCACAAAGTATATAGTTATTCAGTTGATTTTGTTTACCGCTGCAGCGGAGAACACCTTGTATGTTCTGTTGTAGCGGCAACAACAACTGTCAAAATTGCAACAACAACAAAACAAAACCAAAAACAAAAACAAAAAAAAGAAAGAAAAAAAGAGAAGAAGAATCCCGAACTCCACGAAGTTGTAACTATAGCGGCAACAACACACTGTTGATCAACAAAGAATGCAGATAGGGTCTGGTTCCCAAGTAGTGAACAATGCTCACCACCCCTCCCCCCCTGTGAGCGATTGCGAACAGTGATTTCTCACACTTCCCTCCCTCTTCCCCCCGTAGGCGATTGTGAACAATGATCTCCTACATTTCCCGGCCCTAACCCACGAGGCGATTGTGAACAATGATCTCCTCAACTCCCCGGCCCTAACCCACGAGGCGATCGTGAACAATGATCTCCTCAACACCCCGGCCCTAACCCACGAGGCGATTGTGAACAATGATCTCCTTAACCACCCCGACCCTACCCCACGAGGCGATTGTGAACAATGATCTCCTCAACCACCCCGGCCCTACCCCATAGGACAGTAGCGTTTTAGTTCAGTTCTAATTCACCTAAATAGGGCTTAGGCTGTGGTAGGATTGCGCGTAGGTTTTATAGGTAAGTGCATATAGGTGTTAGGCCTAAGAGTTAGGTTCGCTAGGAATCGTATTCAACGTTACAGGTGTTAGTCATAGGAGATAGGTCTGCCAGGTGTAGTGTTCGTAGGTATAGTTACTATGCCTATAGGTGTTTAAGGTTATTAGGACTTGCACTGGTTTGACTAACTTTGATCATGTTGTTTGTTTCATCATGAATGCTTTTCTGGTATAAATAAATCTTGGAACCTTACTTCTATCTTATGATGCTCGGCTAGAGTGAGAGCAAGACTGAGACTGTGCGTGTGTACGTGCGAGAAGTTTGTTTGTGTGTACGTCCGTGCATGTATGACGGTGTGACTGATCGTGCGAGCGCACGTTAGCAGCTCAGTAGGAACGATAACAACAAACACCAAATCCAGTCAAAATAGGGTTTTTCTGGATACTGTGGTCAGTCCATTGCGCAAGCAACTTGGGCTTTTTGAACACAACGCGAGGCAAGTAAACACGGATTTTAGTTGTGCGCATGCGAGACCAGAGTAGACTTATAGTTTACTCTCCACTGCAATCTCCAGTCCTTCCCTAGACCACAAAAGGAATGCGGACTTAAACTCTGTAGGCACTTGAGTACTGTATTAGATGGGCAGTTTTTGTCTATCTGATAAACTATTTAAGTCGCCTACACCCAGTCGCTGAGTCCGGTTACACTATGATTAATAATTTAACTGAAAACGGTTCCGTTAAGACGAACCGAACTCGCATGAGTCGAACTTAAATATGTATGGTCTTTTGAATAGACAGGACATATTCACGCCGGCACCTTTTGATTATGTTTTGTTTCGATTGCTGCTCACCTCAAACTGTGGGCAAGTCGAACGTGGTCGTTAGTAAACAAAAATGTGTATGTGTGTGTGTGTGCGTGCGTGTGTGTGTGTGTGTGTATGTGTGTGTGTGTGTGTGTGTGTGTGTGTGTGTGCGTGCGTGCGTGTGTGTGCGTGCGTGCGTGCGTTTGTGTGCGCTTTCCTGAAATCCTTGTCAAATATGACACCGAAGAGACCGTAACGTCCAAGAAACACTGACGCAAAGTGGTGTCAGAAAGAGACATAGATCCTCATGAGCCTCGCAGCTGCCGGGCTCATGAGGATCTATGTTTCTTGCAGATATAGTTTGTCGAGTTTTCCTCAGCAGCAATAAAGGTTGATTCTACAGGAAGCTGCGTGTACAAGCGGGCTGACGGTGCCGCCATAACCGGTCCTTTTCATGCAGTTTCAAAACGTCAGTTTATTCGAATAACGCAAATAATTGACTCTATTTTATTCGTAAAATCCAAAGTAATAATATATTAATTAACATTAACGCATTCTACATCAGAACCGAAATCCCCAATGTTAGAGTTGCCCTCTGAAGGATTGTATTGCAAGTCTAGAGACAGATCGAGCGTAATAGTTCAAGGGTGGTGCCAGAATAGCTTGGCGCCCAAAGAACTATTATGGCAACACCCTTGGAACTATCATGCTGAATCCGTGTCTTGCTGTGGTATGTCGGGGCTGCATGAGTTAAGAAGATTGACGAGATTGAAAAATCGTATTACCCAACAGAAAAAAAAAAGCATTTGTCTGGAAATATACAACATCCGATCCTCACACGCAGGCAATAATGCACGCACACATGCACATGCGCACAAATGCACGCACGAACGCAAACACGCCCGCACGCTTGTTATTTCTTATGATAGAGCTTTTTGTTACAGCATCGTTTCGGCGCCGAAACCCTTGCATAAAAAAAAGCTCGATGTTGAAAGCGTTCATAACAAAGCTGGAAGAGCTAAACAGCGCCTAAATAGTTTTTTTTTTTTTAAGGTTTAGCATTACAACAAGCGTTGTTTTGCTTGCTTAATGTTTGTTTGTTTGTTTGTTTGTTTTTGTTTGTTTGTTTGTACAGTTATTATAGAAAAGCATTTTTCAAATAATACAAACGAAGATTTTCCCCCAATTTTTTTTCGGGGGAGGGGTTGGGCATTAGATGTAGGTTGGGTTCGGGGTTGGAGGGAGGGAGGGGGTGGAGGGAGTTAGGAGTGGGATGGGGGATGGCGATGGTCGGGGGTGGAGTTGGATGAGGAGGAGTAGCGGGGGGGGGGGGAGGGTGGGGGGGGGGGGGCGATGCCGAGCAGGGGGTCGCCATTGCTTAATTAAAAAAAAAATGTACAAAAAAATTAAAGAAAAAAAAATTTGACGGGAAAGATAAGATTTACCTTTATTACGGGTTCATCAGGCACCTGTGGTTCTTGAGAAGCTTTTCCTTTGGAAATATGCACAAAACGCCCGAAAAAGATTGCGGGTACAGGCATTACCATGTTAACGAAAAGAAGCAGCCAAATAGCAAGACAGCCATTGACCTGCAGAAAAGAACAAGTCAAGCTGAGCATGTGTGGTTTCGCTGTCTGAGTTTGTTTTTAGCTCACGTGATCGCATTTTTATCACAGCTTAATCCCTTTAATAATAATAATAATAAGCGCATTAAATAGGCGCTTTATCCCAATTGAAAATCGGCTCAAAGCGCCGCCGCGAACTGAACCCAACAAGCACGCTCACGTGAATCACGCGCATTCACTCACACACTGAACGTAAACACAGAACTTTCACGTGGTGCTAAGGGCAAGCTCAAGCGAGCTACTGTAGTTTTTGGAAATTCAAAATCGTTTGTATTTGAAATTTTATTAAGTGGACTGAAACTGATACCAAAGTGCTTTACCGCTGCAGCAAGCCAAAAAGCTAATCAGATGCATGAGACATAAATCCTCATGCGCCCCCGCAGTCGCGGGGGCGCATGAGGATTCATTTCTCTTGTCGATCCTACGTGCTTATGCCTGTATCTGGTCTCGTTCAGCTTGTGCTCCTATCGCGCATGTCGATCAGCGTGGAGTGGTTTCTGACTTGAAATCTGTGATCTGATCACTGGCGGCGGAGGGGTTTAAGGTGAGTTTCGGACACATGAGAAAAAAGGGAATGTCTGTTGATACAAACCATGTATACTTCTTGTCAGCTTGCACTGCCTTCTGAAGAACCAACAAGATGGGATGAACCGTAACCCACAAACTCCCTTCTATATGAGAGCAGTCCTCGCTGTCAATGGTCTCTATCGTTTGTCTTTGACCTGATTTTGATGTTTAATTATCTCCTATTGAAAAAGTGTCGCATATCTGACAATGCGTCAGTGAGTCCTATAAGGGTCGCAGGACATAGGCGTCATTGATTTGTCAAACGTCATATTTTTATGACGTAAATTTTAGTGTTTAAGTAATTTTATATATTACGTGATGAGTTTCACTTTCCCTTCATAGGCTTGAGAAAATGGTGACAAAACTTGAACTTCACGGTACAATTTCAGTCTTGCTATATAGTGTGTGTGAAAGCAGGTTGACTTTACCCAGCTGCATGATATTATAAGTACACGGGTCACTTGCATGCTCTTCTAAAAGCACGTCGATGTGTGTTTGCGTGTTAGTGCATGCGTGCGCGCGCGCTCCATACATCTCCAAGATGCACAGATCCTCATGCGCCCGGTGGGCACATGAGAATCTATTCCTCCAGGAGATGCGCGCATGTTTGTGTGTGAGAGAGCCCTCTGAAGGACTGTATTACATTTTTAGAGACAGATCGAGCATGACAGTTCAAAGGTGCACTACCTTTGAACTATCATGCTCGATTTGTCTCTAAAAATGTAATACAGTCCTTCATAGGGCAGGTTCAAAAGACGGGCCGACGGGCCCCAAACTATTCCGGCACCATCGTTGAACTATCATGTTCGATCCATGTCTTGCTGTGATGTGTCGCGGCTGAATGAGTTTAAAGCCCCTACATAAAGGCTAAAGCAAACGTAGGCGCCAAGCTATTCCGGCAACACCCTTGAACTATCATGCTCGATCTGTCTCTAAAAATGTAATACAGTCCTTCAGTGGGCAAGTTCAAAAGAGTTCGGTCCTAGGATAGAGTGCGTTAAGCTGCTTGCGTCACGAAGAAACTAGCTTGAAGGCAATTGTTTTAAGCCTGGAGGAAAATTGTGTATACAATTGAAAGTAATTGATTGCACAGCGCAAGCAAAAATAACATTCAGTAATTACATCTGTCTAAATTAAATGTTAACACGTGGCGAATTAAAAAAATACTAACAATTATCGGACATAACGCTGCAAATAGCCAATGCACTGTGGCCCAGCATACTGGAACAAACTCTTAAACAAGAAAGGCAAAGCCCTTATGGCTCACCTGTATGACCGATCCACGCATGTGTACCAATAAAGTGATGGCTACTGCACCAACAAAATCCATGTTTTCTCACAACTTATTCAGTTTTGACACATCTGTAAACACCATGGAGCAAAAGAAATGGCCAGTAGAATGGAGACAGTCTCTAGTGATCCCGCTCCCCAAGAAAGGAAACCTGAAACAGTGCCAGAACTACAGAACTATCAGTCTGATAAGTCACCCTAGCAAAGTAATGCTTAGAATCATTCTCAACCGCCTCCAAACTTTCGCCGAGGAACTGCTGGCAGAAGAACAGGCTGGCTTCAGAGTTGGAAGAAGCACTGTAGAGCAGATTTTCAACTGCCGCGTCCTGATCGAGAAACATCTGCAGCATCAGCGCGAACTCTACCACAACTTCATTGATTTCAGGAAAGCATTTGATCGCGTCTGGCACGACGGACTCTGGCAAGTCATGAGATCGTTCAACATAGAGGAGGGACTGATCCAAATGATAGAAGCGCTTTACAAGAACGCCTGCAGCGCGGTTCTACTTAACAATCAGTCAGGCGAGTTCTTCAGGACGACGATCGGTGTCCGTCAAGGATGCCTGCTCTCTCCTGTCCTTTTCAACATATTCCTGGAGAAGATCATGCAGGAAACCCTCCACGACCACCATACTTCAATCTCTATTGGTGGCAGATCCCTGTGCAATCTTCGATTCGCAGACGACATTGACCTCATGGCAGGCAGCAATAGTGAGCTCCAAAACCTGACAGACAAACTTTCAAGTAGCGCAGGGTCTTATGGCATGGAGATCAGTACGGATAAAAGCAAAGTGATGATCAACACCACAAGCGACAGCAGCAGCAACATTCACATGAATGGCCAAAAGCTAGAAGAGGTCAATAGCTTCAAGTACTTGGGAGCCACCCTGTCCAAAGACGGTAGTTGCATAGCAGAGATCCGTATCAGGATAGGTACAGCAACATCCGCAATGGCCAGGCTGGACAGGATATGGCGAAGTAACTCCATCAGCTTCACCATCAAGTACAGGCTTTACAAGTCCCTCATAGTGTCTATTCTACTCTACGGCTGTGAGACTTGGACACTGCTTGCAGACTCAGAAAAGAAAATCCAGGCCTTTGAGAACAAGTGCCTGAGGAAGTTGCTCCGCATCTCGTACCGCGAGCACAAGACCAACGAATATGTACGGAGCATCGTCACTTCCCTGGTGGGCCCACATGAACCCCTTCTGGCAACCGTGAAACGGCGCAAGCTTGCTTGGTTTGGCCACGTGACCCGACACAACACCTTGTCCAAGACTATCCTCCAAGGCACTCTCGAAGGAAGTCGTCGGCGAGGTCGTCAGAGAAAGAGTTGGGTCGCAAACATAAAAGAATGGACCGAACTCGAGATGTCAGACTTGCTTGCCACCGCCCAAAATAGAACTCAGTGGAGAGCACTGTCTGTTGCTGCTGCCTTTCAGTCCCCCCAACGCCCAGTTCGGGCAAGGGACTGATGATGATGATGAAACACCATGTGACTGTTGACCTTCGCGATGAGTCGACTAAAATAATATACATAGGGAGGTCTTATCATCAGCTAACTTTGTGCTAAATTTGATTGAAAAGTTTGCATAATAATGAATACAAATCTATCAAAACTTGATATTTTACACTCATTTGCCGAGTTCATGTTAATCCTAACATTTCCGAGGAGTGATCGAATTAGTATGCATAGATAGGTCTTAATATCAGGTGTCTCTGTAGCAAGTTCGGGTTTAAAGTTTTGAATAGTATTTGAGAACAAGAAAGGTAGAACCGTTATAGCTCACGTGTACGAACTATTTACATATGTGTGACCTTTGTGACAATAAGTACAGGGCTGTCTTCTGCACCAGTAAAATCCATGTTTCTCAAAATGTAAGCATTTTTCACTTATCTGTCAATACCCCCATGACTCTTGACCTTTGCGATGAGTCGATTAAATTAGTATGCATAGGAAGGTCTTATCGTCAGCTAGCTTTGTGCCAAATTTGATTGAAAAATTTGCAAAAATGTTGATAATACCTACAATTTTACCAAAAATTTGCATTTTACACACATTTGCCGGCCTCTTGTGACCCTTGACCTTTCCGAAGGGACATCCAAATTAGTATGCATAGACAGGTCTTACCATCAGGTATCTCTGTAATAAATTTGTGTTCAAAGTTATGAATAATATTTGAGAACAAACATCTTTTGTCAAATTATGGCTATTTTGGATCTATTTCCTGAGCTCTTGTGACCCTTAAAGGGGCAAGACCGACCTTTTTTAATGCTTCAGTTCGCAAAAAGCTTTTACTGGGCTTCAGTATACACACCCACTTACACAGTGACCACCCTATTGTCCCACCAAATGCTTTCTTTCGTCCGTTCAAAGCGAAAGAGGCCACCGGAATCTTGTGACTATACATAGTCAAAAGATTGCTTCCGATAGACGATCAGGTAGCTGACGTCATAACTATTCTATCCGACCTTAGGTCATGTGCATAATTATAACCAATCAGAGACAAGGTGGCGGATGAACCAGCGAAGAAAAAAGAAAGTATCAGTCGACTTGCGCCGGCCGACAATAACAGACTCGGAATTGAAGAGAAGAAAGAGAAAGAGAGACAAGATACCCCTAAGTAGAATGGACATCGGACAACGGAATATAGAGCTTGGCTTGACCGCCCATCCGGAATTTGTCGCTTTCTTGCTATGTAAATCAGTAAGTAATCCGGTTACGGTCTTTGTCGATCTTCCTATATTTCCGCGAGCGCTAGTGATTGATTTTCAGAAATCATGATCTTCAGTAGAATTTATCTCTTACCTATTTTGCAAGTTTTGCAAAACTGTTTTATCATAAAGTTACGAACTAGTTCATCAGATTTTATGCTGCAAGGATCTGAAAACTACAGTGTGTGTCAAAATTGCGGCACTGACATCGCTGGTCGTGACACGTTTTTGTCACCGAGTCGAACAAGCCACGCCCCCAGCACAATCGTTACTCAGGGTCAGGGTAGCAGGTCAAGCGGAACCCGCGTTGATTTTGACAGCATAGCGAGTATGGCAGGATTATTTTACATTCTCGTGGAAAATTATGTCAAAGGGATGCCGGGGAACTTCAGTAGATGAGTGTACACTGACATGTGTGTACCCACACCGATGACCTCGTCTGCAGTTTTGACCGGGTTCTGCCTTGTGACGTAGGCTAGTAAATATGCATACATTCAAAACGAGGCCGATGCAGACGATAATTTGTCGTCTCGGGTACAAAAACATCACACCCACCAAACGATGAATTTCGACATTTGGCATTGTATTAACATCATAAAGTTCTCAGTTAGTACACAAAGGACACATACATAATACTGTCAGCAGTATCTGTTGCAGACAGTTTTCTGACTGTGTTGAGATGCTTGATCCTGGGGAGAATAATTTTAACCTTTCCGAGGGATCAACCACATTAGTATGTATAGAAAGGTCTTACCATCAGGTATCTTTGTACCAAGTTTGGGTTTGACGTTGTGAATAGTATTTTAAGAAAAAATAAATTATGTCAAAATATAGCTATTTTTGGCGAATTTCCTGATCCTCTGTGACGTTGACCTTTGTGAGAGGTCACATAAATTGGTATGTTTAGAAAGGTCTTTCCACAATGTATTCGTGGGCCACGTTTAAAGACTTTGGCTTGAATCGCCTCCAAGAAAATGCCATCGTTAAAGTTTACCACAGACGACGCCGTAAGGACGACAGACGACGGACGACGGACGACAGACGCTGGACGGACGACCACTGGCCCACTGGCCCAGAACATAGACTCACTTTTGCTTTGCACGTGAGACCCAAAACAATATTTGTCACAATATGGTAATTTTGGACCTATTTCCGAAGCTTTTATCACCCTTGATCTTTCAGAGGGATAAAAGAAATTAGTATGCATAGAAAGGTCTTACCGTCAGGTATTTTTGTACAAAGTGTGGGGTTGAAGTTCCAAAAAAAAAAAAGTCAAAATATAGCTATTTTTTTTTATATATTTCCTGATCTCTTATGAGCTTGACCTTTGTGAGAGGTCACTGAAACTGGTAAGCTTATAAAGGTCTTACCACAAAGTATCCTTGGGCAATGTTTGAAGACTGTAGCTTGAGTAGTCTACGAGGAAATGCCAACGTTCAAGATTATCACGGACGACGGCGGACGGACGACGGAGGACGGTCGGACGACCACTGGCTAAAAACATAGACTCACTTTTGCTTCGCACGTGACTCTGCCAGGCACTAGAAAAAAAGTCATCGCATACTCCATGCCCTTTGCATCAGGTAAACAACTATGAATATGACAATCAAGCAACAACAGATCCAGTGAGAGCCTAGGGGGCACGTGACTCCGCCTCCCCTCCCCCTCGCCCTCCCCCCCCCCCCTTTCCCGTCAGCCGTGGCCATTTTTTTTTGTGTGTTTTTTTTTTTGTCGTAGTTGGTCGTGAAAAGCTGGCTGTTGAATTCATCGTTACTATTCTTATTCTTTCATTACACCCTCTGACAAAACAGTCATTTGGGTTTAAGTCTACCCTTTTGGACACGTCGACCGCGGCAATTATCCAATCAGAAAGCGAGAAGTCAGCTGTGATCCCGGTTGCCTGATGTACCTCTTAACAATGTGTGTGTCGTTAGTGGCTTTAGTCGTTAGATGACGCCTCCAAAATCTGGGAAATGCGTGCGTCGGGCTGAAAGAGTTAAGGGTTATGTGGGTTTAACGCCGAGGAGGCGACTAAGGCCATCTCATGACAGATCAGTTTAAGAGGTATGACTGTTTAGTTGAGCTTCCTCAGTGTTCGTCATATGAAGGAGATTATTGGATGTATGGATCAGTATCATGGTATTCTTCATATGGTGCATCAGTGTATTGGTGTGTGTGTGTGTGTGTGTGTGTGTGTGTGTGTGTGTGTGTGTGTGTGTGTGTGTCTCTCTCTCTCTCTCTCACTCTCTCTCTCTCTCTCTCTCTCTCTCTCTCTCTCTCTCTCTCTCTCTCTCTCTCTCTATGTCTTTGTC
The DNA here is from genome assembly GCA_036245525.1 of Semisulcospira habei. Classification (NCBI taxonomy): domain Eukaryota; kingdom Metazoa; phylum Mollusca; class Gastropoda; family Semisulcospiridae; genus Semisulcospira; species Semisulcospira habei. The sequence goes on along the minus strand of BTPG01000002.1, from coordinate 18,500,425 downwards.
TCTCTGTCTCTCTGTCTGTCTGTCTGTCTGTCTGTCTGTCTCTCTCTCTCTCTCTCTCTCTCTCTCTCTCTCTCTCTTCACACACACACACACACACACACACACACACACACACACACACACACACACACAGACACAGACACACACACACACACACACACACATCATAGTCGACCCATCTCCTGCAAATGGTGCATAGATGTTAAGTGACGCCTCCAAAGTTTGGGAAAAGCGGCCTTCGGGTTAAGCATGCGAAACTAAATGATGTCGACTCCCCTTGTGAATCACTGAAGCGAAACACAGAAGTGGTTTATATAACGACCAGGTCTCAAAGTGTAAATTTTGTTGTTGTTGTTGTTGTTAATTCAAACCGGATTCATTAGAGCGTGAAATATACTCAAAGGTTCCGTTCGCCTCATATTTGCCAAGAGTACGGCGTAAACAGATAATTTCAGTGTGTGTGTACGTTCCTTCGGCAATGCGATTGGCTTTAGAAGGGAGATAAACTGTTACTTTCAAGCGCTATTCGACGGAATATTACCTCCCTTACATGGCGAAGCCTGTTGCGTTTGACAATGCCTCATCTTTCGAAGTGAGGAGACCACCCAATGCGTACAAAGTGATCGGACCGACGTCGGCCGCCCTTGGCACGTCCGTGCGTTGGGCAAGGGCCGCCGACGTCGGCCCGATCACCTTGTGCGCATTGGATGCGACCGGCACTGGGAGAATATGAAATATATCTGAGGGAATAGTAACACGGACCACGGCAATCATATTGTAATTGGATTTAGATTATGTACAATCACGATTAAATCATTCAGCACCGACACACCACAGCAAGACATGGATCGAGCATGATAGTTCAAGGGCGGTGCCAGAATAGCTTGGCGCCCATAGGCGCCAAGCTACTCTGGCACCATCCTTGAACTATCTTGCTCGATCTGTCTCTACAGAATTGTAATGCAGTCCTTTAGAGGGCAACTTCAAAATATATGGATTTCGGGCAAAATGTGTTAATGAGATTATTTATATTTTGACGGTCAGATGACACCGGCTGATCAAACGAAGAAGTTCCAATAGAAATAATAATAGGAATAATAGTAAAAATAATGAGCCGCTTAAAATAAATAAATTCTTCCAATGTCTATCTCGAAGCTAGCGATATCCAAAATTCCAAATGAATAAATCGAAAAATCACGGACTCTAATGCGGGTCAACCGACTTTATATAAACGTTAATTTTTCTCTTTAATAACGAGTCACCCAGTTTAAATATGCTCGGAGGCTCTTCGAAATACATCTCGATCAAAGCATTTCATACAATCTCAGGCCTGTACGTACAAAAACACCGGATATCCTCGTGTCTACACACACACACACACACACACACACACACACACACACAAACACACACACACACACACACACACACACACACACACACACACACACACACACACACACACACACACACACACACACACACGGCTCTTCCCGCCAAATGTACGTTCAGCAGCGCGGTTAGCGTAGCTAGACATGACGTAATTTTTGTGTTACCTCAGTATCAGAATCCGAGATATGCACGCTTTCAGTGACGTCAGGGCATTCTACTGAAATCGCTCCACCGCGTTCCATCCTAATAAGTCTCTTCTGTAAATAGAAGAGACTTAAAAGGTCCGCATTGGCATGTGTATGCATGGATCAATAATTGTCAGAAGAAGCTTCCGGTTCTGGTGGTATGACGGTATTTCCGGATTTGATTGTTTGCTACACTTTTACATCGCTGAGTTGAGTGATCAAACGCAACGGAAAGAACCCTTCCCTGTTTCTGAAGTCTTCGTACATTCAACGGCCTCATACGCGCCTGTGACTGCGCGGACTAGGACACTGACCACTAGTATGCTGCAAGCTGAGGCTTGAACCAAAAGATTCACTGCTCCAAACCAAAAAGAAAGCCTAGAATTATTGCTATCCGCCATACAGCAAATCCGCACGCGACAGAGGCTTTCGTGAAGGCCATAGACGAGGCGCTAGAAAGAAAAAAAAAAATCCCCATGGTGATGTTAAGCAGAGATGGAGACACCTGAGAGACACAACCAGTGCGCAAAGACAATCTGGCCGATGTCGGCCGCCGTTGGCCAACGGTGACTGACGTCGACCCGACGGCCTTTTGCGCATTGGACAGACCACGGCATAGTTCTCACTTCCTTTGGTACGAGCAGAGGAAGAACGATGACTGGTTCGAGGCAGCTCCACCACAATTGCTCCATTCATAGAGGACCCTCGAGCCGCTCCGATTGAGTACAAACGTTCCCCCACCCATAGCAGTCTGCAGACGCTGAGAACAGCCAGCAGCAACGTGCAGAGAATAGCCAGACTCTGCTCAAATTATTTCTGGCTTGAGCTCTGCAAAAGCGTTCAAAGTTTGGCTGACGCGAGAAACGCCCAAGGCCGCACGATATCAGCTGGCGATATCCCCAACCTGAGAAAAGAACTAAATAAACAAACCTGCTGATATTTTCTGCAATTATGCGTGATCTAGAATTTACTCAGGAACACGCACAGTTACACAAAGCACCCCTGCCTTCATTGTCAGACGAAATCTACGCGCTGGGTCAACAGCGAAATGCAGTCGTCTGCCATTCATGTGTTTCGTCTGAACACCGCAATCAGCCGGATCATGAAAGACGCGAGGCGCAGTTTTGTTTCGGACTAGGTACTTAAATTATATTGAGCAACATTTTGCTTGACACGGTGCCGATAACCGACAGATGTGATTACTCGACCCGAATCAAACTGTCCTCGTCTTACGACTCGGACATTTTGATTCGGGTCTCGTAATCACATTTGCCTGTTAACGGCACTCACAAACAAAATGTTGCTCAATATAATAAAATATCTTTGCAGTCGGAATGGGTATCAGATTCTCATTTAGACAGCAAGCTATTTGTATATACACACTGTATGTATGTAACACACCACTATCGCCACACAAATCAGTATGCGTTGTATAACAATAATGTGTCATCAATGAGCACAGCATGCGTATGTGATCACATAATGTGTGCAGTATTGTAACCAGTTTTGTGACAATGTGGCAGCTGTTACAGAACTGGTGGAGATTCCATATTGATTCAACGTGCCACACACACACACACACACACACACACACACACACACACACACACACACACACACACACACACACACACATACACACACACACACACACACACACACACACACACACTTGTAAATGCTTGTCAAAGCTGTTTTAAGAAATCCCCACGGTTTGCGTGTCCGTATAAGATTTGTGGCAAATCACAACCTTTGAGAGAAAATGGTCGCACAGCTATTGCGGCTCCACGAGATTTGTGCGACAAACACCAACCAATGTTGGCACAGACTAATGAGCAATAGATCATTGGGCCGATGACGGCCTCAGTTGGCCCGCGCACGATAGGCACGAGGACCATTGCGCACTGGGAAGCATAGGTAGACTAGTGTCTGTGAGGTATAAAATGAACTGAACTGACCGGATTTCAGCTGGATTGAACTGGCTGGTATGGAATGCAGATGGGTTTAATAGAATGGGATGGAACTGCATTCAATAAAACAGAATTAAATTGAACTGCATTGAATTGAATGAAATGAAATGAACTGGACTGAAATTGAATTGAAATGTACGGAATGAAATGAAATGGAATTAAAGTGGCATGAAATGGAACTAACTCATTCAGCGCGACGGCCGTATTTCCCAAATTGTGGAGGCGTCATCTAATGACTATGCAACAGTTGCAGGAGATGGATCGACCATGTTAATTCAAGGGTAGTGCCAGATCAGCTTAGCGCCGACAGGCGCCAAACTAACCTGACACTGCCATTGAATTATCATGTCGATCCATCTCCTGCTGTAGTGCGTCATGGCTGAATGTTTTAAACTGAAAAGAATGGATTGTAACTGAACTGAATGAAATAAAATGTAAAGTTGGACTGAAATTGAATGAATTGAAACGAGTCGAAGTAAACTGAATTGAAAAGTTATTTATTGTCGATGAAATATTACACGCAAAATGGAAAATTTCCTTTAGTCCACATCGTAAGAATACAAAAACCTAATATGCATACACAATTTTTAAAGTTTCGACAGACGTCACATTACAACAAAGCTCGCGACAAAATGTAAAGTCCTGACTATTATTATATGGGCGTAACACCCGCTTTATGTGTGTGTTTGTGAGTGAGTGTGTGTGTGTGTGTGTGTGTGTGTGTGTGTGTGTGTGTGTGTGTGTGTGTGTGTGTGTGTGTGTGTGTGTGTGTGTTTAGTCTTAGTAACTGACATCAAGACAAATTCCAATGTTTTTATTGTTTTGTACATTGAAACATATGGCAATAAACTATCTTATCTTATCTTATCTTATTATCAGAGTATGAGCCAATGTTTCCACTCATGTAGATTGTAAACCGCATTAACCTCCCAGCTACAACACGATGTTCGAAACAGTTGCAGACTCACAGCTGTTAACTCCGTCTACCCGCGACACACCACAACAAGATATTGTTCGACCATCCTCTTGTTATCAGCCATAGTTTTAATGCTATCACACTTTGAAGAACCAACGTCATTTAACGGTAAACTGCTTCCCGGTACATCCTTTTCTTGAAGCAATATATTCGGAAATACTTGAAAGGACGCCATTTGGACACCGAGTGTTGTCACCGGAAGTAGTTAAAACAAAGATTTTTACCGATCATTTACGACGATGACGTCGCACGAAGCTGACGCCTTAATTTCGTGATTCGACCCTATGGCGGTATTCCCGGATTTGATTGTTTGCTACACTTTTACATCGCTGAGTTGAGTGATCAAACGCAACGGCTTAACCCTTCCCTGTTTCTGAAGTCTTCGTACATTCAACGGCCTCACGCGCGCCTGTGACAGCGGACTAGGACACTGACCACTAGTATGCTGCAAGATGAGGCTTGAACCAAAGAAGATTCACTGCTCCAAACCAAAATGAAAGCCTAGAATCATCGCGATCCGCCATACAGCAAATCCACACGCGACAGAGGCTTTCGTGAAGGCACTAGACGAGGCGCTAGAATATAACCCTCCCCATGGTGATGTTCAGCAGAGATGGAGCCACCTGAGAAACACAATCGATGCGCAAAGGCAATCGGGCCGACGTCGGCCGCCGTTGGCTCGCGCACAGCTGTCCTCGGGCCGACGGCGACCGACGGCCTTTTGCGCATTGGACAGACCACGGCATAGTTCTCAACGCCTTTGGTACGAAGCAGAGGAAAGACGATGACTGGTTCGAGGGCAGCTCCACCACACACGCTCCACTCATAGAAGACCGTCGAGCGGCTCAGATTGAGTACAAACGTCCCCCCACCCATAGCAGTCTGCAGACCATGAGACCAGCCAGCAGCAACGTGCAGAGTGTTACGATTGTGGTTGTGTTGTTTCGTTTATTGTGCATGTATTGATCGTATGAAACGATCCGATATTTATTTGAGCTATCACGATTACGAATCACGTACCTTTTCAGTAAGATTCTTTATCGTTCGCGGGTAGAGCGGAATTGGCTTTGTTATGATACGCTAAGACCAGTCCGGCAGTTTCTAGCAAAGTCGCAAGGAGAATAGCTGTCGATTTTTGTGATGCGTAGATTCGCTGAGAATAAACCAGAACGTTCGAGCAAACTCGCGCTGTCTAGTGACCTCGCATGTGTGACGTCAAAGTGTAGGCAACATTTTGCAAAACAGTAGTAAAGCCACTCTAATATTCATGGTCATAGTTGTTTTCTGTACGCTTGAAGTTGGCAGCCGGTCAATGTGTATTATGAAAGGTCGTGAACTGTCTGGAATACTCTTGTGTGACGTCATTACACACTGGGATTTGGGGCTGACATTAGCAGTCGAATTGTTGTAGACTATTGTAGTTTATTCTAGAAATTTCTTTTATATTAATATTTATGAGTTTCGGTTACGCGTTCCGTTCTAATTGGTTGCGTTGTGTGAATTCGGTGGCTTATTCTGGAAATGTGTTATACTATAAAAGATTGTGCTGGGAAGCACTTTTGTACATTCTCATACATTGTCAGTTGTAGGGACAGACAGTTTATCGTAGGTACGTAGCCCGGATAGGGTGTTCATTGTGAGAGACGCAGCGTAACGGTGGTGTACGTTGTATGAGAAACACATTGTATCGCCAGTGTTGACATAGTTTTGTAGAAGAGACATTGTATCAGTGTTGGTGCATTTGGGAATGCATTGTATGGAGATCGCATCGCTGAAATAAAATATTGTTGAAACTGTTACTCCAGAGTAGTCTACATCCTTAAGACACGTGTGACGGGTTGCAGCTGAGTGAAGTTTCTTTAAAAGTTTACGTGCGTGTGTCTGGTGTGATATCATACTATGACTACGACTCAACACGTAACACAGAGAATAGCCAGACTCTACTCAAATGATTTCTGGCTTGAGCTCTGTAAAAGCGTTCAAAGTTCGGCTGACGCGGGAAACGCCAGAGGCCGCACGAGATGTCAGCTGGCGATATCCACAGCCTGAGAAAAGAACTACATAAACAAACCTGCTGATATTTTCCGCAATTATGCGTGATCAATTAGAATTTACTCAGGAACACACACGGTTGTACAAGACATCGATGTCTTCATTTTCTGACTAAATCTACGAGCCGAGTCAACAGCGATATACAGTCGTCTGTCATTCATGTGTTTTATCTGAACACCGCAATTAGCCGGAACATGAATGACGCGAGGCGAAGTTTTGTTTTGGACGGGGGACGTAAATTATATTGAGCAACATTTTGCTTGACATGGTGCCAATAACCAACAGACGTGATTACTTGACCCGAATCAAACTGTCCTCGTCTTACGACTCGGACAATTGATCTGGGTCTCGTAATCACATTTGCCCGTTATCGGCACTATATCAAACAAAATGTTGCTCAATATAATAACATATCTTTGCAGTCGGAATGGTTTTCGGATTCTCATTCAGACAGGTAGATATTTGTGTATACACACCGTATGTGTGTAACACACCACTATCGCCACACAAATCAGTATGCGTTGTGCGATAATGTGTCATCAATGAGCAGAGCGTGATCACATAATTATGTGTGGAGCATTGTAACCAGCTTTGTGACAATGCGGCAGCTGATCTGGTGGGGATTCCATATTGATTCAATGTTTTACACACACACACACGCGCGCACACACACACACACACACACACACACACACACACACACACACACACACACACACACACACACACACACACACACACCAGGCTTTGTGGCAAACCTCAATCTTTCGGTGAAAAAATGGTCATAAAGCTATTTAGGCTCCACGAGATTTCTGCGACAAAACCCAAACATTGTTGGCACAGCCTAAAGAGCAATAGATCATTGGGCTGATGACGGCCTCATTTGGCCCATCTGAGGCCGCATGGGCCCTAAAACCATTCCGCACTGGGAAGCATAGGTAGGCTAGTGTTTGTGAGGTATAAAATGAACTGAATTGACCTGATATGAGCTGGATTAAACTTGCTGGTATTGACTGCAGATGGGTTTAATAGAATGAGATGGAACTGCATTCAATAGAACAGATTTAAATTGAACTGCATTGAATTGAATGAAATGAAATGAACTGGACTGAAATTGAATTGAACTGTTTGGAATGAAATGAAATAGAATTAACGCATTCAGCCCGACGCACGTATTTCCCAAATTTTTGGAGGCGTCATCTAATGACAATGCATCAGATGCAAGAGATCGATCGACCATGATAATTCAAGGGTATTGCCAGATTAGCTTAGCGCCGACAGGCGCCAAGCTAATCTGACACTACCCTTGAATCATCATGGTCGATCCATCTCCTATTGTAGTGCGTCATGGCTGAATGGTTTAAATTGAAATGAATGGAATGTAACGGAACTGAATGAAATAAAATGTAGAGCTGGACTTGAATTGAATGAATTGAAACGAGTCGAAGTAAACTACACTGAAAAGTTCTTTATTGTCGATGAAATATTACACGCAAAGTGGAAAATTTCCTTTAGTCCACATCGTAAGAATACAAAAACCTAATATGCATACACAATTTTTAAAGTTTCGACAGACGTCACATTACCACAAAGCTCGCGACAAAATGTAAAGTCCTGACTATTATTATATGGGCGTAACATCCGCTTTATGTGTGTGTGTGTGTGTGTGAGTGTGTGTGTGTGTGTGTGTGTGTGTGTGTGTGTGTGTGTGTGTGTGTGTGTGTGTGTGTGTGTGTGTGTTTAGTCTTAGTAACTGACATCAAGACAAATTCCAATGTTTTTATTGTTTTGTACATGGAAACATATGGCAATAAACTATCTTATCTTATCTTATCTTATTATCAGAGTATGAGCCAATGTTTCCACGCATGTAGATTGTAAACCGCATTAACCTCCCAGCTACAACACGATGTTCGAAACAGTTGCAGACTCCCAGCTGTTAACTCCGTCTGCCCGCGACACACCACAACAAAGTTATGGTTCGACCATGATAGTACAAGGGTGGTGGCAGAATATAGGCGCCAAGCTATTCTGCCACCACCCTTGAACTATCATGGTCGATCCGTCACCTGAATTGTAATGCAGTCCTCAGAGGATAACTTCATACTGTGGGAATTCGTTAACTCATTCTGCGAATATGAATCATAGAATCATGTCAGAAAGAGACATAGATCCTCATGAGCCCCCGCTATTTCTGGGGCTCATGAGGATCTAAGCCTCTTGACTTGTGGATGGCTATCGCCGTGCAACGGTTGTAAAGTGGTCCACAAAAGCGTTTATAAAAGAAACAGGAAGGAAAACAAGGACAACAATTAACGAACGCGTTGAAGCGTAACAGCACATGATGCAAATATAATATAGTATTAATATTTTGTGTTTGCTTTGTTAGTTTTGTGCCATGTCATTATTTTTCGCAGTAGTCATTGGGAAATATACCATTTATTTTATTTTATTTTTCAAAACTTTTGTTTTAAATTACCGGAGGTGGGGGTGGGAGGGTGGGGGGTAGGGGGGGGGGATTGAGTACTTACTTAACCCTTTTGCTGTAGGCTGCGCTATTGGTCGCGGTGATTCCTGCAGAAATAGCAACACCCTGACATCCTGCAGGAATCACCGCGACCACAAGCGCTACCGGCAGCCAAAGGCTTAAAGTTATTCTCCCCAGGATCAAGCATCTCAACACAGTCAGAAAACTGTCTGCAACAAATACTGCTGACAGTATTATGTATGGGTCCTTTGTGTGCTAACTTAGAGCGTTATGATGTAAATACAATGCCAAATGTCGAAATTCATCGTTTGGTGGGTGTGATGTTTTTGTACCCGAGAGCGCAAATTATCGTCTGCATCGGCCTCGTTTTGAATTTGTGCATATTTACTTGCCTACATCACAAGGCAGAACCCGGTCAATACTGCAGACGAGGTCATCGGTGTGGGTACACACGTGTCAGTGTACACGCATGTACTGCTGTTCTCCTGTATCCCTTTGACATAATTTTCCACGAGAATGTAAAATAACCCTTCCATACTCGTTATGCTGGAAAAATCAATACGGTTCCGCTTGACCTGCTACCCTGACCCTGAGTATAACGATCGTGCTGGGAGCGTGGCATGTTCGACTCGGTGACAAAAACGTGTCACGACCAGCGATGTCAGTGCCGCAATTTTGATACACACCGTAGTTTTCAGATCCTTGCAGCATAACATCTGCTGAACTAGCTCGTAACTTTATGATAAAACAGGTTTAAAATCTTGCAAAATCAGTAAGAGATAAATTCTACTAAAGATCACGAATTCTGAAAATCAATCACTAGCGCTCGCGGAACTATAGGAAGATCGACAAAGACCGTAGCCGGATTACTTACTGATTCACATAGCAAGAAAGCGACAAATTCCGGATGGGCGGTCAAGCCAAGCTCTATATTCCCTTGTCCGATGTCAATTCTACCTAGGGGTATCTTGTCTCTCTTTCTCTTTGTTCTCTTTAATTCTGTGTCTGTCATTGTCGGTCGGCGACTGATACTTTCTTCTTTTCATCGCTGGTTCATCTGCCATCTTGTCTCTGATTGGTTATAATAATGCAGATGACCTAAGGTCGTATAGAATAGTTATGACGTCAGCTACCTGATCGTCTATCGGAAGCAATCTTTTGACTAGGTATAGTCACAAGATTCCAGTGGCCTCTTTCGCTTTGAACAGACGAAAGAAAGCATTTGGTGGGACAATAGGGTGGGCACTGTGTAAGTGGGTATGTATACTGAAGCCCAGTAAAAGCTTTTTGCGAACTGAAGCATTAAGAAAAAAGGTCGGTCGTGCCCCTTTAAGACCTACCGTACACATTTAATAATAATAATAATAATAATAATAATAATAATAATAATAATAATAATAATATTTTCTATGGCGCCTAACCTCTTGTAGAACTCTAAGCGCCTTACAAATTTCAAAAATACAATTACAAAAACTGTACACACTATTACACGCGCGCGCGCACACACACACACACACACACACACACACACACACACACACACACACACACACACACACACACACACACACACACACACACACATTCCAGGCACCACAGCAAAACTACAACAGAATCCTCAGCAGTCAATGATTAATCAGAGGGGTAATGAAGTTGGAATGATGGAGGGGTTGGGGGCAGGTCCATACTAAGAAAAAAAGTGACGTATTTTGGGGCTGTGTGTGTGCGCGTGAGTGAGTGTGTGTGTGTTTCGTATGGTAGTTGGAGGCGGGGGTGTGGGGTGGCGGGGGGGGGGGGGGGGGCAGGAACCCAGATCCGCCCTTCGCAGTACTCGCAGCACTCCGCAGACGGACGGCAGGGAAATCCACAACTACACCTACATGACATCGATTTCACAAACACCCATGAGGGGAACGCTCAAGGGGACATCGTTGAACGAAAAGTTTGACATCCGCAGGCCAAGTCCGTCCTCTCCATCCACAATATACAGCAAGTTATTGGGTTCTCCCGCGTTCCACAGTCCGGTCAGAAAGCTGCCGGCATTAGTTCCATCCTGCCAGAGCCACGTGCCTTCTGTCTCAGCGTCGGTCGCCCCGAACCACACGGTTTCTCCAAGAAGCGAGCTGTAGCCTGAAAAAGCCATCAGTTCAGTTTATTCAAGCGTTAATCAAGACACATTTCCAAGACCAACAATCAACAATGCTGACTTGTCTTGATATAAAGTCCAATTGACAGCGTTATTTGCACCACACCTTACACACATACTCTACACCAAAACCGTATAAATATGTGGTGGTATCTGTTTCATTGGAACCTAGACTTAATTTTAAGTCAAAAACTAACTCTTTCTGAATTTGCGTCAAAATTAAAACAAGATGAGGGTTTCATCCCAAAGTCTACCTTATTGTTTGGAGTTCATGCGTTTATCTTTTAGGAACATTCAGAGTTGTTCATATTTTTAGGCGTTTTATGCTGATCCATTTTCCCTCCTCTTTAATCAAACCTCTGATCAACACACACGTCGGCGCACACAAATGCAGACGGACACACGGCGCTTCCCGCCATTAGTACGCTCTGTGGGCTCGTGAGGCGACAATAATCCATTTCCTTCTACTCTAACCCACCCTCTGATCCACACACACTGGCACACAGAAATAAAGACGGACACATGGCGACTCTCGTAAATCGTAACCTCTGTAGACTGGCGTATAATTACTATTCTGAAGAAAAATAGTAGCACGAGCAGCGAAATGACCTCACTTCAAGCTTCACTTCATGGCATCATTATCCCCACGACGCCGTGTTGACAGTGACGACTCGATGTTATAAGTCACTCTTCCCAGTACAAACAGTTGACGTATCAGAGGATCAGCTTTGCAATTTTCCAAGCACACAAACAAAAAGTTAGGAAAGAGGGGGTGCGCTAAGTAAGTGACTGAAAGCAATGCATATGCGGCAGAAGAAACGTTTGGCTGAAAGTACAGAAGTTTACTCGAGACTTAAACAAGATGGGTTGAAGCATAAGCCACAATGTCATTTTTATATGCGAACAGTCCTCGCTGTCAAGAGTATCTACCTGTTGTCTTTGATCTGATTCTAATGTTGAAATATCTCCTATTGAAAAAACGTTTTGCAGATCTGGCAATGAGGTATATAAGGATCACAGTGCATACGTGTCATTGGTTTGAAAACGTCATTTGTCAAGACGTCATTTTAGTTTTTATAGTACAGTCTGTACTAGTCTGTGAAGGTGGTGATGATGATAATAATAATAATAATAATAATAATAATAATAATAATAATAATAATAATAATAATAATTAAAATGATGATGATAATAATAATAATAATAATAGTTATAATAATGATAATAATACTCAGGTGTGTGGCGCTTCGGAGGTTGGGCGCTGCGATGTGTGCTGTAGTGATAATAATAATAATAATAATAATAATAATAATAATAATAATAATAATAATAATAATAATAATAATAATAATAATAATAATAATAATAATAATAATAATAATAATAATAATAATAATAATAATAATAATAATAATAATAATAATAATAATAATAGGCGGGGAAGTGGCGCAGTGGTTAAGGCGTCTGCCTCCAATGCCAAAGGTGCGAGGTTCGATACCGGGTTCCGGCGTTGGATTTTTCTCCTCTGGTGTCACCGTCTGGGCAGTGGGCAGATGTTCACATCTGCACGGGACATAGACGACCCCGGCCCCCACGAGTCCCCTGCTGCCTTGCAGGCCTGGCCGCTTGGCTGCGGAAAGGCTAAAGGAGGAAACCCCTGACATCAAAGCCCCCGTGTCTCCGGGGAAGGCTTTTGAGCCAGAGACTAAGACAAGGACAGTCTGATATAAAACCTACGACCCGAGCACCTCGATGCCACCGTCCCAGCTTGCTAGGCCATGGCAAACGAACCAAGGGTTTAAAGGGTGGGGCCAGTACTGCGCACACTGCACTCCACCAAAAAGCTCCACCGCGCAGGCTTTAGGAAACGCCCACGGACTATGATACTGAACTTTCCAAGTCCTGTAGCGATGGGCAAGGGGCAAAACGGCAGGTGAAAGATGTCACTGGAAGCCGCAGTCTGAAACCTGCATGCAGGCGGTTCAGGATATTGGTCGCCTGATGTTGACCTGGGGATGACAACGTCACTCGGCACACCCTGAACGACCAAGCAGCCTTCTCTAGGGACAGCACTGCTGCTCCACACGGAGAGGGGCCTAGAAAAGGTGGCCTAACCAAAGCTCATCCCCTCGTAACCCCAGTTGGCTAGCCGCGGTCAACGGGCATCTTCTCATGCGGTCAGAAAACAAGAAAAAACAATGGATCCACTCTCATGACGACCACGACCGGACTCGACGTAGCATGCTGGAACATCCGAACCATGCTCGACACAGCAGACAGCGGACGCCCTGAACGTCGCTCCGCCCTCATTGCCCATGAATTGCGGAGGTTAAACATGGACATCACCGCGCTCAGCGAAGTACGCCTTCCGGAGGAAGGCAGCCCCCAAGAACTTGGCGCTGGCTACACCCTCTACTGGTCAGGCAGGCCTACATCAGAAAGACGGCTCTCAGGCGTGGGCTTCATGGTGAAGACCCCCATTGCGACTAAGTTGGAAAACCTACCAACGGGTCACTCCGACCGCATCATGTCCATGCGCCTCCCACTGAGACACCAGCAATACGTCACCATTCTCAGTGTGTACTCCCCAACCCTCCTGGCAGAGCCTGCAGAAAAAGACAAGTTCTACTCTGACCTGAGCAGCCTCCTGCAGAGCACCCCTGCAGACGACAAAGTCATCATCCTTGGCGACTTCAACGCCAGAGTGGGCCAAGACTCTGAAGCCTGGAAAGGAGTCCTCGGCAAGCATGGCGTTGGGAACTGCAATGACAATGGGCGCCTACTGTTGGAGCTCTGTGCAGAGCAGCAACTTGTCATCACCAACACTACTTTCCAGCAAAAGGACAGTCGAAAGACCACCTGGATGCATCCTCGCTCCAAGCACTGGCACCTTATCGACTATGTCCTAGTGCGTCAGAAGGACCGCAGTGACGTCCTCCTCACCATAGTGATGCCCAGCGCAGAGTGCCACACTGACCACCGCCTTGTTCGCTGCAAACTCAGGCTCCGCCTCAAGCTGAAACCCAAGAAAGGGGGTCCCCCCAAGAAAAAGCTTGATGTTGCCAGCCTTCAGCGTGACGACAAGAAAGCTGCCCTTCAGGCCGATTTACAGCGCATGCTCAAAGACACAGTTGATCCAGCAGATTCCTCCCCTGAAACACTCTGGGAACAACTGAAAACTGCTATTGTAAAATCCTCTGTGGAAGTCTTGGGCTTTGCTAGAAAGAGGAACAAAGACTGGTTTGACGAAAACGACGTAGAGATCCAGGAACTGCTAGCAGAAGAAAGAGCCGCCCACCAGGCCCACCTAGCCCAGCCTTCCTGCCCTGTGAAGAAGTCTGCCTTCCGCCTCATCTGCAGCAGTCTCCAGCTCAAGCTTAGAGAGCTCCAGAACGAGTGGTGGTCCAGACTCTCACAGAGAACCCAGCTCTGCGCTGACAACGGTGACTACAGGGGCTTCTACGAAGCACTAAAAGCAGTGTATGGCCCTAGGCACCTGGTACAAAGCCCCCTGCGAAGCGCTGAGGGACAGGCACTCCTCACAGATAATACCTCCATCTTGAACCGCTGGTCGGAATACTTTCAGGACCACTTCGGCGCTGAACGCACTGTTCAAGAAACAGTCATCCTCCAAATCCCACATCTTCTACTAAAGGTTGAATTGGACGAACCGCCCACCGCCGAAGAGACCCTGACAGCCATCCACCAGCTCAAGAGTGGCAAAGCAGCAGGCATTGACGGAATCCCGCCAGAGATCTGGAAACATGGAGGCCCAGCACTGCACAACAAGCTCCACGACCTCTTTCTCTGCTGCTGGGAAAAAGGAACACTACCAAAGGATCTCCGTGATGCAGTCATCATCACCCTGTACAATAACAAAGGAGAGAAGTCTGCCTGCTCTAATTATCGTGGAATTACCCTGCTGTCCATTGCCGGGAAAATTCTCGCAAGGTTGCTTCTGAATCGGCTGGTACATGTCATCGCTGAAGACCACCTCCCTGAGGGCCAGTGTGGCTTCAGAGCCAACAGGAGTTCCACCGACATGGTCTTTGTACATACATATATATAATTTTTCAATGGTAAGCTTGCATTGTGTCATCAGGACATCAGCTGTCCTTTTGTGACTGCATCGCTTATTAGATCTTTTGAGCTTTCCACTGAACACCTACTACATAAGGTAATAGTAATAGGACATCAGCTGTCCTTTTGTATGTATGTATGTATACATACATACATACATACATACATACATATATACATACATACATACATACATACATACATGCATGCATGCATACATACATACATACATACATACATACATACATACATACATACATACATACATACATACATACATACATACATACATACATACATACATACATACATACATACATACATACATACGTACATACATACATAATACATAACCTTTACTTTAAAACAAAGGCGTCACCCAAATTTGTTTTAAAAGTAAACAATTATTACACCTTAAAATTGACTAGGTGTAGTCTTTTCAAGATTAATCTGTCTTCTTTCACTGTCCCCCACTCGGGTCTGGCCTGGGGTACTTGGGTGGGATTAACTACTTTTTAGTTCCCAGGGTCACCTTGGTCAGCCCCACAGGGTGAGTTTCCTCTCTATTCTGGGTCTTGTGTTTCTGTCTACCCTTTGTCCATTTACCTGTATTTGCCTTTTTAAAATTCTCCCTACTCTCTGCACTGCCTGTAGCTCTTGATAATGGATGTGTGTTGCTAAATGGTCTTAGCTTTATTTAGGCCCCTTGTGTTAGGTTTATTTAACGTATTGGACCGGCTGGCGACATACATTCAATGTTCTGTTTAGTTTTTTTTTTTTTTTCACAAGCAGTGCAGGCACGTCCTGAGAAAGTCTTGTTGCTGTGGGGACGTTAAGCAATGTACAATCAATCTTTCACTGCAACACCACATAAAGCATTTGGCGATGCAATCCGCGCTGTTCTAGTGGTGCTACCAGTAAATTCTGAATGCGGCTTCTATTACACGCGCCGTGTTTGCAATTTGTCAGGTTAGGCCGTATGCCTACCTGACGAACCTCCCCTTTTGGCGAAACTGGTCGTAGGCGGCAAAAAACTAAATCTCCCCAGCAGGTCCAATATCTGTTTGCGAATATTAATGCACTAGCCTCGCCTCTCGGAAGGAGGACTGGATATTCTCCAGGGGATTGCGGGGCGTCTGGGGGTAGTCCCTATTGCTTTATGCATTAGGTGTTTAGTGGAAGGCTCAATATGATAGGTCTGTCATTCCTTCCCTTCAACTACCCTCCCTTTCTAGATCTAGTGAGCGATGCCGTCACAAAAAGGGCAACTGTTGTCCTGATTAGACAATGCAAGATTCCCAGGCTGGAATTCCATGGCATTAGCACAGCAGAGCATACTCAAAATTGAAATTAAAACTTATATATATATATATATATATATATATATATATATATATATATATATATATATATATATATGGAATGCAAACGGTTTTAAATTTTGTTAATCGTTTGTTGCCCATAATCTAAACTTTACATACCCCGCGATGTATAGATTTGTTATGATCGGTAACTTTTGCTGTCTCCTGTCAGAAGGAAATGTTTTCATTCTCAGAATATTCTTTCAGGTGTGTGTGTGTGTGTGTGTGTGTGTGTGTGTGTGTGTGCGTGCACGTGTGCGCGCGTGCGTGCATGTCTGTTTGTGTGTGTTTATGTGTGTGTATGTGTGTGTGTTATATTTATATGCGTGTGTGTGATTTTGGACCTTACTGTCGTACAGACATAAAGTCCTATAATTACAAATCAGCTCGTGTATTCGTCAGGTTTTCTGCTGCTGTGGACTGGATCCAATGCTGTTGTAGACTGTGGTGACTTAAATGACATGATGCAGGAGCAACTGAAATGTTTCGAGAAGTTCAACATAAGAATGAATGTCAGTGAAGGTCAAGACATCACGACAGCGTTACAGAATAATCTAGCAAGTGTGTGCAGGTCAGTTTATATGAAAGTTATATTGTTCTTTATTTTCACGGAAACGGTATCAGCGATATATCAGCAATAGTGAACGATAGAATTGCAACATCTATTGCCGGCAGTGCAAA
>BTPG01000002.1:18335594-18480594 GCA_036245525.1 Semisulcospira habei | reverse complement strand
TTAAACTGATGTGGATGTTATGTTTGGATATTTGCCCAAACAGACGAACCTTGAATACGTGCCGTATAGTTAACCTTGTATGTGAGCAATGTGTGTAGTGTTATTGTAAGACATAAACAAGAAATTGATCAAGGAGATATTGTGAGTTGTGCATGAATATTGAATATATGGCTTTGTCTTCTTTCAGTCTTTTTACACGTTTTCTCATTTGCCTAGCTCTGTTTGATTCTTTTCCTTGGTTGTCCCCTTTTCACATATTAACAAGGTAACGTGATAAATAGACTCACTTATTACATGTTACGATGACAAGTTACTCGCTGTGCAAAGTTTTATCTTCCAAATATTGTTTTGGCCAATCACATTTCTCTGTACAAACAAACCCTAATCTTCATTCAGTCAAACCTCTAAACAAAAATATGCCAATAAATAAATAATTTTGGGGGCTACACAACAAAACGAACTATATGTAGGTGTTCTGTGATTCCAGTTTCATACAAATCATAACTGAATAATTGGGTAAGTTAGATAACAGCAACGACAGGAAAATTCGGCTGAAGCAAAGATCCTTTCACGTACTGACCGCATTTGAAACGGCGACGAAACAAACAGTTGGATAAATACAAATTGAAGGGGTGACGCAGCAAAACAACTATTTGCACGCGTTGTGTCCGGCCTATATTACCAATTTCATACAAAAGAATGACTGAAAATGTGTTTAATTATACCTGAGAGAGAAATTCCAAGCGAATGCAGCTCGCTCGAGAGGTTGTTGCGTCATAGTCGGACTAAGTATGGAGCATTACGTCCCCTGAATCTCTACGTCACACGTAAAGTTTAGTGTCCTTTCAAAGGTACACTTCACGCTTATACTGTTTACAGTTGATGGCAAAATCGTTGTACTACGAGTTAGACTTTGCCAGTGGTTCTTGTCGCCTCTCGGGTCCGGTCAGGGGGGTCAATGTCGGAGGTAAGAGTCGAGGGCTAAAGCCTCGACTCTTACTTCCGACACTGACCTAACAAACCGGACCGACGAGGCGACAGAAACCACTGGCAACGCCTAACTCGTAATACAACTAATATTATACACGTACAGACAGAGATAAAATCTAACGGCTAAAATCAACCGGCGATGGTCACGTATTTAATATATATTTTGGGAAAGTTAATCCATCCTACTTCATTAAAAGAAATAAGTCAGTTTCGTGCAGCATCACTATAAAAACGGCCATCGAATGACGTTAAAAATGTTATGAAAGTGTTAATACTTCATGAGTATACTAAAACTATATACAAGGCATACTTGTGAATGGTCTTAAGTTGAAGCACACACGATTTCCTTGTTTGAACTGACCGTTGCTATGGCAGCGAGCCTTTAGATGTGTTATACCAAACAGGTAAATATTTGCGTATAGATTTTGATGTTCTGCCGATAAGAAGACAAGGATGATGTGGAGAAGGGTGTCAAAGTAGACGTCAATCAAACATCCTTTATAAACATTTCAGTTATTTCATCAATCTATGAGCATACCCGTACAACCCAGTGAGCAAAGGCCATCGGGCGGACGTCGGCCGCCGTTGCCACGCGCACTGCTGTGCGCGGGCTAATGGCGGCCGACGTAGGCCCGATGGCCTTTTGCTCATTGGGAAATAGCTTCTGAGAAGGGTACCCTCTAGGTGTACATTCCAGTGTGTGACTTGTACAACTTTGAGAACGTGAATTAATTTAGACGAACAAGTCGCCTCTCGAAGGTTAGAGAGTAGTCCACCAGTTTAGGTCCCCACTTTGACAATCAACTCTCACTTGTGGCTCCACGTAGCTGCAGCATGCACAGCGGCCACACCACGGGCAACAGCTTCGACTGGCTGGCTAAACCAAGTGAGGGGAAACCGGGGATCTCAAACCCTTGGTGAGGCAGGACTTGCTCATCCTATCATGCAAAGTCTGTCACCGGCCGACTGGGCGGAGGAAACCCAATCAACGGTTCAACGGCCAAGAGGGCGGGTCAGCAGTGCACTGTGGAGTGCACAGGGCATGTCAGAGCACAGAAGAAGGCGTGGCCATCCACTGCAGCCAAGGAATCTACCAGTTGTAACGTCTCATCGTGCCACTGGACTCTGTCTTCTGCGGCCGAGAGGGTGGGGGTTGCTCCAGCGCAACAGCTTCTCCACCAAAGTCTCCTTCACGCGCAGGTTTTGTGCATGGACCTTCACCTTCACCAAATCTGCTACTTCATCTTCTTTTTTTCTTCTGCCTCCTCCAGAAGTCCTGCGGCGCTGGGAAACGGGCGAAACGGCAGGTAGAGGTTACTACTGGGAGTCGCAGCTCCGAACCTGCACGTAGGCGGTCTGTGGACCAGTGGTCGCTCTTCCCTGTACCAGGGGCAGCAGGGAAGTTCGGCAGCATCCCAGGCGACTGAGCAGCCTTCTTCAGCACAGCACTGCTCACCCTAGTAAGGGAGGGAACTAGAAAAGGTGTTCCAAACATTGCCTGCCCTACACAAACCGGTCAGCTTACCGCGGCTGGCGGTTTAACCCTTTTATGCGGTCGAAAAGAAAAACAAAAAAAGAAACTTACTCTCGGTACGTGGAACGTAGGAACCCTGTTGGACAGAGATCAGACGAAGAGACCACACAGAAGAACAGCCCTTATAGCCAGGGAGCTGGCGAGATATAAAATCGACATTGCGGCTCTTAGCCAAACCAGATTTGCTGACGAAGGCTCGATCTGTGAACCTGAGGGTGGGTACATCTTTTTCTGGAAGGGCAAAGCTGAAAACGAAGACAGGATATACGTAGTTGGCTTCGCCATCCGCACTACGCTCCTCCGACACCTGCCTTCTCTTCCCACTGGCATCAGCGAACGATTGATGAAGCTCCTTTTACCCATCTCCCACACCCGACATGTCACTATCATCAGTGCCTTTGCTCCGACACTAACCGATGACGACAAGGAGGCGTTCTATGAGAGCCTCGACTCCCTCCTGAAGTCCACTCCTGCAAGTGACAAACTCATCGTGCTTGGTGACTTCAATGATCGAGTTGGGCGCGAATGTGAATGCTGGGAAGGAGTGATGGGCCCACACGGGCTGGGCAAAATGAACAGCAATGGCCTGCTGCTGCTGACATTGTGCGCTGAGAATGGACTCGCCATCACAAACACCCACTTCAGGCTGGCTAGTAAGTACAAGACAACATGGATGCATCCCAGGTCCAAGCAGTGGCATCCCATAGACTATGTCATTGTCCGCCAGCGGGATACTCGTGATGTCAGAATCACCAGAGCCATGAGTGGAGCCGAGTGCTGGACCGACCATCGGCTGGTGCCGCTCAGTCCTGAACCTGCACATTGCACCAGCACACAGGAAGAGGCCGAAGCTCACCCGACCTTCATTCAACCTGGTCAAGCTGAAGTGCCCGGACGTCAAGGAAAACTTCCAGTCCCACCGTGATGACCTGCTAACTACCCATGGACCGTTGACTGGCAACCCAACTGAAATGTGGAACCAGTTCAAGGGGATGGTGACGGAGTATGACAAAGACGTGCTTGGACCCAAGCAGAGAGTACACCAGATTGGTTTGATGAGAACAATGAAGAGATCAACAAGCTACTGGAGCAAAAGCGCAGTGCCTTCATCGAGTGGCAGAACGACATGAACTCCTTGTCCAAGAAAGACCGCTTCAAACACCTCTAGAGAAAAGCCCAGAGAGAGTTCCGCAACATGCAGGACACCTGGTGGGACGGCAAAGCAAAAGAACTTAAACACTTCGCTGAATCCAGCAACTCCAAGGAGTTTTTCAGCGCTATGAAAGCTGTCTACGGCGCTGCCAGACCCAGCACAACCCCTCTCTTTTCCCGCGACGGCTTCACCTTGCTAAAGGACAAAGGCAGCATCACTGAGCGCTGGAGAGAACACTTCTCAAATCTGCTGAACCTGCCTCCCACTGTCGATCCCGCGGCCCTGGACATGATTCCCCAGAAGCCGACACTGGATGACCTTGACCTCCCGCCAACCCTGGACGAGGTCACGAAAGCAATCAACCAGACTAGCTCCGGCAAGGCTGCAGGCATAGACGGCATCCCCGCAGAGCTCTTCAAGGCAGCTGGACCTGAGACCCTTGATGCCTTCCTCAACATTCTGACATGCATCTGGGCAGAGGAGATCATGCCACAGGAATTAAGGAATGCTACAGTCGTCTCCCTGTTCAAGAACAAGGGCAGCAAAGCAGACTGTGCCAATTACTGAGGGATCTCACTCTTGTCCATTGCTGGCAAGATCCTTGCGAGAGTCATCCTCAACCGCCTGATCAGCTCTGTATCTGAGGAAGCACTCTCAGTGGCTCAATGCGGCTTCAGACCCGGCCGCAACACAGTCGACATGGTCTACTCTGTGAGACAGGTCCAGGAGAAATGCATTGAGCAGCACATGTACCTCTACGCTGTCTTCATAGATCTGACCAAAGCATTCGACACCGTAAACAGAGAAGCGCTTTGGGTCATCCTCGCAAAGCTCGGCTGCCCCAGGAAGTTCACCAACATCATCCTCCTCTCCCATGATGGAATGGTAGGAGTTGTCCAGTCAAACGGCGACACATCCGCACCCTTCGACATTTCCAACCGTGTGAAACAAGGTTGTGTTCTTGTCCCCGTGATGTTCAAACTGTTCTTCACGTGTGTCCTGACCCATCCAGTACGCGACCTTGAGAAGGGAGTGTACCTGAAGTACAGACTAGACGGCTCTCTCTTCGACCTCCGTCGACTGAACGCCAGGACCAAGACCATCGAGAGACTGATCCTTGAGGCGCTGTTTGCCGATGACTGTGCGCTGATGGCGCACACGGAGCCTGACCTCCATACCATCGTCAACAGGTTCTCGGAAGCCTCTCGACTGTTTGGCCTCACCATCAGTCTCAGCAAGACCGACGTCCTGCACCAACCGGCCCCAGGCACAAGAGCCCCCCCCCCCCCCACCCCCACCCAAAGTGTACATCAAAGGCACCGAGCTGAAGACTGTCGACCAGTTCAGGTACCTTTGGAGCATCATCTCTTCTGACGGTACTATCGACAAGGAAATAGCAGCTCGCATCAGCAAAGCCAGCCAAGCCCTGGGTCGCCTGCGCACTCGTGTTTTGAATAACAACAACGTCAAGCTTTCCACCAAGATCAAAGTCTACAAGGCAGTAGTTCTCCTCAGCCTCCTCTACGGCTGTGAGTCATGGACGCTGTACAGAAAGCACCTCAAGCAGCTTGAACATTTCCACATGAGATCGCTGCGCTCACTCATGGGCATCAAATGGCAAGACAAGGTGACAAACCTGGACGTCCTGGACAATGCTGGCTTAGTGAGTGTTGAAGCTTTGATCTTAAAGACACAACTCCGCTGGACAGGTCATGTCATACGTATGGATGATTCTCGCATGCCACGCCAACTCCTGTATGGTGCACTCTCAAAAGGCCACAGGAAGCAAGGACGGCCAAAGAAACGCTTCAAAGACTGCATAAGAGACAGCCTCAAGCAATGCGTCTGCCCGGTAAAGGAACTTGAAGCACAAGCACAAGACAGATCCGGCTTGCGTGCCGCCACCAGGAAAGCCTGCACGCTCTTTGAACACAATCGGCGCGAACGGATCACCAAAGCCAGAGCTCGCAGAAAGACAGCGTCGACTCTCCCCACAGCTACGTTCCAGTGCCCCCATTGCCCTCGCAGGTGTGGCACCAGGATTGGCTTGGCCAGCCACACCCTCACCCACAAATAGAAGTCATGCACAATGACGACATCTTCGGTTACGATGGTCTACCCATTATTTATGGTTAGAGCTGATAGACAACAGGAAGCTAGTAGATGTTTCGCTAACGGAGAATATAATAGGATTCTGAAGGTTTCCATTCAGTAACATGCATGTCTAGTCAGAGAGTGCCCACCGTGTTTGATACAAACAGTGCAACACAACCCAACAGCAGCAAGCGTCCCACTTTTTGAAACATCCGTGCAAGACAGAAAATACGCTAGACGGACTGCGGAAATGACTTATGGGAGGTTCCAGAGAGCCTTCCTACATGGGAGTAACTTAAGAGCCAAGAAACAAAGATTGTACAAACAAATCACAGAGAGGAATAGTTGAAGAACCTCCTACCCCACCCCCTCTGCTCTGCTCCAACCCCCCCCCCCCCCACCCCATGTAACTGTCCATGTCCAATGAACGGATCAACTTTTCCATACGCACCCAATTCAGCCCATGAACACATAGCTATACAGATATTTTCGGTGAAATGTCACCCCTTTCCCGCGACATTTATGCAGTAAAATCTAAATTCTGGTCATTTGAAATGTTATTCCTTTGAGCCGTAAAAATATAATATTGACTTTCAGACTTTGAATTCGGTTTTATTAACCCCTTCTCTGCAAGAGGCTTGAACTCATTTTTCACTTTACACAATTGTGTCTGTCAGAGGAACACAAAGCGAAGCGAGCAAAAGGCATAGACCTTCATGAGCCCTCGCAGATGCAAGGGCTCATGAGGATCAACGTCTCCTGCAATCGGGTGTTGTTTGGTGTGTTCCGGCAGTGAACGGGCTAACCAGGTAAAAATGTGTCTCTGTTTTACTGTTCAGCTATGGACGCAAGCTGCCTTCACACTGCTCAGCCGGCGCTCGAACAGTGCGTTAGAGCAAGAGCTGAGACTTACATGATTCGTGCAGGGTCTGACTCTGTGGAAAAGGTCGCATGCGTGTAAGTAAATTAATACCATTGCTTGAAGACAAATTCAGGGAGGGAGACATTCAGACAGGAGTGGGGATTTGGCGTGGGACTGGAGAGAGATGCGAGCGCCAGCGCGCATGTAAATGTGTTTGTGTGCGTGTGTGTGTGTGTGTGTGTGTGTGTGTGTGTGTGTGTGTGTGTGTGTGTGTGTGTGTGTTGTGTGTGTGTGTGTGTGTGTGTGTGTGTGTGTGTGTGTGTGTGTGTGTGTGTGTGCGAGAGAGTGTACATGTGGGGATGGGGTGGGTGGGTGGAACGAGAGTTTGTGTGTGACGTGGTCAGTGAGACAGACACGTGAGTATAATGTGTAAAGAAAGAGAGAAGAACAAGATAAGAATTTCATCAAAGTCTACCGTATTGTTTGAAGCTCACACGCGTTTTTCTTTTAGACACATTCAGAGTTCATGTTCATATTTTTAATCTTATCTTTCTGATCCATTTCCCGGGTGGGTTGACAAGTATGCCTGGGTCCCCTGTAGCTCGATGGTTGTACAAATCTGAACAGTACTCTGTCCATCTTTTCAGTATGTCTTGGTCTTCCGTAAGACAGTTTCCTTCACTATCTTGAATGATCGAGGAGCGTCCTTGTTTTACACTGGTCAGGTCTTTCACCAGCTGGTATGCTTTTTTGCTATTATTTTTATTTTTGTTCAGATTTTATTCTACGTGTTTGCACTGATCTTCAATCCACTTATTCTTTGCTTTTTTGTGCTTTTCTTGATATCCTGGTTAATTTCCCTGTATTGTTTAGCTCCTTCGACCTCTGATTTCTTTTTCTTTAATTCTCGACGCTTGTCACATAGAACAAAGATGTCAGCTGTAACCCAAGGTTTCTTTGCTTGTCGGTGTTTGCCAAGGATCTTACTGTCTGTTTGGGTTACAGCAGGGTTAAATCAGTGGATCAGTGTGTCCACATCCGCGTCTTCTGCAACTTCTTCAGTAACAACTAATTCTTTTCAGAAAAATACAAAGCAGTAAAAAAAAAAAATTGACTTGGAGAAAGTCAGACAGTGGCGGTGACGTAAAAGATGCAACACCGTCACCAGTCAGACATTGACGCAATACTCTAAATATGAAGTAATCTCTCTCTCTCTCTCTCTCTCTCTCTCTCTCTCTCTCTCTCTCTCTCTCTCTCTCTCTCTCTCTCTCTCTCTCTCTCTCTCTCTCTCTCTCTCTCTATCTCTCTATCTCTTTGCCTTATCCATCTCTTTTTGAACGACTTGTTATATTATGTGCACTTTTATGTTAGTAGCTTTGTACTTCTGTATGTTAGTAGCCTTGTACCTTTAGCAGAGTTGTACCTTTGTAGATTAGCAACGGCAAGCGTGAAAAGTGGCACATGTGCTAACTGCTTCTTCCGTTCAGAAATAAAGTTTCATTTCATTTCATTTCATTTCAATAAAGTTTCATTTCATTTCATTTCATTTCTCTCTCTCTCTCTTTCTCTGTCTGTCTGTCTGTCTGTCTGTCTGTCTGTCTCTCTCTCTCTCTCTCTCTCTCTCTCTCTCTCTCTCTCTCTCTCTCTCTCTCTCTCTCTCTCTCTCTCTCTCTCACACACACACACACACACACACACACATGCGCGCATCTCTAGGAGGCATAGATCCTCATGCGCCGGGAGGACACATGAGAATCTATGCCTCTTTGAGATGTTTTAAGCTCACGCACGCATACGCATACACTCCCACACACACACACACACACACACACACACACACACACACACACACACACACACACACACACACACACACACACACAATTTCGATTCTCTTTTAGAAGAGCATGCAGGTGTACTTAGTACATCATGCAGCTACTTTCTGAATAATAATTATTTCATTTTTGAACGTTTCGGATCCATTGTATACTCCCATCAAACAGTTAGCCCTGGAAGACGCTGTGTGGAACGAAACAGTCAGCCCTGGAAGAGGCTGAGTACCTTTCGGATGAGTGACCTGAAACTTCAATTTTGTCACTGTGTACACGGCGTCTTGAGACTAGTGATGCCATGATGTCAAGCTTATAGTGACGTCATTTTGCTGCTCGTGCTATTATTCTTCAGAATTCCCGTCGCTACTCCATCCCACAGAGCGTAATGGCGGGAAGCGCCGGTGTGTCCATCTTTCGTGTGTGTGCCGGCGTGTGTGTTGATCAGAGATTGGCTTAGAGACAAAGGCAATGGATCAGAAGAATAAGCTTAAACATAAATATTAACAACTAAAAGAAAACGCATGTGAGCTCTAATCAATCTGGTAGTCTTTTTGGGATGAAATCCTCATTTTGTTCAATAGGAGATAATTATTTCAACATCAGAATCAGATCAAAGACAAATAGTAGAGACTCTTGACAGCGCGGGCAGCTCTATATAAAAGGGACTTTGTGGGTTATGGTTCATCCCATCTTGATTTTTTTGTTGTTGTTGTTGGTACTTTCAGACCCTTTCAGTTAACGTACGACTGCATGAAGGACACTCTTGGAGGTTTTTGCGGGGAACAGTTGGTGAGGATCCGCCTGGTGTATTTAAATGATTACGCGCGGCCACCTGTCTGTGACTCGTTTAACAGTGCAACATCAGTCCATGGCCTGCCTGCCTTTGTGACCATGCTCGTGGCCACAGTCCTCGGACTCTTTGTCAACTTTTGAGACATACCGCTGGACGAGTTAGGTCCCTTGACAGCGGCGGTTAGCCTCACAGCGTCTGGTGTATTTTCGCAACCACTGATCAGCACCCCTTTTCTTATTTTCGACATGTTGACGCATGAACCTTCATGGACAGGCTATTGTGAAAATACCAAGTACCATTGGTTTTGAGGCCAAGAGCCGCTGTCAGGAGTCCTCACTCGCACAGGTTTACTCGCTCCTCTTTAACCTCTTAGCCTTGAACAATTCTCTACAACAAGCTGTGTACGGACCTAAGTTCAAGGTTGGCTCTAGAAAAGCTAAATACCACTAGGCGCCCAGCTATTTTGGCGCCACCCTTGAACTATCTTTTATCATATGAAGTCTTCAGAAGAAGACAACCCCAAATTTAGGGATTTCTGTCATAACACATTCGAGGCGGGTCGCATCAAGATACGCAGCCACTCGGTACCTACCGTAAACCGTGTCGGTGAGTACAATGCTACGAGACGCTTTACGCGCTATGCAGTGGGCTTCAAAGCTAAGTGTGTTAATATAGTGATGATATACCCACTGCCTAAAGTTTGTCCTTCTTTGACACATGTATTGATATTGTATAAAAAGCAATTAATATTCATGAACTTGCTTGATATACTTTCCTTCCCTAAATCCCTTGCGCGATAAGAAGACTCAGTCGATCTTGATGATACTTGCATTTTTCAAAAACGTAAACATTTAATACTGCTACATTAACAAGCTCATCGTGTGTAGTAGTAATACATTTTTTTAGTGTGTACGGACTCTAGAATTGTTTATCCTATACATACACACGAGCGGAGAACGGACACTAATCGCTGCACTACTAGTGACATTGCGCGATGTCAGCTGGCACCTCGACAACCTGAGAAAGAACAAAATAAACAACCTGCTGGCATTTTCCGCAACTATGCTTGATCTATGTACAATTAGAATTTACTTAGTAAGACACACGGTTATATCAAGCACCGATGTCTTTATAGTCAGACGAAATCTACGCGCTGAGCCGACAGCGATATGCAGTCGTCTACCATTCATGCGTTTTGTCTGAACACCGCAATCAGCCGCAACTACATGAATAACACGAGGCACAGTTTTGTTTTAGACTGGGTACATAAATTATATTGAGCAACATTTTGGTTGATATAGTGCCGATAACAGACAGATGTGATTACTTGACCTGAATCCAAATGTCCGTCTGACGACTCGGACATTTTGATTCCGACGGGTCTCGTAATCACGTCTGCCTGTTATCGGCATATGTACCCACTCCATATTTGTTTCCCTTCTTTGACACATGTACTGATTTATTGTATAACAAGCAAATTAATTATTCACGAGCTTGCTCAATATACTTTCCTTCTCGGTCCTTCTCGAATAGCCTTGCGGGCCTGGCAAAGTCGTTGATGGACTCTCGAGCCAGGGTCTTACAAAATAAAACACAAAATACTGTTCTGCTGCAACACTAATGCTTCCTTTTAAACTATGACAAAGTTAACACTTTGATTAATTTTAAATTTTGGGTCCTTCACCAGTGCCAAACATACCTTTTTCGTCCGTGTACGTGCTATCGTGTGCTTCGGCACTCGCATTAAACTTGGAAACCCGTAAAAAAGCGATACAAAGAGTACAAAAATATAAAGACACTAACCTGTAACTTGAAACCTTCATTGTTGTATATATGTAACGCAAACTAGAGTCGCGAAATGCAACATTCCAAGCTTTAAAAAAAAAAAAAAAAAAAAAAAAAAAAAAAAAAAAAAAAAAAAAAAAAACCACCAAAACTGTATTAGCGTAGGAGATAGACAAAACATCCAAACGCTCAAAATCTCTCAGCGCAGTTAGCTCCCTTGCGTCAACAAAACTGTCGACAGCTTCACATAGTACCTGTAGTTAAGTCATGTTTTCTTGTTTGTTTGCTACTATTTTTTTTTTTCTTTTTCAAGTTATTATCCAAATTGCTACGTGTTTTTCATTGCTAAACTTTGCTTATGAATTCACTTGAATTAAAATCATAGTGTTAATATGCATTTGTTTTGTTTTGGTGTGCATGATAGTCTCGGTATGCAAACCTAAAACGGTCGCACATAGTGGAGGGCAGGAAGCGAAGGTCAAGTTTTGTTTTGGACTGGGTACATACATTATATTGAGCAGCAATTTTCTTATTAAAGTGCGTGCGTGCTTGCGTGTGTTCCTGCGTGCGTGCGTGTGTGTATGTGTTTGTGTGTGTGTGTTTGTGTGTTTGTTTGTGTTAGTGTGTGTTAGTGTGTGTGTGTGTGTGTTCGTGTGTGTGTGTGTGTGTGTGCGTACGTGTGTGTGTACGTGTGTGTGTACGTGTGTGTGTACGTGTGTGTGTGTGTGTGTGTGTGTGTGTGTGTGTGTGTGTGTGTGTGTGTGTGTGTGTGTGTGTGTGTGTGTGTGTGCGTTTGTACGGTCACCCTAGCCCTGTGTACATAGGAAAACTAAACTCGTCCGGAGTAACGCACCTTACACAAAGTGTAACACTACTTGTTTTGATGTGCTTTAAACATAAATAGCATCACGGTGTTGCACGCGTCACATTTTGCACCAAACATATTTATAATAATGAGCCACATTTCTGACAAAACTAAACCTGGCAGTGATTTTGGTTTGACAGATTCAGATGGCAGTTTCGCTGATCATCTGTGAAAGAGAAAGAAGACCCATAGTACCATAGCTGCCTTATTGTTTTGTTTAACTCATTCAGCCCCGACACACCACAGCAAGATATATGGCTCGACCATGATAGTTCAAGGGTGGTGCCAGAATAGCTTGGCGCCTTTAGGCGCCAAGCTAGTCTGGCACTACCCTTGAACTATCATGGTCGACCTGGCACATACAAATATTTAGCGACTTGACTCTTTGCTTTGCGAAGTTGAATCGTAATTGAACGCGACGGCCGGCGGGCGAGATGGCACATGGACGAGTTGAAAGGCAACCTGGTACACTTGTAGCCTAGCCTACTTTGTTTGCTTCGAAATAATCGTGCCATTTCTCAGTTTGCTCAATGACAAATGACGTTAGTGGAAGTTGACCTAATTGCATAATATCCCGAAAGTCAATGCACTGTTCTTCTAAAAAAAAAAAAAAAAAAAAAAAAAAAAAAACAACATCAACATGACTAAGTTGGTCTATGAAGTTATTTATAGCGAACGTGTGAAATATTACCACAATAACAACGAACAATATCACATGAAAATAATAAGCAGTTTGTAATTAGGTAAACTTTGACCGGACGGAATTCCTCCACAGTCATGGGCTCATCCCCAGCAGTTTGCTTAGCCGCGAGGGACTATTTTTAGCCGTTCTGCATTTCCCCCGCTTGACAATCTTCGTCCAAATTGGTGTATAATGGTTTATATCAAACTTTGCCTGTAAATATTCTTTGTTCTCGCAAAGAGGCGTGTTTTGTTATGTTAAAAATAGCACCGGAAACCCCTCTGGAATTCTAGCAAATCATTGCAGTCAGTAACTTGAATCAACGTTTTACAGTCGTAGTTAGACAAGTCTGGAGGGAGACTAATCATCAACTTGAAGTCTCGCTAGAGACCTTTCTAGGACTACGACTGTTAAACGTTAAATAGTGACTTCAACAGAGGCATAGATGCTCAAGAACATGCGCAGTCGCTGGGGCTCATGAGGATCTATGTCTCTTGCAGTTGGATCCTGTTCACTTTCTCTCAGCGGTAACGGGGTTAACGACAAGCAAAAACAAAACAATAACTATTTTGTGTGTGTGTGTGTGTGCTTGGACCAAAGTAGATCTATGATCATTGGTCTATCATGCACACTTCTCTCCCTTGACAGTGCTTTTCCTTCTCACTTGGTAGTGTTTTCTAAATTACAAGCACTGGCAGTCAACCCTTTCGGTCTAGTTTTTTACTACAATTTCGACTGCAACCCCTTCCCCCTTTTTAGTAGGTTCTCTCTTAGGGTGCATGGAAATTTAGCTCTAGGTGGAGGCATGGAATGTATGCCCCTGCAGAAACCACAGTAAAATGTGGTCTTCTTTGCAGGTAAGCAGAAGTTCCTTCTCTTCCTCCAGTTTAGTCCCCAGTCACTGTATAGTGCCAGTGGGACGTTAAATTGGAGATAATGAATGAATCCTCCAGTATTGCCGATGGTGTGCTGAAGAGGTCGCCAAGACCGAAACAGCTGTCCACACCGGCTTAATATCTGGACCCCCACTTGGGGGACCTAGATTTAAATTTCCATGCACCTAGGGGCTGGAACAGTGGGATATGTGATACGCCCCCCTTCGGGGGGGGGGGGGGGGCTTCCATATGCATTGCTTTCAGTCTCTTACTTAGCGCCCACTCTTTCCTATCTTTTTTTTTTTTTTTTGTTGTGTGTGCTTGGACCAAAGTAGATCTATGATCATTGGTCTATCATGCACACTTCTCTCCCTTGACAATGCTTATCCTACTCACTTGGTAGTTTTTTTCTAAATTACAAGCACTGGCAATCAACCCTTTCGGTCTAGTTTTTTACTACAATTTCGACTGCAACCCATTCCCCCTTTTTAGTAGGTTCTCTCTTAGGGTGCATGGAAATTTAGCTCTAGGTGGAGGCATGGAATGTATGCCCCTGCAGAAACCACAGTAAAATGTGGTCTTCTTTGCAGGTAAGCAGAAGTTCCTTCTCTTCCTCCAGTATTGCCGATGGTGTGCTGGAGAGGTCGCCAAGACCGAAACAGCTGTCCACACCGGCTCAATATCTGGACCCCCTACTTGGGGGACCTAGATTTAAATTTCCATGCACCTAGGGGCTGGAACAGTGGGATATGTGATACGCCCCCCTTCTGGGGGGCTTCCATATGCATTGCTTTCAGTCTCTTACTTAGCGCCCGCTCTTTCCTATCTTTTTTTTTTTTTTTTTGTGTGCTTGGACCAAAGTAGATCTATGATCATTGGTCTATCATGCACACTTCTCTCCCTTGACAGTGCTTTTCCTACTCACTTGGTAGTTTTTTTCTAAATAAACATCAGAACAGTTTACGGTGAAGCCCAAATCCCTTTTTTTCCCAGTGCGCAAAGGCCATCGGGACGGCGTTGACCGCCGTTGACCTTTTGCGCATTGGGTTGTTGTTACCGCTGTTGGAAAGGGGAAGCCCCCCCCCCCCTCACATACCCTCCCCCCCCCCCCCCCGCCACCTTCCCCTCCAATTGCAACAACATCATTTACGACTGACAATGACGACAACGGCAGCAAGAAAAAAAATAACAGCAACAAGAAACATTGACGGTCAGACAGATACGAAGACACAAGGAGAGACAGAGAGATCACCGGGGATCATAAGGGGTTATCTGATCGAGAAACGAATTTTTTGGTAATATGCACGCACGTGCGCACACATACTCCCTCACGCACACATACACACAAACGCACGCACGCACAAACACACACAAACACACGCACGCACACACACGCACACAAACACGCAGTCGCACACACACACACACACACACACGCACGCCCACACGTATGCACACAGACACGCACACACACCCACACAGGCACACACACATTCACAGATTCATACAACACACACACACACACACACACACACACACACACACACACACACACACACATACACACACTCGCACGCACGCACAACTCAATCACCCTTGCAGCCCCACAAATAACAGCGAGACAAGTTGTTGTGTTTGGGCTGGGGGGAGGGGGAGGGGTTATGTATGTGTGTGTGTGTGTGTGTGTGTGTGTGTGTGTGTGTGTGTGTGTGTGTGTGTGTGTGTGTGGTGTGTGTGCACCTATGTCTCTTTCTGTAGGGACACGTGTATGCCTCTTTCTTTTCTGAGCTGTGAGCTGTAACAGAATATCCCTTTGGGGACAATAAATATCTTGAATCTTCAGTGAGTGAGTGGGGAGTAGGTGGGGTGGGGGGTTGAAGCGGGGGGGGGGGGGGGGGGGAATCTGTCCTTTGAAGCCAACAGAAAAAAAAACAAACATTAAGTCCAATGTTTATTAAAGGCAAGATTCCATTGTACACATAACAACAAAACATCGCCTTTGACAGAAATGATTTTCTTCGTATTGTAACGAAAATCAAGATTTTCACTCACACAAAAAAGTGATTTACTGTCTGTTGCCTTCAGGGACGCAGAAATCCTTCCAGCTCTCAAAGTTTCCAAACTATTCCGCGTATCAACCTGACTGCCAAAACAACTGACACCTGACCTCAGCGGACAACTGCGAAAATCGGCGCCCTCGCACGAAAAGCAAAGTTCAAAAGGCATAGGTTGACCAGGTCACCGCGCTCCCTTGTGTCTCCGCGTCGGCTGTGTCGTCTGCTTAGCCTGCTTTGATCGCTTTGAAACAACAGTGCCATGTCTCCGCTTACTTGACAGGCCACGGAACACAGTGTCGTTTCCGTACTGTCCAGTCTCTTAGCCATAGTCAGTCCCAGGCATCCCCTAATATTTCAATCCCCTAAAAATGACTAGCGCCCACCAGCTGCACATTTGCCATGCACAAAATAACCAAAAAACAGCACATTGACAGTCTCATTTCTTGGCTATGAACCTGATTTCTTACCAACCCCACACCCAAGCACAGCTGAAATCAGCGTGCCATACAAATCACTACGTCAACGGCAACTCAACATAGACCCACAATTGTCGACTGAATAAGCTCAGGATGGTATGAAGCAAAGCACCAAACATGTCTCCTCTCAGCTGACCAGAAATTTCTAGCGAATTCCAACATTCAGCCCTACTACAAATTTTCAAACAAGGCAAAAATTATTTTTTAAAACACCGGTCCTCTTACTGCTGAACTGCCCAATTTAAATGTATAACGTGACCTGTACGAGAAACTGTCCCACCTGAACACCATTCAATCTGCCATCAGTGCAACCCTTAGACACTAGCTAAGTCAAACCCAAAGTGACACCATTGAATGTTGCTGCATCTTTATGTTATGGCCCATTATGTGAAGCGCATTGTTGTGGCGTTTACAATGATGTTGATGTGTTGGATCATGCATATCTGATGCAATGAAAAACAGACTAGATATGGTCAGAAAGCCTCCAAAATTGGCATGTACATCAAGTATTACATCTGATCTTCAGAAATGTTGCATTTGAGACACAGGCACATGAAAGTTGTTTTTTCCATATTTTTGCACTACCCATCCCCCTAACTTTTTCTGTTTTTCCAAGTTTACACACACATGCAAAACAGTCAAACTGACTTCTGGTGGGCTAGACAACTGAAAAAGGTTACTATGACACTGACATTGATGAAAAATGAGCTTTCAGATCCATGGCCATTTCCTTGTGTATCTCAGGGCAGCCAAAAAGACAATGCCCAGGCATCCTCATTGACCCTGTTGTCTGGTGACAACAAGCAGGAAGAGGCCTGTAACCAGCTGCCATGCCCTATATGCTGCATGCAATCTTTTCCACAGTCAAAAGAGGTCATGAAACAGCTGTGCAATTTAAACATTAAGTCTACTGAATTAACCCACAGACAAAAGACTACACAAAACAGCCAAAACTATGCTACGCGGGAAACACCGCATACCCAAACAAATGTCTGGAGTGCTTATTTAGGAGGTAGCAGGGAAAAATGGTTATGTACAGTTCATTGTTATATAAAACACACTTGTCAGAGTCTCAAAAGACCTCAACTCATGTTGCAAATGCAGCAGGCATGTGTGTGCCAAGCCTGAGAACACTCCAGTAAAAGCCTGTACTGGTGGACGCAACTGCTGGTCCAATAACAATGCACTCAAATGAGCTTTACGCAGTGTAAAAGTGCTTGTTTTTGGCTCAGAATAGACACCAGAGACATCCTTAATGACAATTACAGCAGAATGACACATCAGACGCAGCCAGTGTAGCTGGATAATGCAAAATAACACTTCTGCATGTCACACTATTTTGGCGGCTTATTTCACTCTGAGGTCAGCTGTCTGATGAAATGAACATGCTGACACTGTTTCATTGTAGTTTTCATCTTAACCTTTGACCTTAAGCCCCCCCCCTCCCTCCACCTCTAACCACCCCCCCCCCCAACCCCCAACCCCACCTCCTCCCCCCACCCCACCCCACTCCACAACTTCAATAAGTGAAAAAGTGCATTTTTTTTTCATTTTATTTTTTACGCATTTATCAAACTGGCCGCCCCAAACCCCACCCCTTTCAAGGTCAAGGTCAAAGATCAAGGTCGAAGGTCAGACTCATGATTACCTGTAAGACAAAAAATAAATGAACGAACACACTAACCATGGCTCACAGTGCAGGTAAACATGGTGTTGCGAGGCAAATCATGCAAAACGACTATAAAACTGCAATCGCAGCGATTTTTGGGCAAAATTAAAATTTTTCATGATTTTCTCAGTTTTCCAACAGCAAAAGTCCAAACTCAATGATATGGTTACATTAAACCAGCTTCTGATCTATGTCACATATGGCATTTGGTGCCCTTATAGGCCACGGAACACAGTGCCGTTTCCGTACTGTCCAGTCTCTTAGCCATAGTCAGTCCCAGGCATCCCCTAATATTTCAATCCCCTAAAAAGCACTAGCGCCCACCAGCTGCACATTTGCCATGCACAAAATAACAAAAAACAGCACATTGACAGTCTCATTTCTTGGCAATGATCCTGATTCCTTACCAACCCCACACCCAAGCACAGCTGAAATTAGCGTGTACCTCAAATCACTACGTCAACGGCAACTCCACATAGGCCCACAATTGTCCACTGAATAAGCTCAGGATGGTATGAATCAAAGAACCTAACATGTCTCCTCTCAGCTAACCAGAAATTTCTAGCGAATTCAAACATTCAGCCCTACTACAAATTTTCAAACAAGGCCAAAAATTTTGTTTTAAACACCTGTCCTCTTACTGCCTGAACTGCCCAATTTAAATGTATAACGTGACATGTAAAAGACCAATGACGTCGGTAGAAATTAAACTTTCCTTATGCCCGTAAGTCAATGCGCAGCAGTGTGTTTAAAAACACAAAACAATGACGTGTTCATAAATTTGCCATGAACGTCTGAAATCGTGTGATTACAATAGCAATGTACCTTACCATATGGACACATAACTAGTTTGTAATGAGGTGTGCATTGACCTAATGGCATCCCATTGACATGGAACAACGTCTGCGGTAGCCTGCTTTGTTCGCTTCGAAATAACCTTGCCGAAATGGCACGGTTATTTCGATGCGAACCAAGTAGGCCAGAAAATCTTATCTAGAATTCTAGCCAATCATTGGAGCCACGTGTTTCAAGGTTTAGTAGCAGACCTAGTCTTTAGACGGGTCTGCCGTGGGGGACTGTCGGGGGGGGGGGGGGGGAGGGGGGAGGGGGGAAGGGGGAAGGGGGAGGGAGGGGAGGGGGTAGGGGGAGGAGGAGGGAGGAGGAGGGGGGGGGGGGAAGGGGTCTATCGTCTGCTCGGCGCTGGTCCAGCCCATGGTGGCTCTGGTTCTACAGCATCTACAATGGGCGTGGATTCTCATGCCTCGAGCTTGCAATTTTATTAACCCCTTTCACTGCCGAGAACAAACTGAACACCATCCAACTGCAAAAAAGCATAGATCCTCATGAGCCCCTGCTGTCGCGGGGGATCAAGAGGGTCTATGCGTCTTGCTGAGACCGGTTTGGCTCTATGTTCCTAGGACGGTTGAGACTTTTGATCGTTGAATGAACGAAGATGTGAAAAATAGATTATAAGTTCAGTGGCAGGGAAGAAGTTAACTCATTCGCGGCCTGCCGCATCCGGATGCGCGGCATAAGCCGCGCATCCGGATGCGGCTGGCCGCGAATGAGTTAATGCTGAGTAAAAAGTCAGTGTCCACCTTTCTTGCTTCAATAGGATGAGGTTGACCTGGAACAACGATACATGCTGTTAAAACCAGCCAACCAATCAATCAATCAATCAATCAATCAATCAATCAATCAATCAATCAATCAATCAATCAATCAATCAATCAATCAATCAATCAATCAATCGATCAATCGATCGATCGATCAATCAATCAATCAATCAATCAATCAGACCTTCCGAACTTCGCTTAAAACCTACTTTTTTCCCTGTTTTTTAAATGGCTATTTATTGACGATGTTTTTTCTGACCCGCACTCTTGTGTGTGTGTGTGTGTGTGTGTGTGTGTGTGTGTGTGTGTGTGTGTGTGTGTGTGTGTGTGCGCGCACGCGCGCGCGCGTGTGTGTGTGTGTTTGTGTGTGTGTGTGTGTGCGTGTGTGTGTGCACTTGAAAACAAAAATATTGTTTACATGTACTGTAATTTTGTTAAATTAGTTTGATGTATTGATGATTACAAAGTAAGGTAGGTAAAAACACTCTCAGTGGAGAGAATTGTGCAATATCGACCAATCATGATAGATCGAGTTTGATCGAAGCACACACACACACACAAAAATAATAATAATAATTACAAAAAAAATAGGAAAGAAGGGTGCGCTAAGTAATCGATGTTCCAGGTCAACATCATCCTACTGAAGCAAGACAGGTGGACACTGACGTTTAATCAACATTAACCCCTTCCCTGCCACTGAACGTAAAGTGTATTTCTCACATCCCTCAACGATCAAAAGTTCAATTCGATGTAATGTTAGTCAATTGTTAGGCATTTTTTTTTTCAGGTTAGGCGCTATATCAAGTTCACGTTATTATTATTATTATTATTATTATTATTATTATTATTATTATTATTATTATTATTATTATTATTATTATTATTATTATTATATCATTCATTAATTCATTCATTATTATTATTAAATCGCCCCACCCCCCACCCCCTCCACCCCACCTCAGCACACACCCACTCCCTCCCCGAGCACTTCTCTAACTCATCCTGTGTCTGTGAGTGTTTGGGGGGGGGGGGGGGGGGGCCTTCAAACGAAAACTCTCTCCACATCAACCACAGGGGCTAGGAAATCCGAACGAGTTATGTGCCCCTGACTCCGCGCGTAAACACACCTATTGACATTTGGTGGCCCTTGTCAGATGGGGGATATAGCCTGGCCTTCCAAAATCCTGTGTGCTTTTTGCCAGGGAGTCCTTCCCCCAATGCCCGCAAAAGGCCATCGGGCCGACAGCCTTTTGCGCTCATTGGCTTTCTCCCTGCGGACGTCATCCAAAGGCGCATGTCACGTTAACTTCAGTGACACGATGCTACGGTTTATCGAGGCCTGAGCTCTCGCGCGCGCGCTGTAGTGAGCTCGTACCGCGCGCGCGAGAGTTCACCGACATAAAGAAATCGTTAAACCCTTCCTTGCTAGTGCACGCATATTTTTTCTTTTCTCAGTGAAATCTCTGTTGACTCAGTCGACAGCAAAAACCGCTGCCATGCGTCCATGAACATGCTGTGATTTAAATACAAATTGGTTTCGCAGCAAGACGTACACAGATCCGCATGAGCCCACTCTTAGTCGCGGGTGCTCATGAGGATCTGTGTCACTTGTAGCTGGATTGCGTTCTCCTCTTTTACACAGCAGTGAAGCGGTTAACCTAAGCCGATGGATGCTAATAATTTCTAGGGCGAGAATGAGCACCTGTCGACACTCTTAGACGGTCGCATTATTGTCAACGTCTTGACACTCACCTGTCGCGACGCTCACGGATCAAAATGCGCAGTTATTTTATTTAACCCTTTCAGTGCCGATGAAGCTGGACACCACCCAGCTGCAAGAGGTATAGATCTTCATGTGTGTGTGTGTGTGTGTGTGTGTGTGTGTGTGTGTGTGTGTGTGTGTGTGTGTGTGTGTGTGTGTGTGTGTGTGTGTGTGTGCGTGTGTGTGTGTGTGCGTACTTGAAAACTGGTGTCCTTGAAATATTGTCGTTGCATGTTCTGTAATTTTGTTAAAATTTGTTCGATGCAATCTTAGTCAATTGTCACGCACTTATGAGCTTCTTTTTTTCAGGTTAGGCGCTAAATCAGTTCACATTATTATTATTATTATTATTATTATTATTATTATTATTATTATTATTATTATTATTATTATTATTATTTTTTATTATTATTTTATTATTATTATTATTATTATTATTATTATTATTATTATTATTATTATTATTATTATTATATTATTATTATTATTATTATTATTATTATTATTATTATTATTATTATTATTATTATTATTATTATTATTATTATTATTATTATTATTATTATTATTATTATTATTATTATTATTATTATTGTTATTAAATTAAATAAACCCCCCCCCCCCCAACCCCAACGACCTCCGCACACACCCAATCCCTCCCCGATCACTTCTCAAACTCATCCTGTGGCTGCGCATGTTGGGGGGCTCATGAGGATCTATGCTTCTTGCTGACACCAATCTGAACCCTTGTTCCTGGCACATACCTAGGGTACTTTTGGTGTTCAACTAACTCATTCTGCCCGCGACACGCCACAGCAAGATATGGCTCGACCATGATAGTTTCAAGGGTGGTGGCATAATAGCTTGGCGCCTATAGGCGCCAAGCTATTCTGCCACCACCCTTGAACTATCATGGTCGATATGTCTCCTGAAATGTAATGCGGCCCTCAGAGGATAACTCCACAATGCGGGTATTTTGTTCCTCGTGCGCAATGAGTTAAAGAAAGAATGCAGAAACACACAGCCTGCGTCAATCCACTGACACTGTGCGGGTTAACTACACCAGCGTGACGAATGCCTTTGGCTTCAGCACCCCCAAACTGAGTTAGATGTGAGGACGGTGGCTTAGATACGTCATTTGCGCTCCCCGCATTTAGAGGCATGCTATGGTGACAGGGCCTGCGGTTTTCCACACAGCGGTGCGCAGGGTCCGCGTCTGCCGTCTTCCTGGATCGGGGGATTAGATTATCTACGCGAGACATTCTTTTGGTCCTCATGGGGTTTCTTTGGATGTTTAAAGAGGACAAAGGATAGAACATCAAAAGGTGTTTTTTTAACATCATAAAAATATTCTAGGTAAGATTTGTAAAAAAAAAAAAAAAAAAAAAAAAAAAAAAAAAAAAAAAGTCGTTTGAAGAAAAGAAAAAACGATGCAAGAAAACGAATATAGAAAAAAAAAAAAAAAAAAGCAACAAAGAAACAAAGAAAAGAACAAATCAAGAAACTGAAAGAATAAAAAAGAAAAAGAAAAGTTAATCCCAAACAAAACAAAAAACAAAAAAAAATCATACAAAAACAAATAAACAAACAATAAAAAAAATAAAAGAACACAAAACCAACCAACAAAACAAACAAACAAGACAAACGAACAATAATCAATTTAACAAACAAGACAAATTAAAAAAGACAAGTACAACAACTAACCAACCAACCAAACAAACAAACAAACAAACAAACAACCAAGCTGCCAAACAACCAGTCAACCAACCTGACAAGCAAGCAACCAACTAATAAACAACACGCAATAACCAAACAAATAAATAAATAATCACTTAAGGAAAAGAACAAACAAACAAATAAATAATCCCCCTTGGGTGACCTAGCTATAAATTCCCTCGCATCACATGGCTGGAAATCAAGTGAATATGTGATACACCCCCTTTTTTTCACTTTTTTTTTTTTTTTTTTTTTTTTTTTTGGGGGGGGGGGGGGAGGGTTTCCATATTCACTACTTCCGGTCACTTACTTAGCTCACCCTTCTTTACTATCTTTTTTTGTGCTTCGATCAATCTTGATCTATGATCATTGGTCGATATTGCACAATTCTCTCCCCTGACAGTGCTTTTACCTACTTTACTTTGCGGTCTTCCATAAATAAACAAACACATATATATAATAAATAAATAAATAAAGAGACGAACAACCAACCAACCAAAGAAACAAAGTGGAGCCACTGATAATTTATGTAAGAACAAAGGCCTTCCAGCCGACTTCGGTCTGCTATTAACCCTTATCATCCTGATACACCCATTGCTTGAAATGAATTTGACTGATAGTTCAAGGGTGGTGCCAGAATAGCTTGGCGCCTCTGGCGCCAAGCTATTCTGTCACCACCCTTGAACTAAAACAGTTGATCTATCTTGTAATCTGTCATGCAGCCTTCATAGAACAATAAGCAAATTTTACAAAATCAGCCTCAGGATGTAATGGGTTAAACTTAGTTATCCCAAGATGAGCTGTCCACGGGCTAGCTAGCAGCAAGGCCGATCTCGCCCGGCACCGCAGACACTAGAGTGCAATTATCACACGGGTTGCCTCCCTCGATTCACTGGCGCTGAACAGCGCCAGTGAATCGAGGGAGACAACCCGTTTGAGCGGTTACCTTTTTCCACTCGCCCTCTCGTCCCCTGCCGCCAATGGCGTCTGCCACCGATGCGAGAGGTGTGAAGTTCGATACCGGGTTCCTTCCCTCGTCCCCATAACTTCCCGGCTGCGAAATTTCTTTCCGCAACCGGAGTTTCTATATCGCAAAGCTAGGCGCATAGTTCTGCCTGTCGGCAGTGTGTCAGAGTGTGGCCTGTTGGCAGTGTGTCAGAGTCTGGCCTGTCGGCAGCATGTCAGAGTCTTGTCTGTCTGTAGCGTGTCAGAGTCCGATCTGTCGGCAGTGTGTCAGATTCTGGCCTGATTGCTGTGTGACAGAGTCTAGCCTGTCGGCAGTGTGTCAGAGTCTAGCCTGTCGGCAGTGTGTCAGAATCTGGCTTGTCGGCAGTGTGTCAAGTCTCGCCTATCGGCAGTGTGACACAGTGTGGCATGTCGGCAGTGTGACACAGTGTGGCATGTCGGCAGTGTGACAAAGTTTGACCTGTCGGCAGTGTGACAAAGTGTGACCTGTCAGCAGTGTGACCT
Organism: Semisulcospira habei; assembly: GCA_036245525.1. NCBI lineage: Eukaryota > Metazoa > Mollusca > Gastropoda > Semisulcospiridae > Semisulcospira > Semisulcospira habei. Next base: position 18,456,363 of record BTPG01000002.1, on the reverse strand, counting down.
TTTTGCAGTGTACCATTACTCCGGTTGCGAAAAGAAACTACGATTCTCGGCTCCCTCCTGTCTGCATGTCTGCATCATGTCTTCTTTTTTCTTTTTTTTTTCTTCTTCTTCTTTTATTTTCCCTTTTTTTTTCTTTTTCTTTTTCTCTTTATTTTTTTATTTTTTTTATTTTTTTTTGTTGAAAGGGAGATGGGCTGGGGGAAGGGGGAGGGGGGAAGAGGTTGTGATCGGTGGTGATGGTGATGGTGGTGGAGGGGTTGGGGGAGGCGTCGTATCTAATTCGTCTGCGGCAGCAGATACCTGCAGAGAAAGTTCAAAAATAGTAGAGACATAATCCCGACGCCCTTGGTCACTGCTGTAATTACTCTTTGACCTCGTGACCCACATGTAGCGCTCTACATGCAGGCGTCAGTATTGCTGTATTTACCACACACAAAAAAATGGAAACGAAGAAGGGCAAACCAACAGAAACTTCAAAGAAATGCACGCAGTTGGTTTGTGATTGTTCTGTTTTCAATTCTGTAAACGTGCATCCATCTTAAAGCGCAAAGGACATCGGCCCGATGGCATTTGCGCACTGGGATATTTGTTTTCCTGGTTGGTTGTTTGTTTGGTTGGTTGGTTGGTTTATTGCTTGGTTTGTGGGTTGGTGGCTTGCTGTCTTTGATGGTTGTTTAGTTGGTTGGTTGGATTGTTGGTTGTTTGTTAATTTTTATTTTTTTTAATATTCCCTTCTATTTATAGAAGGGGACTTTTAGGATGGGTCGCGGCTGGGCGAATTTAATAGCATGTCCATGATGCCAAAAGCGGGCAGGCCTAAACCTCTGACAACTGAAATAACAAAGTAAAAATTACGTCATGTTTAGTTACGCTAACCTCGCTGCTGATCGTACATTTTTGGGGGCGCGAAAGACCGTATGTGTGTGTGTGTGTGTGCGCGCGCGAGTGTGTGTGTGTGTGTATGTGTGTGTGTGTGTGTGTGTGTGTGTGTGTGTGTGTGTGTGTGTGTGTGTGTGTGTGTGTGTGTACGTATGTATGTAGACATGAGAATCTCACACATTGCTGTACGTACAATCTTGAAGCTTGGCGAAATACTTTATTCAAGGGTTGGCTAAGAGAGCTTCCGAGCATGTTGTAACTGGATGTTTCATTGAAGACATAAAAAAAAAAACGTTTATAGGAAGTCGCTTGACCCAGATTAGAGTCCGTAATGTTTGTAATATTTACTTGAAATTTTGTATGTGTGGCTAGTTTTGAGAAAGACATTGAATGAAGTCGTTAACCAGCTGTGTACCTCTTCAAACTTTTGAAACATAATTAAATTCATTTGTGGATAATTAAAATTCATTTGTGCAATTTGGATCCACTATATACTCCCATCAAACAGTCATCCCTGGACGAGGCTGTGTAGAACAAAACAGTCAGTCCTGGAAGAGGCTGCGTGCCTCTCTGATGAGTGACGTGATACATCAATTTCGTCACTGTGTACAAGGCGTCGCGAGACTAGCGATGCCATGACGTCAAGCTTATAGTGACGTCATTTTGCTGCTCGTGCTATTTTTTCTTCAGAATTCCTGTCGCTACTCCAGCCCACAGAGCTCACTAATGGCGGGAAGCTCCGTGTGTCCGTCTGTTTGTGTGTGTCGGCGTGTGTGTTGATCAGAAGTTGGGTTAGAGAGGAGGGAAATGGATCTGAAGGATAAAATTAAAAATATGAACAACTGTTACTGTTACTAAAAGAACAAAAAAAAAAAGAGCGCATATGAACTCCAAACAATAAGGTAGACTTTTGGATGAAATCCTCATCTTGTTCAGTAGGAGGTATTTCGACATCAGAATCAGGTCAAAGACAAAAGATAGAGACCCTTGACAGCTTAGACAGCTTTCATATAGAAGGGACTTTGTGGATTATGGTTCATCCCATTTTGTTGTTATTTTTTGTTTGTTATGTCCTTGCTTGATTATTGGTTTGTTCGTTTGTTTGTTGGGCGGTCTTTATGTTTATTTGTTCGTTCGTTCTTTCGTTCGTTCGTTCTTTCGTTCGTTCGTTCGTTCGTTCTATTGTTCGTTCGTTCTTTTGTTCGTTTGTTCTTTCGTTCGTTCGGTTTTTCATTCGTTCGTTCGTTCGTTCGTTCGTTCGTTCGTGAGTGAGTGAGTGAGTGAGTGAGTGAGTGAGTGAGTGAGTGAGTAAGTCAGTGAGTCAGTGAGTCAGTGAGTGAATGAGTGAGTGAGTGAGTTTGTTTGTTTGATTGTTTCTCATGTGTGCTAGTCAGTGAGTATGAATTTGACAGACTACAGCTACTAAGTGCAAAACCATAGACGTGTCCACATTAATGACAAGCGGGGATCAGACACACACAGACACACACATACACGCATGCACGCACACACACACGCACACACACACACAGGCACACACACAGGCACACACACAGGCAGACACACACGCACATACGCGCACGCACTCGCGCACACACATACATACTGACGCCTCCTCCACACACGTGCGCGCGTGCGAACACATACTCAAACACACACACACACACACACACACACACGCACACTCACACGCACACTCACACATACACACACAAACATACACACAAGCACGCAATCACGCACATTTACACTATCACGCACACACGCACGCACTCACGCATGCACGCTCTGTGTGTGTGTGTGTGTGTGTGTGTGTGTGTGTGTGTGTGTGTGTGTGTGTGTGTGGGTGTGTGCGTGTGCGTATGGGTCTTTGTGTGCATATGTGTGTGTGTGTGTCTGTGAGAGATAGATAGATAGATAGAGAGAGAGAGAGAGAGAGAGAGAGAGAGAGAGAGAGAGAGAGAGAGAGAGAGAGAGAGAGAGAGAGAGAGAGAGATGATGATGACGATGATGATGATTTCTTTATCTTGAATAAAAAAAAAACAAAAGATTCATCACATGCACTCTCTCTCTCTCTCTCTCTCTCTCTCTCTCTCTCTCTCTCTCTCTCTCTCTCTCTCTCTCTCTCTCTCTCTCTCTCGGGAATGAGGACAATGCTGGAGCGCCGACGCGAACAGACGATTGTGCTAATTGGTGGTGACCTGCCAAAGACAGTTAGAGGGACAGGCTGAATGCATGGCATCCGGTCATTGCAACACGAATGAATGCATGAATTGTACCCTGTCAAGTGACACTGAGGCAGGTTGGAAAGTGTGTGTGTGTGGGGGGGGGGTGGGGGGGTGGGTGGAGGGGGCAATGGGGTTGGGTGGAGGATAGACAGGTAAATGTGGGGGAGGTGTTCGAGACAAGAGAGATAGAGGGGGGAGAGGGAGAATAGCCACCTCTACCATACCGTTACAAACCGCCCCAATGCAAGGAGAAAACAAGCAGATGAACAACATACAACTTAAATTGGCAAAAAATAACCGCATGATCCTCCCGCATCAGCGGAGGGCTCATGAGGTTTTTTTTTTTTTTTTGGGGGGGAGGGGCCACTCGACGGTCCGCTGGTTCTAAGGGGTTAATTTTGTCATGGTTATTAAAAAGACATGATTTGTGTCTGGCGGCAGTGAAAAGGTTAACTGTAGCAAGCACTGCATAACTGTTTGGCAGCTCATTGTTGTTGTTGTTGTTGTTGTTGTTTTGTATTGTTAAAAAAACGGACACGGCAGCCAAAGTTTTCAACCTTGGCCTTGCAACTACCAGCTTTACTCAGCACCCGGAAATGTACGGGAAAATGCTACGGACAATTTCCGCCAGTCAGAAGTAGGTCAAATCAGCATTTCCTTAACTTCTCGACGCACTTCACCAGGAGGTGAGTCGACTATGATAATTCAAGGGTTGTGCCAGAATTCAAGGGTAGTGCCAGAATAGCTTGGCGCAGTCAGGTCTGAAATCCCCATGTTTTGAAGTTGCCCTTTGAAGGACTGTATTACAATTCTAGAGACAGATCGAGCATGATAGCTCAAGGAGGTGCCAGAATAGCTTGGCGCCTATGGACGCCAAGCTATTCTGGCACCACCCTTGAACTATCATGCTTGATCCATTTCTTGTTGCGATGCGTCGGGGCTGAATGAGTTAAGTTATTTGTCAGCATAAAATTCACGTGCTTTTCATGAAGTTTCATCTGCACCCGCCCCCTCCCTCCCCCACCCCTCCCCTACAACATCAGTCCCAATCTCCCCCATGCTCTTATCTGAAATGCAAGCCTCTGTCGGAGCACACAACGATTTCCCTAAATATCTTTGCAAATGACCACTTTTCTATACCAGTGTTAGAACGAATATCGTTCATTACCAGTTGACCTAATACGATTTAGTGTCAAGATACTCCAACAATATTTTCAGTTTTGCTGTGCAGTCGTAACATTTCGGAACTTTTTCACATAAATGACTGATTTTACATCCCTTAGTGTGCCCCAGATATAATCAGCCCAATGTAGGGAAGATCCATTTTTAAGTGAGTGAGTAAGTTGGGCAAGTTTTCAAACCTGAAAAGCGCAGGCATACATGAGGTCTGCTCCCTTGACGTCCATATTGAAATCTGGCCGTTTCCCTCCGGGGCCCTATTAGGATATTGAAACAGACATTGTTCTTGTCTTTTTACCAAATGATTTCGAATACAAATACAAATACCGTTATTGTCCCAAGATGGAAAATTTGTTTGCAGCGGATTTTGTTTTAAAACAGTTGTATAAACAACAAATGTGAACATAACACAAATAAAGACATTTGACTGACTAGAACACACTGACCGATTACAGTGAGTATGTGCACCTATATAACATCACAACCGTCTGTAATGTTAATATCCACCTAGAAAGAAAACGTTCTTCAAAACTCACTGAGACGACACTACCTGGCCACGCGCCCAACACACACGCACGCACACACGCAAACAACCCACGCACACACACACATACTTGCGTATCACATGACACTGCAAATGCGACTGTACAGCAAAAACAACAAAGCACAGGAGTTAAGTAAAAACAGCCCATATCAGGACAATACAATACAATACAATACTACTTTGTTAATCCCTCATGGGAAAATTCGTTGTCTGCCCATACAACACATGGCATCATCATTCACTCAGTGAAATAATTAAATAATCCATAACTCTCAATTAAAGAGATGAACTGTAACAGACGTATTGTTACCTTTGTAACACTCTTCGCATCAGAAACACTTATGGTGGATTTCCTCCTGTGCTTCTGGTATCAGCAATGTTGCAGCGAACTACTGAAAGGGCTAGAACTAAAGAACTAAAGAATGTTGACAGACACTATCTACTGATGTTACTGTTGAAGAGGGTATCAGCCTGGGAGACAAAAGAGTTGGCATAACGTGATGTACAACTTTTGGGTACTCGAAGTCTGCCACTTCGTTCGGATACGTCTGCTACTAAATATTGTTTGTTTTTGAAGTGGTACAGAAAAGGGTTTCTTTGCGGAAATATTTGGAACAAGATAAAAACAGCAACGTTGTGCGCTCCGATGTCACACGGCCTGTAATAACTTCGCAATAGGCGTTGTTCGGAAATCAAATCAGGTCAAGAGACGCACGTGTTTCAGCGAAAAAACAGTGGATTAAAAGCTCAGACAAAACATTTGATATCGATTGTTATTCCGGGCCTGAAAAATGCAAACCGCGGGCAAACATGCGCTATGGATTGTTTGTCCGGGGCTTTAGCTGATCCACTGTTTTGCGTTTAACCCTTTACCCTGCCACTGCACGTACATGTTTGTTTCTGAAAGTCTGCGTTCGTTTTCAATGACCAAAAGCCACAAATCTTCCAAGAAATGGGGATACAAGCTGGTCTCAGCAAGAGATATAGATCCTCATGAGCCCCCGCGACGCAGTCGCGGGGGCTCATGAGGATCTATATCTCTTGCAGTTGGACCGTGTTCATCTTTTCTCGGCGGTAAAGTGGTTAACAGACGCACAGTTTTGTGACTACATCTGATCGAGGAAATGGCCTGTTTAACGTTTTGCTGCAAGCATCACACACTTGAGTGCGGCATAGATCTTTATATAGCCACCGCAGTGCGTGAGGGCTCTGCAAAATCAATGTCACCTACTGGACATATTTAAATCTATGTTCCTTGGTTGTTGGAGTATAACGAGAGTTCAGGCCGAGACTGATAAAGATCGAGCAAGGTCAGTTGTTTCGTATTGACCTCCATACACTTTAATTTCGGTCTACCGGACAGTCGCCATTGGAGTGTCTGAGTCGTCACGATGGTGTGTGAACGTGAAATGTGCGTCTAGTGTAATACGTGTTACAGGAACTTACAAAATCCCGCCCGAAAGAACGAAAAAGAAAGGTCAACCGTACTTGTCCTTGTACGCGTGCTTGAAGTGTCTCAGTCGTCACGATGGTGTGAACTTGAAATGTGCGGCTGGTGTAATACATGATACGGGAACTTGGGAAAATCCCATCGAAAGAATTAGAAAGCTTCTTTCTTTTGGCGTGATTTTTTTTTAAAAACCATTTTGCGCGATTAAAAACTGGGTTGTGCTTGTCCTTTTTAACAGTGCTTTTTTTCCCCTTATATGCATTTTATTTGCGATCTTCACGCATGTTGGTCATGTTGCTTTTTGGTCTGGCTTTTCGTAGAGATACTTACCTAATGCGCCCAATCTCATCGGGCAGACGTCGGCCGCCTACAGATGTGCGCGGGCCAACGGCGTCCGACTTGGACCCGATAGCCTGGAGCGGATTCGATAATGTTTTCCCTTATTCATGATTGATATAGTCTGTGTGTGTTGTCTGTTCTTCCAAAATCCTGATTACCATAAAAAGTGATGCCAAGCGTGTAAAATGCCGAAATGAACCCCACGAAACACGCTTAGAAAAGACAGTTAGAACACAACTGTGGTGTAACTGTCTTTTCTAAGCGTGTTTCTTTCTTTATTGAGTTCTTCACTGTTCATACTTCCTTCTGTTTGTCCATCTGTTAGTCGTGTTTATTTTATATTATTACTAGTAGTAGTAGTAGTAGTAGTAGTAGAAGAAGTAGTAGTAGTATCATCATCATCATTATTATTATTATTATTAAGTTATTTGTAGAGTTGTACAACTCTGTGTTGGAGCTGTGAGGTTTGGGACTTACGGTCGACCCCATCAGGTTAAAACTCACAAACCAGACATACAAGTTAACCCTTTGGCTGTCGGTAGCGTGTTTTTTTTTTTGTCAAGATGACTCCTGCAGGAATCCTCGCGACCAAAAAAAAACCCGCTACCGACGGCCAAAGGGTTAAAGTTTGTTGCTTGTTTCGTCTTCAGCGACTTTGTAGCTGTACGTAAAATCATCACTTACCTCCTTCTGTCGGCGACACACCACAGCAAAAACGTTAAACGTTTAAAGGCTTTACGTCTTTTGTCCACGACGATGGTGATTTCAAAGACGGGACACCGAAAAAGAGGTCTGTACAAATTTTGACCCCAGCTGGGTTCGAACCCACGACCTTTCGGACGAGAGTAGAACGCTCTACCACCGAGCCACTCACCTCCCCCCGCCAAAATATATATATATATATATATATATATATATATATATATATATATATATATATATATATATATATATATATATATATATATATATATATATATATATATATATATATATATATATATATATATATATATATATATACATGAAACGTTTAGGGCTTAACGTCTTTTGTCCACCAAGAAGGTGATTTCAAAGCCGGGGCACCGCCCCCCCCCCCCCCCCCCCCCTCCACCACAGCAAAATATGGCTCGAGCATGATAGTTCAAGGGTAGTGGCAGAATAGCTTGGCGCCTATAGGCGCCAAGTTATTCTGCCACCACCCTTGAACTATCATGGTCGATCTGTCTCCTGAATTGTAATGCAGTCCTCAAAGGATAACGCCAAAATGTGGTTATTTCGTACCTCGGGCACAATAAGTTAACGTTTAGTACAGTTCAAATTTGTTGTTGTTGTTGCTAAAGTTTATTTTGTTAGCCAAATTGAAAATGGTGAATGCAAAGAAATGCCCGCGAAAACACGCTTAGAAAAAAACAAGTAAATAGCAGCGTTATACTTTATTTTTAAAAGCGTCAGGTTGTCTTTTAAGGGTTTTTCTTCATTATTTCTGTTGTTGTTGTTGTTGTTGCATAATTTATTTGTTTCTTTCTTCAGTTTTGTGGTTTGTATGTGCTTTGTTTAATTTATTTCGTGTGTGAATAGATCTTTGCTTATTTGTGTGTTCGTTAGTTGTTGCTTATGTTGTTTCCTCTTGTTGCTGTTGTTGTTGTTGTGTGCGCGCGTGCTTGCGTGTGCGTGTTTGTGTGTGTGCGTGTGTGTGTACGCGCGTGCGTCAATGTATGTGTATGAAGTGTGTATGTGTGTGTGTGTGTGTAGTGTATGTGTGTGTGTGTGTGTGTGTGTGTGTGTGTGTGTGTGCGCGCGCGCGCTTTGTTTATGTGCTGTTTGTTTATATGTTTTCGTGTCAATTTTTATGAGGTTCGTCGTTATTTCTTTCGCTTTGAATTTTTTATTTATTTATTTATTTTCATTTTAGCTTACTTTTAAGTTTACTTAGCAGCGCGGTTCATCCAGCCGTCAATACAACTAAACCTAAGTCCTACCAACGCTGCAGACTCTTGTATCTTTTTCGTGTTGTTCAAAGGACAAAACATGCCCCCCAAAAAACAAGAAAATAAACAGCCACATGACAGTTTGTGTGGCCTTCGCCTTAAACCCGTTCCCTCCCCCTGTGGAATTTCGCATTTGGAGGTGGGCCGGTGCAGGCGATATCACCCGCAGACACGTTTCGCTTTGGTGACGGTGTGTCATTCATGAGTAAGGTAGCCTTTCAGTGGATTATCTCTTCACTGTCTACCTAGGTGGGCGGGTCTGTGATTTTGTACCCTAAGGCCCTGCGCTGGTCTGTGATTTTTAGATCTTAAGGATGTGTGCTGGTCCGTCATTTTGAACCTTACGGCTAAAAGCCGTAAGGTTCAAAATGACGGACCAGCAAACCTTTTTTTTCTTTGACCCTTTTTATTCTTTCTTTTTTTTTTTTTTTTGGGGGGGGGGGAGAGGGGAGAGGGGGGAGGTGTCAATGTTAGTTTGTGACTTTAACCTTATCGACTGTGTGCCGATCGGTAGTTTTGGACCTTCCGGCCTGTGTCCAAGCCGTAAGGTTCAGAGTTATAGGCCAGCGCGCGGTCAGCGGATAAGCTACAGTGACGCATTTTCGGATAGATGAAAAATGTCAACTGAAAATGAGTTTGCTCACTTAGTTCCAGAACAATGCAGCCGGCTGGGGGACCTGTTACTTTCAATGTGTGGGAGACGCTGACTTACGTGCTGTGTTGTGTTGTGTGCTAGGCGGCGATACTGACAGCAGACGACCGCTGAGTCTGAGACCTCTCGCGTGAAGGAGTTCAGGTTTGTGGGAGACTTGTGTGAGTTTTGACAGGTAGGTTAACTCATGCATTTTTTTAAATATATTTTTTATTTATATATATAGATATATTTTTTTTTAATAAACAGGCTTTGGATCGCACATTAAATATCGGGCTGACGTCGGCTGCCGTTGGCCCGCGCACGGCTGTGCGCGGGTCAACGTCGGCCGACGTCAGACCAGTGGCCTTTTGCGCATTGGGTATGCGTCTGCGTACAAAACCTGTTACATTGATTTCCGGGCATAATTGCATAATTGACTCACAGACAGATTAAGTAAGACACCGGATTGTGATGTAGCAACGTTTTCTCCAGATATCTCCGAAAATAAACACTTTTCTGTACCACTTTAAAAACAAATAGCATTTAGTGCTAACTGACCTATTATGGAATATTTTTACCGAACTCCTATGATTAGTTGAGTTTGCTCTGCAGTCGTTAAAAATCTGGTGAAAAGACTAGAGCAAGAGACGTTCAATATCCTACACCGAGCCCCGGCAGATTTCAATATCGAGGTCAAACATGCAGACTTCATGTATGCCTGCGCTGTTTCAGGTTTGAAAACCGGCCAATTCACGTGAAAATAGATCTTTCTTACACTGGATTTAATATATCTGGGGCACAGATAGGGATGTAAAATCAGTCATTTCATTAAAAAAAAAAAAAAAAAAAAAATTTTATGACTCTACAGCAAAACTGACACATTGTTTGAGCTTCTTAACAGTAAGTCGTACAAGGTCAACTGTCACTGAATGATATTTGTTCTAAGAATGTTGAAGAAAAATCGTTCTTTGCGGAGAAATTTGCGAAAAACATTGCGCCCTCCGATGTCAAACGACCTATACAACACCACAAATGCCGTTATGTTAAATCGCCATATACTTTCTGTTTTGCTCATGGACCAAGAGTTGTCCTGTTAATAGCTTTTATCACGGATCTGGCGCTTGGTGGAGTTGAACGGCGCATTTGCGTCACGGACACAAAGCGATGTAACCATTATAAGCAAAATAACAACGTAGCCACTCGTTACGGAGGCATTATAACACATTGCATATATTTCAGGCGTTGGTATACCGTCAGTTTTATGCAATGATGAGACTGCCCGTGGGGCGCATAGGGTCTTTAAATGATGAAGTTGAACGAACAGTGTTTTATAAGATGAACTTTAACACATAGTTAACCCATTCAGCCCCGACACACTACAGTAAGACAAGGATCGAGCATGATAGTTCGAGGGTGGTGCCAGAATAGCTTGGCGCCCATAGGCGCCAAGCTATTTTGGCACCACCCTTGAACTATCATGCCCGATATGTCTCTAGAATTGTAATGCAGTCCTTCAGAGGGTAAATCCAAAAGGTCCTGGGGTAGAATGTGTTAAAGGAACCAGGAAAATAATGTTAATATACCGTCGAGCCAAAGAAATGCGACGTTTTGGGTTGGTTGGTTGTACATTGCTTAACGTCCCGACAGCAATAAGACTTTCTCAGGACGTGCCTGCACTGCTTGTGAAAAAAAAAAGAAAGAATATTGACTGTATGTCGCCAGCCGGTCTATTACATTAAATAAAGCTAAGTCAATAAGCAACACACATCCAGTATCAAGAGCTACAGCCAGCGCAGACAGTAGGGAGAGTTTAAAAAGGGAGAATACAGTTGAATGGACCAAGGGTAGACAGAAACATATGCCCCATAATAGAGGGGAAACCCCATCCTGTGGGGCTGACCAGGGTGACCCTGGGAACTAAAAAGTAGTTAACCCCACCCAAGTTCCCCAAGGCAGACCCGGGTGGGAGGGGAGGGGTGGGGCACTTTGGAATCATCTCAAACAGATTAGTGTTTTCGATTCCTGAAATGTCGCATTTATTTTTTGCTCGCAAGTAGAGCTGGCAATATCTCCTTTACAACATGTTCTTATTAGTCTTACGCTAATGCTAGTTAAAAGGGATAACCTAACTTGTGAAGTTTGAAAGCCACAAAAACACACGATTAACCCCCTTGATTGCCGAGAAAAAGTGAACACCACCCAAATGCAAGAGGTATAGATCCTCATGAGCCCCCGCACTCGCGGGGGCTCATGAGGATCTATGCCTCTTGCAGAGACACCGTTGAGACCACGCCCCTTTTGACCGCTGTGTCACCATGACGTTAAAATTACAATGACGCCCAAAAAAACACAATGTATGTCACCGGCAGTAAAGTGGTTGAAGAGTTAGCTAATTCGAGCCGTGCCGCATCCGGGTACGCGGCGTAAAGCCGCGTATCCTGGTGCGTCACGTCTCGAATGAGTTAATAGTTTGCAATAACTCTTTTATCAATCTTTCTGGTATTGTCTCACAATAACGCTTGACGAAAAGTCTAACGTAACGGCCGAGCGAGAGCCAGCTAAAGCTGACTTTAACCCCACGGACCGTTTGCTCACGAAGTGACTTTTCTTCACAAGCCTGTGTGTAATTTCAGCACAACAATTTCGAAAAACGCAGTCTGGCTTTCTGGCTCCCGGGTACAACGATATACTCAAGCTGACCTGTACAACAAAAACTACTACTACCACTACTACTACTACTACTACTACTACTACTACTACTACTACTACTACTACTACTACTATTACTACTTCATACAATTATAAAGGGGTGTAGAGTGTTCATGGAGAAGTAGTACCTTTGACTTTCAGCCAGCAGCGCCTCTTGGGGCAGGCGGGAGCACTGGTCTTCACATGGCACTCAACTCTCACAGCTGGCTCCAGGTCCTTTACCTAGCCACACCCCGGTAACCGCTTCTGCTGGCGGGCGAAACGTTGTGAGGGGCTGACGCGTCTCTCAGTCAGTTGAAATACTTGGAGAGGAGACGGGCGCCGCCAAGTTCGCCTAAGCCCATTGAAAGGACTGATGGAAAAGCAACAGAATAAGAATAACATGCCGGATCGGTCGGGGCCCGGATCACCAACGACCGCGCACCCCATTGGAGGTCTCCAGGGTGGGGGCGACAAGTGTGTTACTGGAACCAAACCCACCATCAAGCTGCCCACGCAAGGAATAACTATCGGAACTTGGAACGTTCGCACACTCTACCAGTGCGGCAAAGTGAAGGAACTCACCCACGAGTTGAAGCGCTATCGCTGGGACATTGTAGGACTTGCAGAAGTTCGATGGACAGGCTTCGGAGAAACAACAACAGATGAAGGCCATAAAATCTGGTTCAGCGGAAAAGAAACCAAGCACGAACATGGCGTAGCTTTTATCGTAAGGAAAGAGGTGGCTGGAACTGTCATCAGCTGCACCCCCGTGTCAAGCAGACTAATCTCCATCCGCATCTCCGCCCGACCGCACAACATCACTATCATTCAAGTATACGCTCCAACAGCAGATTATGATGATGAAGAATTAGAAGAATTTTACGAACAACTGGACAACATCATCAAGAAAACACCTAAGAAAGACATTCTGACTGTCCTCGGTGACTGGAATGCAAAGATCGGCCCTGACGCCTACCAACAATGGGCAGGAACAGCTGGCAAGTTTGGCCTTGGAGAAACAAACGACAGAGGCCTGCGACTTTTAGAGTTCGCACAGAGTCACCGTCTCACCGTTGCTAATACCCTCCATCCACACAAGAAGTCAAGAACAGTGACATGGCAATCGCCAGGAGGCCTGGTCCATAACCAGATTGACTTCATCTTGCTGCCTCGACGATTCAAATCCAGCGTTAACAAAGCACAAACGAGGTCCTTTCCTGGCGCTGATATTGGCAGCGACCACAACCTCGTCCTTACTAGCCTCAAGTTGAAGCTGGCATTGAAACGAGATAGCAAGAGCCCTCGCATCAGATTCGACCTCCAGAAGCTAAAAGACCCGGAAGTAGAAGAGCTCTTCCAAGCCCAGGTGGGAGGCAGATTTGCAGCCTTGGCTACTTTGGACTGCGACGTAGACACCCTTGCTGGAAATATAAAAGAGGTGTTACTTTCTACAGCAGAAGAAGTGCTGGGGAAGCAGAGGAAGCGCAAACAGCCCTGGGTCACCGATGACATCCTCGATCTCTGTGATGAGAGGAGAGCCTGGAAGAAAAAGAGAGGCCAAGACCTCACATCAGCAAACAAGTACAGACTTGTCAACAAGAAGATCAGGAAGAGGATGAAAGAAGCCAAAGAAGATTGGATTGAAGACCAGTGTTGTAGCGTGGAAGAGGGCATGGCAAACGGCAACAGCAAGAAGGCTTATGAAACGCTAAGGACCCTCACCAAGACTCAACAGCGAACAGCCACAGTCATCGAAGACAGCAGCGGCCAACTCCTTACAGAAAACACTGCTGTACTAAACAGATGGACTGAGTACTGCCGAGACTTGTATAACTACAATGCTGAGCCAGACACCAGCATCCTCCAAAACAACCAGGCTGGGGCCAGGAAGGCTGAAGACCTGCCAGTGTTAGCTGAAGAGGTGGAAGCAGCCGTACGCGGCCTGAAGGGAGGAAAGTCTCCAGGTGTAGACAACATACCTGCTGAACTGTTGAAACATGGAGGAGAAGTAACAACGAAGGTCCTCACTACACTCTGTCAAAAGATCTGGGAGCAAAAGAAATGGCCAGTAGAATGGACACAGTCTCTAGTGATCCCGCTCCCCAAGAAAGGAAACATGAAACAGTGCCAGAACTACAGAACTATCAGTCTGATAAGTCACCCTAGCAAAGTAATGCTCAGAATCATTCTCAACCGCCTCAAAACTTTCGCCGAGGAACTGCTGTCAGACGAACAGGCTGGCTTCAGAGTTAGAAGAAGCGCTGTAGAGCATATTTTCAACTGCCGCGTCCTGATCGAGAAACATCTGCAGCATCAGCGCGAACTCTACCACAACTTCATTGATTTCAGGAAAGCATTTGATCGCGTCTGGCACGACGGACTCTGGCAAGTCATGAGATCGTTCAACATAGAGGAGGGACTGATCCAAATGATAGAAGCGCTTTACAAGAACGCCTGCAGCGCGGTTCTACTTAACAATCAGTCAGGCGAGTTCTTCAGGACGACGATCGGTGTCCGTCAAGGATGCCTGCTCTCTCCTGTCCTTTTCAACATATTCCTGGAGAAGATCATGCAGGAAACCCTCCACGACCACCATACTTCAATCTCTATAGGTGGCAGATCCCTGTGCAATCTTCGATTCGCAGACGATATTGACCTCATGGCAGGCAGCAATAGTGAGCTCCAAAACCTGACAGACAAACTTTCAAGTAGCGCAGGGTCTTATGGCATGGAGATCAGTACGGATAAAAGCAAAGTGATGATCAACACCACAAGCGACAGCAGCAGCAACATTCACATGAACGGCCAGAAGCTAGAAGAGGTCAATAGCTTCAAGTACTTGGGAGCCACCCTGTCCAAAGACGGTAGTTGCGTAGCAGAGATCCGTATCAGGATAGGTACAGCAACATCCGCAATGGCCAGGCTGGACAGGATATGGCGAAGTAACTCCATCAGCTTCACCATCAAGTACAGGCTTTACAAGTCCCTCGTAGTGTCTATTCTACTCTACGGCTGTGAGACTTGGACACTGCTTGCAGACTCAGAAAAGAAAATCCAGGCCTTTGAGAACAAGTGCCTGAGGAAGTTGCTCCGCATCTCGTACCGCGAGCACAAAACCAACGAATATGTACGGAGCATCGTCACTTCCCTGGTGGGCCCACATGAACCCCTTCTGGCAACCGTGAAACGGCGCAAGCTTGCTTGGTTTGGCCACGTGACCCGACACAACACCTTGTCCAAGACTATCCTCCAAGGCACTCTCGAAGGAAGTCGTCGGCGAGGTCGTCAGAGAAAGAGTTGGGTCGCAAACATAAAAGAATGGACCGAACTCGAGATGCCAGACTTGCTTGCAACCGCCCAAAATAGAACTCAGTGGAGAGCACTGTCTGTTGCTGCTGCCTTTCAGTCCCCCCAACGCCCAGTTCGGGCAAGGGACTGATGATGATGATGATGATGACAATTATAAAACATATAAGAATAACCCAACGAAGAAAGAAACACGCATAAAAAACGTTCTGAAGGCCCACTAACGCCGTAACTGTTCAAAGACACACTTCTGTAACAGATGGCTACCAAACACTACACACAGGTCTATCTATGCTTCATTTAGACACAGGACAATCCAGTTTATCACACGTGGTCTTTATAATTATGAAGTAATGACCTCAATCCGTTCTACAAATACCGTAACAAGGCTGTCAGTGCGAGAAACAGCTAATAATTAGACGGGCGCGCAGAATAAATAAGCGCGATTACGTGTGTGCTTTTGCTGCGTGTCCAAACTGAAGTCAACGTTCATTAGGTGTGTCGACAAGGCATAATAAACACAAATGGTGCTGAAATGTGTCTTCAGATTTATGTGTAGTGGTACTTTATTATTTCGTGGAAAAGTAAAGCGAATTGTGTACTTGCGTGTTTGTCTATTTTGAAAAAAGAGAAGAATGCTACCTGAAGTATTAATAAGCTGTGTTGTAACTGTCTTTTCCAAACGTGCTTATTTCTTCTTTTAGGTTAACTCATTCTACCCCAACACCGAAATCCCAGAAATTTGCCGTCGTCCTCTGAAGGCTGCACTGCACTGCAAGACATATATTGACCATGATAGTTCAAGGGTGATGCCAGGAATAGCTTGGCGCATAGGCGCAAGCTATTCTGGCATCACCCTTGAACTGTCATAGTCGATCCTTATCTTCCTGTGGTGTGTCTGGGATAGAATGAGTTAAATTATTCTCTCTACATGCTGCACGCTTGGCATTCACATTTGGTCTGGATTTTAAGATTACTACTAGAACAACCACTATAGCCTGTTTGACATCGGAGCGCACAAACATTTTCGCAGATATCTCTGCAGAGAGCCACTTCTCTATTCCGGTCTTAGAATAAATATCATTCAGTGACAGTTGCAAATCGTTCCGACGTCGGTCCCATTCGGCCCGCGCACGGCGTGCGCGGGCCGAATGGGACCAACGTCGACTCAGTGACAGTTAACCGAATACGATTTATTAAGAAACTCGAACAATGGGTCAGTTTTGCTGTACTGTCATAACAATTCGGAATGTTTCATGAAATGACTGATTGTACATCCCTAAATGTGCCCCAGATATATTAAGCCCAGTATAAGAATGATCCATTTTCACGTGAATTGGCCAAGTTTTCAAACCTAAA
This sequence comes from Semisulcospira habei, assembly GCA_036245525.1. Classification (NCBI taxonomy): domain Eukaryota; kingdom Metazoa; phylum Mollusca; class Gastropoda; family Semisulcospiridae; genus Semisulcospira; species Semisulcospira habei. The sequence continues at coordinate 18,439,763 of BTPG01000002.1, read as the reverse complement.
CAGCACAGGCATGCATGATGTCTGCTTGACCTCGATACTGAAATCTGCCGGGGCTCTATTTTAGGGTATTGAAAATGGATTGTTTTTGTCTTTTCACCCCATTTTTAGGACTGTAGATTCAAATCGTCAAATCACAGGAGTTCAGTAAAAAAAAAAAAAAAAAAAAAAAAAATGTATCCATAGTGGTCAATTATGTATGCGGAAGGGTATGGGGGTGGGGGTGGGGTGGGGTGGGGAGGGGGAAGGGTGTTGAGGATGACGTGAACATGTAACTTTTATTACTTTTATTCTTGTTTCTATTGTGCATGTTATACCGCTGCGATAAAAAAAATTCCCCTCGGGGATAATATTGTATTGTGTTGTATTGTATTGTATTGTATTGTATTGTATTGTATTGTATTGTATTGTATTGTATTGTATAAAGACAAATCCGACACGAACTGGATCCGAATCCGAAGCGGGTCCAAAACAGACAAGTTCGTGCAAATCCTTTTCATGTTTGTGTGTTTCCATATGCCCGATGGGGTACACAAATTCGCCGTCATCCGACTTGGAACGGAGATGACGCAGTTGTTGTTGTTGTTGTTGTTGTTGTTGTTGTTGTTGTTTTACAAGGAAAATTGCATTGCCGTATCGGGTTCGTATCGTATTCGTATCGGATTCATGCTTATAGAACCGTAGCTCTAGTCGCCAACTGGGCGTTAAACGAACTAACTAACCAATTTTATTTCGTTTCTTAGGTGTACACAGGCGCAGGAACTTGCAAGTTTCGGAGAGCGGACATTAAAAAGAATACAACTGAAAACACCATAGCCATGTGATTCACTGAGTGACGCTGTTGTGGCGCTATACACGAAGGGATTTTTAAGGCACTCTTGGACAGGATACTAAAACCAGTGAACGCGTGAATCAGAGTTTTTTTTTCTTTTTGAAGTTCTTACAGTTTTATTGCCTGATATTTTTGGTGTTTCGCGAGCCAGCCACTCCTGTACAGTTTCGACTGATGTGACATGTTCAAGTCTGACGTTGTAATTCAAACACTGATATCCAGCTAAGAGAAAACAAGAAAATGATGGTACACATTGTGGCAGACAAATCAACGCAAATGGCGACATTTCTTCTCGTAAGTCTCGTTCTGCTCTCGTGTCACGAGAAGTCATGGGTCAGGGGTCACGGTCGGCTGATTGACCCGCCCTCCAGAGCTACAATGTGGAGGTTCGGGTTTGACGTGCCTCAGGCGGACTACGATGATAACCAGGGCTACTGCGGAGGCAGAGAGGTGAGCACGTCATTATGGGATGTCATACGTGTAGACTGACGAGCAAAAGAAATGCGACGCCACTAAAGTGTTTCTGTTGATTCCAGTGGTGTCGCATTTCTTTTCCTCGTAAGTGTAGTGTATGTACCATGGACAAGCAAGGGTGTGGGAGGAGAGATGACGTCTAGCGATTAGATCCAACTGAATCTGAACGCGAGGAGAACGCTTTTTCCTCCTTAGGGAAGATAACAAATCACTGGTAGGAATAACAGCGTTAGTTGAGAGGGAACAAAACTCTAACATCACTTTAGTATCCGTAAACGTATGTTACTATCTAAACACAACAACAACACACGCGCCTGTGACGCGAATACCAAATGACAATATATTTAATTGATCTTGGCTAGTATTTCAGTTCATTTGTATATTCATGACTTAAAAATACGTCTTCATTAATTCAAAAATCACTTCCCTCTCTTCCAGCCTCTCACCCAATCCCCCAACCCTCTTCCCCTCCCAGGCCCCGCCTCTCCCCAAAGCTCTGCTCCCCTCCCTCCCTCCCCCCTCCCCCCCTCCCGTCTACCCCCCCCCCTTTTCTCGCTTGATCCGGCCAACAAACATCGCAATATGTTTGTTTGTTTGCTTGTTTGTTCAACCCCTCAGTGCCTACTTAAACACAGTTATGTATTTGAACCTTTACAAATTCGATACCAAACAACCCTTCATTCCCATGACACGACAATGGGTGCAAACGGAGCCATCAGTGACAAAGCGAATAAAGCCTTCAGCCAACTGCTTCCACTAAGGGAGGGGGTGGGAGTGGCGGTCGGGGGGGGGGGGGAGTCGGGAGAGGAGGGCGAACGGAGGGGGGGGGGAGGGGGGAGGGGGGTAGTTTATGACGTTATTGCCTCTTGCAGCTGGGTGGGTTAACTCATTCTACCCCACGTCACCGAAATCCCCAAATTTTGCGGTTGTCCTCTGAAGACTGCAGTGCAGTGCAGGACACAGATCGACCTTGATAGTTCAAGGGTGATGCCAGAATAGCTTGGCGCCCATAGGCGCCAAGCTATTCTGGCATCACCCTTGAACTATCATGCTCGATCCTCATCTTGCTGTGGTGTGTCTGGGGTAGATTGAGTTAACCACCCGTGCGGCGGATCGGCTTAACCCCTTCACTGTCGAGAAAAGGTGAACAAATGCAACTGCGAAAGACAAAGATCACCCTGTGCCCCTTGCGACTGCCGGGGCTCATGAGGATCTACGCCTCTCGCTGGGACCAATTTGTGTCCTCGTTTCTTGAACGGTTTTAGCTTTCGGTCGATGAATGAAGCAGGATTTGAGAAACAAAACTGTACCTACATCGACAGGAAAGGTGGCTAATCACGACCTTCCTTGCATAACGAACAGCAGTATCAAAGCAATTCAGAATAACTCGACAGGCTTGAAACATGGACTGTTTGTGGCGACGCAGATTACAAATTACAATCTCCTGCGCTGGTCTGTGATTTTGGACCTTACGGCGCTAGCGCCGTAAGGTCCAAAATCACAGACCAGCACCCTCGTAGCACCGAGAGGCGAAAACTCACAGACTAGCACCACTTTTTTTCCACCCCAGCAATTATGGAGTCGCTTCGGCGGCCGCTGCGGTGTTTGCGGTGACCCGTGGGAGCCAAGGCCTCGGGCGCACGAGAGGGGAGGGCGCTACTTTGACGGAACACCGGTCCGGTCCTACACGGAGGGTGAGGCCATCAATGTCGTCATGGGCATCACAGCCAATCACCGAGGGTATGACGCGCATTGTCATTGCAGTATGAGTTATATACTTTATGTGTAATACTGGCCCCCCAAAACTAGTATTCTGTTTCCGAATTTCACTTTAAAAAATTTGGTTAGGTGTGGGTCAGCTTTTTACTATTATTTATATATTTAGTTGCATATTAATTAATCCATCAATCAACAAAATCAAGCAATCAGTCAGTTAATCAATCAATCATTCACTAAGTGAATAAATGAATGAATGAATGAATGAATGAATCAATCAATCAATCAGCCAGTCAGTCAGTCAGTCAGTCAGTCAGTCAGTCAATCAATCAATCAATCATTTAATAACTATTTATTAATTAATTTATTTACTAATTAACTACATTTTTCGATAAATTCATTAATATTTAGCAGCACAGACGGCTGAGAAAGCCAAGGGCAAATATTATATTATATTGAACAACATTTTGCTTGATATAGTGCCGATAACAGGCAGACGTGATTACGAGACCCGAATCAAAATGTCCGAGTCGTACGGCGAGGACATTGTGATTCGAGTCAAGAAATCTCATCTGTCTGTTTTTTGGCACTATATCAAACAAAACTGTTGCTCAATATAGTTAATGTACCCAGTCCAAAACAAAACAATTCCTCGCGTCATTCATTTTTGCGGCTGATTGCGGTGTTCAGACAAAACACATGAATGGCAGACGACTGCATATCGCTTGCGACTCGGCGCGTAGATTTCATCTGACTTTGTAGACATCAGTGCTTTGTATAACCGTGCGTGTTACTGAGTACATTATATTTGTAATTAGATCACGCATAATAGCGGAAAATGCCAGCAGGTTTGTTTATTTAGTTCTTTTCTCTGGTTGTCGAAATCGACGGGTGACTCTCGTCAATTTCACTTGTCAGTCCAGCGACTCCCACGTTTCTTGGCGTTTTTTCTCCATTTGTGTGTGTGTATATTATATACATTTCCAGCGTTCATACGCACTAAGAAGTATTTCATTACTGCTACACATAAGGAGCTTGTTAATGTTGCGGTATGAGCATATTTCGCGTTTCCGTTTTGAAAATGCAAGTATCAGGAAGATCGAGTCTTTTTAGCGGGCTCGGGGATTTTCGGAAGGAAAGTATATCAAGCAAATTAAAGAATATTAATTTGCTTGTTATACAATATATCAATACGTGTGTCAAAGAAGAAAAAAACTTTATGGAGTGGGTACATATAGAATTATTTACGAGTGATGCAAACCAAACACCAAGGTATTGAGCAGACGCCTAAAGAGACATGTCCGTTGTCAAGGTATTGAACAAACGCCTAGAGGGACTTGTCTTTTTTTCAGTATCTTTACACCTTCTTCACATTGGTCTGGCTCTATTTGATGTCTTCCCTGGTCGTACGTTCTCAAGGCAATGGGAGTCCCCTTGTAACATATTACCAAGATAACATATGATAAGTAGACCCCCTTATTAAATGTTACGATGACAACGTTACTCGCTGAGCAAAACCTTCTCCCCCAAATAAATCTTTAGCCAATCACATGGTACAAACATACCCTGATCTTCATTCAATCAAACCTCTAAACAAAAATATGCCAATAAATAAATAATTAGGGGGCTAAACAACAACAACAACAACAACAACAAACTATATGTAGGTGTTCTGTGATACCGCTGGTAGCAGTTTTGTACAAAAATAACTGAATAATTGGATAAGTTTGATGATATCAACGAAAGGAAATTTCAACTGATGCGAAGGCCCTATCACGTACTGACCGTATTCGAAACGACGAAGAAACAAAAAGCTGGATAAATAATATTAAGGGAGTTAAGCAACAACATAACTTTATGCACGTGTTGTGTTCGGCCTATATTACCCATTTCATACAAAGGAATGACTGAAAATGTGTTAAATCAAAAAAATACCTGAGAGAAAAATTCCACTCGAATGCAGTTCGCGCGAGGTTGTTTACTGACAGCAGGAAGTTTAAAGAATTACGTCCCCTTACTCTCTACGTCACAATTAAAGTTTGCGGTCCTTTCAAGGGCACACTTCAAGCTATTCCTCTTTACAGCTGAAGACAAACTCGTTGTATTACGAGTTAGACTTTGCCAGTGGTTTTTGTCGCCTCTCGGGTCAGGTCAAGGGTGTCAATGTCGGAGGTAAGAGTCTCGGGATAAGGCACTCGACTTTTACCTCCGACACTGACCCTCCCTGACCGGACCCTCTAGGCGACAAGAGCCACTGGCAAAGCCTAACTCCTTATACAACTAATACTGTCCGTTGCCAAGGTATTACACAGACGCCTAAAGGGACATGTCCCTCAGGGACATGCCTTTTAGGCGTCTGTTCAACACCTTGGCGGTTCGTTCGTTCTTTGTTTGGTCCTCCCTGTGCGAAAATGTAAAAAAAAGATTTAAGGTCGGGGTACAAAACATGGGCGGTCGGTCGAATGGAAACAGATGCCTAAAGGGACATGTCAGTTGCCAAGGTATTTAACAGACTGCTCAATACCTTGGCAGTTGGTTTGTTTCTTTGTTTATTTTCTTCCTCGGCAAAAATAAAAAGGTTTAAGGTCGGCGTACTGAAGACCTGGGCGGTCGGTCGAATGGAAACAGAATACTTTTTGGAGGGGGAGGGCGCAGGGTGGGGTGGGGGTGGGGGTGGGGGTTGATGCGGGGCTCACTGTATCATGCTGTCTCTCACTTTCCTTATGTTTTAACCCCTTGCAAGTCGGTAGTGTGTTTAGTCGACATGATTCCTGTATGAAACACCACAACTAAAACCGCTACCGACATCCAAAGGGTTAACCTGCTCAGTGCCGAGAACAAAAATGAACACAACCCAACTGCAAGAGGTATAGATCCTCATGAGCCCCCGCTGGCGCGGGGGCTCATGAGGATCTATACCTCTTGCTGACGTCACGTTGAATCCATGTTTCCTGGGACATCTTGTTGTTTTTTTGGTTTCTTTGTTTTTTATTTAACGATCATAGCAGTAAATCGGTCTGCCTCAGCAGGCATTGATCGGGTTAAACGTACAAGCTGACATTTTACATCTGTGTCCCTTCAGGTGGGTGGAGTTTCGCTTGTGCCCGTACGACTGGCCCGGCCCAGAAGATGCGGAGTATGACGACGATGGAGACTTTGTGGAGGTGAGTCATCATCATGTTGTCTTATTCTGATGGCAGACAAACATAACAGCAAAACAACTCTAAAGAAGAAGTTTGAGTGTTGTTGTTTTTTTTGTTTTTTTTTTAAAGCAGTAACAACTATAACAAAATGTGTAGAGGTTGTCGAACACAATATTTTAATTTTATTCTGAAGGCAGACAAACAAAAGAGCAAAACAACACTAAACAAGAACAACAAAACAGTAACAGCAACAGCACCACCACCACCACCAACAACAACACAATTTGCAACAAAAACAAAATGTGTAGAGGTTGTCGGACACAACTTTTTTCTGAAGGCAGACAAACAAAAGAGCAAAGCAACACTAAACACGAAAAACAAAACAGTAAGACCAACAGCAGCAACAACAACCACAACACAATTTGTAGAAGCTGTCGAACACAATATTTTGTTTTTTTGAAGGCAGACAAAAAAAAAAAGAGCAAAATAATACTAAACAAGAAGGTTTTTTTTAATCAACAGCGGTAGTAACAACAACAAAATTTTTAGAAGTTGTCGAACACAATACTTTTTATTCTGGAGGCAGACAAACAAAACAGCATAACAACATTAAACAACAACAAAACAGCAATAGCAGCAGCAACAACAGCAACACATGTCGCAGAGGTTGTCGAACACCACCTGCGGCCGCGTTCGGCCCGAGTACTTTTACGCACTGGGCACATATCCCTTCTTTCTCCGTCATAATCTCATTTGAAGAGAAGTGTGCTTGTAGCGTACCCCAAAACCGGCAAAGCTCTTCAGCAAAACAAACGTGATGTTAGTGACGCATGTCAGCGTATGGTGTATATTTACCAGGTCAGTCATGCGTGTCTGGACAAGCACCTGCTGGAGATGGCGGACGGGTCCGGGACACGCTTCTACCTGCCCGAGCCGTACAACGTAGGCGAGTTCAACGTGGACGTGCGCCTCCCGTACGGCGTCAGCTGCCAGAAGTGTCTGTTCCAGTGGAAGTGGAACGTCGGTAAGCTTACTAGCAGTCTGCGTCGGTTACCACTTGCGGCTCTCCGGGGGGGGGGGGGGGGAGGTGATGAGGGGATGGTGGTAGGGTGATGGGGGGGGGGTGTGGGCGAATCAGTTACCTCGAGGGAGAAAGGGGGTGGGGGGGGGGCAACTTTGTGTTTGGGACCCTCAGCCTCTGACAAAGAAGCAAAGAAGACCTTGCGACACCAATACTTGCTTCCCCAGTCAACGAAATATAAAAAGTGCTGGGAAAGAGGTGGGGGGGGGGGGAGGTTATAGTCGGTAGTCCCCGAAATACTAAGAAACGGTGAGATGGCACCATTCTACCACCAACATATCAAAAAGTGTGTGTGTGTGAGTGGCGGGGGGGGAGGGGGGGGGGGGGGGGGGGGAGGGGTAACGACAAGTGTGTGTAAACCGCTTGCACCATTTCCCCGCCAAAATATCGAAATGAGTGAGTGTGTGCGGGGGAGGGGGGGGGGAGGGGTGACGGGTTTTCAAACTGAAGAAAAACAGGAACTTTGTTATAGCACTTTAAAAAAGGTTTTGGCTTGACCATGGGTCTGGAACCACTGGAATTCCCCCCCCCCCTTTTCAACCACCACCACCACACACCCACCCTCCCCCCCTCCTCCCATTTGCCCCTAGGATTACAGGGGTTTCGCCTCCCTCCCCCCCCCCTTTTGCACCACACACACACACACTCGCACCCTCCAGCCAACAAAATTAATACCTTAGAATGCTGTATCAAAGGGAATATTTTTAGAGTTGAAACAACACCCCCCCCCATCTTCCTCCCTCGTCCCCCCTCCCCCTCCCCTCCCCTCCCCCCCCATTCCCGGCCGGCCCCTAATACCCCTAATTTTAAATTTATCCGCCAGATCAACCGCACACACACTTGAAGCCTCCCTCATCCCCCCCCCCATCCCCCTCCTTTCCCCGTCTTTCTCTCTCTGTGTTCACCCCCACCATCCCCCTCTCTCTAGCCCCCTTCCCTTTTGTCGATGTTTTTGATTTTTTAAAATTTTTCGACCGTTTGAAAGCCACACATCATCAGTTTCAACCCCCGTACAACTCACCACCTCCCACCCCCCCCCCCCGGGAGGTACCTGATCCCACCCCTGGTGAGTCATTGGGTGTGCTGGTCAGCTGGTGTGTGATTTTGGACTTTACTGCTCTTGACAGAGGCGCAAAGTCCAAAATCACAAGCCAGCATGAAATCGCAGTAATACAGCTTTAACGTCGGGTTTCCGTACGCACTGAGGCGTGTTTATTTCTGTAATAGTGGATCGTTGCTAAGTTTGTGTACAAAACGATAAGCGTGATATGTGTGGAATGGAATTTAATCCGTAGCCATACCCAAAAGTTGACTGGAGAGTGGAAAGTGCAAAACTAGTTTGTAAAAACTGTGAACAAAAAAAATCGCCCTTTTTTTTTTTAAAGGATGTTTGAGTGCATTTCCTAAACCATTCAGCCCTGACGCCCTACAGCAGGAGATGGATTGACCATGATAATTCAAGGGTAGTGCCAGATTAGCTTGGCGCCGACAGGCGCCAAGCTAATCAGGCACTACCCTTGAATTATCATGATCGATCCATCTCCTGCAACTGGCGCATAGTCATTAGACGACGCCTCCAGAATTTGGGAAATATGGCCGTCGGGCCGAATGAGTTAAGTGTCATTTGAAGCTGATACGCCAGTCATGTGCAGTCTACTCCGCTTACAACAAGGTGGGCTATAACACAAGTCGGATATACCAACACTTTTTGAAAGGTCCCAACAGCAGTTTTTCAACGTAAATTACTTTGCTTATAACAAACATCGGATATATCAAACAAAGAACAACTGGGTCCCCTGGCGGTTTGTTATATCACGAGTTTAGTGTATGTTCAATAATATGATCTATAGAGCGTTGTAATTCAGTTGCCGACTTTAATTTTGTTTTTCGTGTGCCGGTATGTGATTGTGAACCTTATGGTTCAAAGCCGTGAAGCACAAACTCAAAGATCAGAACACATTATTTTAAAACAAGATGAGGATTTTATCCCCAAAGTCTACCGTATTGTTTGGAGCTCACATGCGTTTATCTTTTAGGAACATTCAGAGTTGTTCATCTTTTTAAGCTAAGCCTTCTGATCCATTTCCCTCCTTTCAAACTAAAACTCTGACCAAACCACACCGGCGCACACAAATAAAGACGGACACATGGCGCTTCCCGCCACCAGTACGCTCTGTGGGCTGGAGTAGCGTCAGGAATTCTGAAGAGGAAGAATAACACGAGCAGCAAAATGCCGTCACTATAAGCTTGACGTCATGGCATTGCTAGTCCCACGACGCCTTGAACACATTGACGAATTTGAAACATTATATAACATTGACGTCTGGTGCTTTGCGACAATTTAGGAACTTTGTGTAAAACTGATGTGTTTGGCGCTTTACGTCACCGTCACTGATCCTTCTCTCGAGTCGAGAATTTTTACTTTTTTTTATATTTTATTTTAGTGACATGAATTACTTTTCACGAAAAATGTTAAATGGTATAAAGCTGGCTAACGAACTCAGCTAATGTCTATTTCCAAGGTAGCTATATGCAAAATTTCGAGTGAATAGAACGAGAATTAAAACTGCGGGTCAAGCGACTTTATATGAACAGCAATATTTCTCTTTAACGAGTCTACCATTTAAAGTATGCTCGGATGCTCTCCGAAATACATAGCGATCAAAGCATTTCCTAACGTTTCAGGCCCTTTACGTACACAAACACCGGAGATCCTCGTGTCTACACACACACACACACACACACACACACACACACACACACACACACACACACACACACACACACACACACACACACACACACACACACACACACACAAACACACGCGCGCGCGCGCGACGTTTTCCGCCAAATGTACGTTCAACAGCATGGTTAGCATAGCTAGGCATGACGTTATTTTTATCGTGTTACTTCACTGTCAGAGTCTGATGTGTGCCCGCCTATGTTCGTCATTTGCATGCTACGGAACGTGCTTCAACCAGCCTCATCTCAAAGTCTACCGTATGTTAAATACGGTAGACAAAAAGAAGTCATATTTGATTCATTCGCTTTTTTGTTGTTGCAGCCAACAGTTGGGGGACTGACCCAGACGGCTCATCTTGCATCGGGTGTGGTCCTCAGGAGCAGTTCTACGCATGCGCGGACATCATCATCCAACCGTCGGACGGAAGGGCGCCAGAGTTTCCTCCCTTTGTCCCAGAGACCCAGCCCCCCACACCCCGCCGCACCGTCCCGCCCCCTCGCCCAACGCCACGCCGCACGCAGCGACCGTCACACCGCACGAGAAAGCCGCGTCCCCCTGTGCCGCCCCCTGTCACCTTTCCACCCTGGACGAGCGGGCCAGACGAGGGGCGGGGTGGCTTTCCGTCTACCTCTGCTTATCCTGACGGAGGGTTGCCCAACGGAGGGTATCCAAATACCGGATATCCCAATGGAGGTGGATATCCCGTGTTCACCACTGGTGCATATCCAGACAACAGAGGAGGCTATCCAGTCACCGAGGGGCGAGACAGAGAGTTCTACCCCGTGACCAGAGTGCCCGTCACCGCCCAGCCTCCCCGCACCTCTTCTCCTACTACCAGGAGGACCACGAGAAAGACATCCACGCAAAGGCCGACTACCACCACCACTACCGCTACCACCACCAGCACCACGACCGCCACCGCGAAACCTAGAGAGCTGCCTGCTGGGAAACCCAAGGCCGACACGCCGAAGAAGACGCCAAAGGTAGATAACCCCGACAACGTCGTGCCGAGCTTCTGGAACTGGCTGCTGATGAACCACCCAGTCAAGCAGAAGCCTGAGTCGCCGGTGGTGATGGCCAGACCTACTGACGCTCCTGAGGACAAGCCCAGCAAGTCGTGGTGGGAGAAACTCGTGCTGCTCTCTGACCACGCTCTTTGGGGAGGCGGGGAGACCAACCCCAATCTTAACCCCCTTGCGCATGCAGCTACCGGTGCTGTGAACAGGACGCGCGAGGGGGCTAACGCTGATCTTCAGCTGAAGATTGGGCTCAAGTTTAACACTTCAGGGACAACTATGATGCCTGATCAAACTCAGTCCACGACGAGTACGATGACAACGCCTACGGTCGACGACGACAACGACAACACCAGTAACAACTCCAACAACAACAGTAACAACAACGACAAAGGCAGAGGATAAAAGTAGGACCAAGTTTGAGGTTGTCACCGCAGTACCCTGGTGGGCTCAGAGAGTCAAAATGAACGGACCAGAGTTTTTGTTTCACGGCTGGGAGCTTCCTAAAAATAATAACACGTCTTCAGAATCCGGTAATTTTGGTCGTAAGGGAGTTGTCGAGGTTGGTAAAGAAAGATCGTCTAACATTATAGCATATTCCGGACTCCTCGGGCCAGCCATGCCGCCTCCAAGGCGAAAACAACGCAAAAGGAATCTCCAGGCTCGTCATAAAATTGAATTGCGCAATCAGATCACAGCAGCCGCATCACGTGACCCTGCAAAGCAGCAAATGCCTGTTCACCCGGCACTGATTGGAGGAAATTCCATCCAGTCTGAGCCCATGAATATGCATTCAAGTCAAGACTCTCGTGACACACTTTCGACCAATGATCACGGGTTTCTGGCTGCTGGTCAAGGTTACCCTGTCTCACCGACCAATCAAAACAACGTCGTTATTCCAGACCAGAAAGCAGGAGTATTACCGTTCGTTCAAAATGACCCCAGATTCGTCAATCAGGGAGGATATGCAGAGGTAAATCCTGTATGGGATTATCCTGGCGAAACGAATTTTTTGCCGGTAAACCCAAACAATGCCTTCTTTGCGCAGGATCTTATCTGCACGCCTATCGTTGGCTGGACTGAGCTCCCTCAGATGTGGACGTGGTGCGAGTATAACTGCAAGAGAGGCTACTGCCCTCCGTCACACTGCATGTGTGCATGAGTTGTAGGTCTTTGAACACAAAATCTCAGACAGCATGTTTACAGTTTTTTAGTGAAATACACCCGGGGGATTATTTTAATGTTTAAAGACTAAGACGGATTTTTTTTTTAATGACACACAAAGCACACGTCATAAACACCTATACAGTGACTGCGGACTTTTTAATTTTCGTTTTGTTTTTTCCTCATACGACTTAAGATACAACATATTAAATATAGTGACTTCACGATAAAGTAATAGTTCATGAATTGTCTTAACTCGGTGCATCCTGGGAACTAAGGTAACATTTTTTTTAAAAGACGCCCTTTGTGGTTTTAACTTCACGGTTCATGAGACAGATGGACCATGATTGTTCAAGGGTGGTGTCAGAATAGTTTGGCGCCTCAGGCGCCAAGCTATTCTGACACCACCCTTGAACTATCATGGTCGATCCCCATCCTGTCGTAGTTTGTCAGGGCTTTAGGGGTTAACTTGTCAGCCTTACTCATTGACAAAAAAGTTTGTGAGGCTTCTGTTGAGACTTAAAAAATGTGTACCTGCTGTGGTAGCAAAGCCGGCAATGTTAGTTCAAGGGTAGTGCCAGATTAGCTTGTCGCTTTGAAAGGCGCCAAGCTAATCTGGCTCTAGCGTTGAAACAATCATAACCGGTCCGCCTGCCACTGTTTTTTTGTTTTTTTTTTTTTTTTTTTTTTTTTTTTTTTAAAGGATGAATGTATTATTTATTATGCGCGCTGCATTTTTAACTCATTCGGGACGTGACGTAAACGGACACTCGGGTTAAAAGCCGCGTATCCGGATGCGGCATGTCTCAAATGAGTATTTGTTGTTGTTGTTGTTTTCTTGTTGTTTGCTTTTGTTTTTATTTTCTTGACGACACTAATAAAAGTGACGCAATAATTAAGGAAGTGGCACAGAATGGAACTGACAGTGTTGGTGCATACTTTGTGTTGTTTCCCACATTTCGGGACAAAGGTTAAGAGCGGGAAGGGGGGGGGGGGAGGGCAAGAGGGGAGGGGGGGGGGGTAAGCAATGATAAGGGAGAGAAATTGTTCATTATATAACTACAATGCGCTGTTGTCTCAATTACTATGTTTGTTTGTTTTTCCTGTCCAACTCTTACCGTATCCTGTTGTGTATGATTTTTCTCTCCCCTCCCTCTCTCTCTCTCTCTCTCTCTCTCTCTCTCTCTCTCTCTCTCTCTCTCTCTCTCTCTCTCTCTCTCTCTTTTACACACGCACGCACAAACGCACACACGCACAAACACACGCACGCACACAGTCACACGCACTTAAGAAAAACAAACAAACAAAAAACAAATCACATACACACACCAGCACACATTCTCAGTTATGCACTCACGCTTGCACGTACGCAAACACAAAATACATACACAAACACACATTCGTACGTACCTAGGTAGGTACGCGTGTACGCGCACATGCACGCCCAAAAGCACGCACGCTCGCACGCGCGCAGCCACACACACACACAACACACGCACATACACATAAACACACAGACACTCGCATTAGCACACATACATTCAACACACATATCATTGCACAAACACACACACAAACACACACACACACACACACACACACAGGCACAAACACAAGACACGCACAAACACACAGACACACGTACACATACACACAGCACACAGACATACGCACACCCACAACAACAAAACGGACAGCACACAGACACGTGAGTGGAGACAAGCAAATACAAATTATCGTCAACTTTAATAAAAAAAAAAATATGTATCGAGTTCTTTTCCTAATGCAAGAGGTATGAATCCTCATGAGCCCCCGCGTTCGCGGGGGCTCATGAGGATTCATACCTCTTGCGCGGGGGCTCATAAGGATTTATACCTCTTGCTTAAGGCGGACACAAGTTTCTTCGGTGTCGGCTTAATAAATAAATAAATAAATAAAGAATTGTGACCTAATGTTCACAGAAGGCCAGAACATCTTATTCACAAACATAACAACAGGCTTGCGTTTCCAGTAGTCCTGCCCCAATGCGCAAAAGTCCATCGGGCCCTCGTCGGCCGCCGTTGGTCCCGAAGTCGGCCCGATTGCCTTTTTGCGCATTGGCGGGTCGCCGTGCGCTGAAACCGTAAGGGTTTTAGGCTGTATAAAAGCACTGAACACGAAAGGCCCAAAGTGGCACAGTTGGAGTGCGCCTGAGTTGATCAGTGTTCAGGTCGTATTCCATAGGCAATAGATTTCCCTGTTCCCCCATAACCCGCCCGTCAGGGCCGTCCATGATCACCTCGGTGCTGTGGACGTTAAACCCGAACTAACCAACCAACCAGGCCCAGGCTTTATTCAAAGGGAATTGATGAAGCATAGATCAACTACGAAAAAAAATACTAACCCATTCGCTGTCGGGGCAAGGCAACCACACCCCAGTTGCAAAAGAGACATTAACCCTCCTGAGCCCCCCCACCCCCACCCCCACCTCCACCCCTTCTCCCCAGCAGTCGCAAACATTCGCGCATCGCCATCATTGACAGCAAATGGTTTCAACGCTGAAACGTTTGGTGTCACTCTTAGGGTCACTGCTAGTGACCGCAAATTTCGCGACTGCGTGGGGGAAGGGGGGGGGGAGAGGGGGGGGAGGGTTTAGGGAGGGTTTATCTCTCTTACAAATTACAATGAGGTGTGTTCGCCTTGCTCCGATTGGGTGACTTATAGGAGGGGGGGGGGGATAGTGGAGTGGGGGAGGGGTGGGGGATCTAACCGTTAGTCTGTCCAGCGCTGAGTAATTCGTAATTCCCCTTGGTACGTGCACGATGCAACCGCCGTTACTGTAGCCAGCTTGGGCGGCTGATTGCGCGAGAGGGTTCATTTTTACTCACGCAAAGGCGCCCTGTGTCAAAAGCTGAGGAAGCGTCGTTTAGCGTTGCCGGCGGCAACGCAAAACGACGCTCCCGCAGCTATTGCCGCGGGGCGCCTAAAGCGAATTCAACCTCACATCCGTTTGAATCGACAC
The DNA here is from genome assembly GCA_036245525.1 of Semisulcospira habei. NCBI lineage: Eukaryota > Metazoa > Mollusca > Gastropoda > Semisulcospiridae > Semisulcospira > Semisulcospira habei. The sequence goes on along the minus strand of BTPG01000002.1, from coordinate 18,424,593 downwards.
ACCATATAGGTAGAGACTTAATTCTCGCGCCCAAAAGTTCCGTTCCGTTCAGCAGACTACGGGAGGAATGACAGGCTTCTTGGGCAGGCCCGCGGCAACCCCAGCTCGTTGCAGAACCCTGGGCACCTCTTGTTGATATAGCACTCTCTGTGGCAGTAGTTGCACGTGTAGAACATCTTATCCCACTCCGACAGCTGGTTGTAGTCGATTGGGGACGTCGTCGTCGTCGTTGTCGTCGTCGTGGTCGTGGGCGTGTTTGTGGTTGTTTTCCACCACTGCCAGAACCAGAACGGGGACGTCGAGGGCGGTGGCGTTGTTGTCGTTGTCGTCGGTTTTTTGGTGGTCGAAGTGGTGGTGGTGGTGGTGGCGGTGGTGGTAGTAGTGGACGGAGGCTTGAGGGTGGTGGGCAGCGAACCGTCCGAGGACCGGATCTCGATGTCTGCGCATGAGTAGAACTCTTCCTGTTTCAGCCCGCACCCCGTGCAGCAGGTCCCGTTACTAAAGCACCCGTAGCTGTTCCCTGAAAAAAAAAGGCGAAATCAATGTTGTGACTTTATTGCCCGGTGAGCGAAGACCCTCGGGCCGACGTCGGCCGCAATGGGCCGGCGCACTTGTGCGCGGGCCCACTGCGGCCGAAGTCGGCCTTGGGAACCCTTGCTTGCTGTGCAGGGCCTGCTTTACTCACAAACCAGATAGGTGAGACTAGCGCTGGCAGAACTGATTGTATACATACCAAGGGGAATTACTCAGTGCTGGACAGACAAACAGTTAGATATCCCCTGTCCCCGCCTATCAGACGCCCAATCGCCAGCCCACAGAGAAATACGCAGGTATAGAACAAGATGGTCATCTACATCCTCAGGGCCTGCTTTGTCTTGTAACGCATTTGAGACGTGCCGCATACGGGTTTAAATCTGTACCATACGATTAAAAAATCTAAACAAAATGTTACTAGCGTTTTGCGATGGAAATTAAGAGACGATGAAGGCTCTTGCCGCTGACCGTATACTCTTAACAACGGGTAAGGGCGGAAATGGGGGTTGGGGGTGCGTGGGTTGGGGGGGGGGGAGTGGGGGAGGGTGGTGGTGGGGGTGGGGGGGGGGGGGTGGTGGTGTATGCTGTATGCTGCGTTTAACTGAATGTTTGTGCAAACGAAGGCACAAACATTCTACTGCTGGCCGGAAAATTGATCGACGGAAGTGGCGGGGAGGGGGATGGATGGGTGGGGAGTGGGTGGGTGGGTGGTGGTGGTGGTGGAAGGGGGGGGGGAGTTAGGGGTATTGGTAGTATTTTTAAGAGGAGTAAGAAGGGAGAGGTTGACGATTTCTGCTTAGAAATTAAAGAGTGACAACAGACTTTTCACGCTTCAGGAAATGAAAAGAAAAAAAAAAAAACAATCGTTCACGAAACTCTATTTACCAATGACGATTTTAAGGTATACCCCCGTCTGTCCTTACTGCATACGGGCTCAACTTGCCGTCTTTGGCCTGATAGCGATTTGGCAATAACTCATTCTATGGTCTCCCTGTTTTAACACTAAGCCCTCATTTAAACCCCTTCCGGGGAGCTGGGTGGCTCGGTGGGAGAGTATTCGACTCTCGTCTTAAAGGTCACGGCTTCGAATTCAGCTGGTGTCAAAATTTGTTCAGATTTTATTTCGGTGACCCTTCTTTGAAATCGCTCGTGGTGGAAAAAAGACTTTAAGCCCAAAACGTTTAGCGTTTTCAAGCCTCTTCCCTGCCATTTGTGTCGCACTCAGTTTTTGAAACCTTTGTTACTTCAAGGGCAGTTTCAGCCCCCAAACTGCACGCAGTTCACACATACCCCGAAACTGCTTGTCACAGTCTTGGCAACCTTATTTCCAGCCGTTTTTTGTGTTGTTGTTGTTGTTGTTGTTGTTGTTGTTGTTTTGTTCCACGCAAAAGTCTCGCCGCAATTAACTCATTCAGCCCTGACGCACTGCAGCAGGAGATATATCGACCATGATAATTCATGGGCAGTGCCAGATTAGCTTGGCGCCGACGCCAATCTGGCACTGCCCTTGAATTATCATGGTCGATCCATCTCCTGCAACTGTGCATAGTGTTTAGATGTCGCCTCGAAAATTTGGGAAATACGGCCGTCGGGCTAAATGGTTTAAGAGTGACATCATATACAGTCGGTTAAACTGGCAGTTTATCGGAAAAGTGGCATGCAACTGGAGGATGGACTCAACGCGGTGTCAGCAAGAGGCATAGATCCTCATGAGCCCCCGCAAGGCGGGGGCTCATGAGGATCTATGCCTCTTGCAAATGAATCTTGTCAATTTTTTGTTGTCTTCACTGAATGAGTTAACTTCTTACCAACGTGATACTTCCACTGGATAACGCAGTGGTTGCAGGTCAGGTCGGCGGGGAGAATGACGACAGGTGAGTACTTGGTTGACCCTTGGTCTGCCGGGAACCGCGTCCCGCCCGAGACCAGGGTGAGGGGGTACTTATTCAGACAGTCTTGGGTTGCCTCCACTTGCCCTGGCACTTTGTCCACGTTGCAGATGTAGAATTCGAAGTACCCCTGTTGACAGAGATTGGGAAAGTTTTGCTGGAAAATGTGCTCTGATATTATTGTTTAAAACAGCTTACTGAAAATTAAATACCTTGAATCGCCTTTAGAGTGTTTTGTAGTTTGAATCAATCAGTAAACGAAATCAAGGAAAAATGTTCAGAAAATACCAACAGAAAAAGAGAGACATGAAATGTTATCACAACAGAAACTAAGAGACAACAACAGAACAAACCAAACCAAAGAAGGAAAAACAAACAACAAAAAAAACAACAATCCAAAACAAAAGAAAAGAGAACCAACCAAACCAGTCTAACTAAACCAAACCAAACCAAAATAAACCATACAAACCCAAATCAACAACAATAAAGTGCACCAAAAACAACAACAAAAGCCAACGAAAAATCAAACCAAAGCAAACCAAAGCAAATCAAAGCAAACAAAATGAGAAAAAAGAACATAAAAAAATCAAGAAAACAAACAAAGCCATTTTTAAAAAACAAAACTCCCCCCCCCCCCTTTCCCCCACTCTCCCCTTAAACTGTCTCCTCACCATGTGGGAAGCAGACAACTCCACGCTGACCGTCACCCGCTCTCCCTGGTTGTAGGAGCTGAGAATGAAATTTGTCTTGCTGACGTATATCCCATCAGGCCTTTCGTGATCGCGTGGGGGCGTGTCCTGCCAGGGGTCGCCACAGATACCGCACTTCCCACCCTGTACGTCCCACTGGTTCTGACATTTCACAAACACACACACAATATAAAGTGAGTTAATGAGAACATTAACACATTCAGTCCTGGCACCCCACAGCAAGACATGGATCGAGCATGATAGTTCAAGGGTGCTGCCAGAATAGCTTGGCGCACATGGGCGCCAAGCTATTATGGCACCACCCTTGAACTATCATGCTCGATCTCTCTCTGGAATTGCAATTCAGTCTTTTAGAGGACAACTTCAAATTTGGGGATTTCGGTCATTGGCGTATAATGTGTTAGGCCTAACTCATCGGCGACGCTTTCAATACGGGCATTCGAAATCCCTGTTTACGTTTGACCTTGACGGTGTCTGGAATCCGCATACACATTCATTCGAAGGAATTTAAAAATAGCTTGGATATCACTGGCTGACGGTCTAAGGTGGAATCTGTTTTCTCTTTTCTTTTTCTTTTTTCTTTTTTTCTTTTTTTTTTTTTTTAGAGGGGGGGGGGGAGGGGGGGGGGACTGAGGCAACCTTGTCCCATGTAGAAATATATCCTAAAGGGCGCTACAGTCTTCAGATACTGCCCCATGTTCATGACTCTGTGCTTCCCGCAAGTGTGTGTGTGTGTGTGTGTGTGTGTGTGTGTGTGTGTGTGTGTGTGTGTGTGTGTGTGTGTGTGTGTGTGTGTGTGTGTGTGTTTGGTGACCAACTTTGTCATAAAATAAATGTATCCTTTGGATTACTTTCCAACTTGGCATGAGGACACCATAGGTAAATTATTATGCACTTTACTTTTTTATTTTAGCTTTAAAACTTGTTTTTCCGATTACTTTTTTAATCATTACAATCTGTGCGTTTCTGAGTGTCGGCCAAGCCAAAAACAATCCGCGTCGCCAATGAGCTAATAGTTCTTTGGTTGAGACTTTGAGTAGATGGCTTGCTTGCCCCGCTGTGAAAGTACTGAACCCCTTGCTTGCCACGCCACGTACGACCATTCAACGACGACAAGCCAAAGCGCAAAAGAATAGGTCTCAGAAAGAGGTGTAGATCCTCATGAGCCCCCGCTGCTGTTGCGGGTGCTCATGAGGATCTAGATCTCTTGTAGTTGGATCGTGTTCAGGCATACATTTATTTGTTTTTGAAATCTTCGAGACCAGAGAGATATAACCGTCCAACGAACCTGAATACAAATTGGCCTCAGCAAGAGGCATAGATCCTCATGAGCCCCCCCCCCCCCCCCCACCCCCCACCCCCCCGCAGTCGCGGGGGGCTCATGATGATCGATACCTCTTGCGGTTGGGTCGCTTTCACCTTTTCTGAAAGGGGTTAACGCATTGGAGACATTCTGAGCCCGGCTACACGGCTTTATGCAGATGCAGTGCGTCTCAAATGCGGTCGCAATGCGCAACATCAGAGGTCCCCGGCGGTCAAGGGAACGTGGATATCTACAAAGTGGCCTCAACAAGAAGCATAGAGCCTCATGAGTCCCCGCGTTCGCGGGGGCTCATGACGCTCTATACTTCTTGCAGTTGGGTGGTGTTCAATTTGTCTCGGCAGTCAACACATTCAGAGAGGTAGGTCCGGTATTGTTTCTCAGTTCGCTTACGTTGCTTGATTGGTACTGAAGATACAAGATGACAATGAATGATGATGGAGTCTTCTTGATTCTTTCTTTATTTTTTTCTTTCTTTCTTCCTTCCTTTCTTATTTATTTATTTATTTATTTATTTATTTATTATTCATTATTTATTTATGTATTTATTCTTTTGTTTGTGCGTTTGTTCGTTGTGTGTTTGTTTGCTGTTTGTTTGTTTGTTTGCTGGTTTGTTTGTTTTTTGATTGTTTGATTGGTTGGTTGGATGGGTTGGTTATTGTTAGTTCGGTCGTTTGTTTGTTTGCTTGTTTGTTTGTATGCTTCTATTTTTTGCTTGCTTGTTTGCTTGTTTGTTTGTTTTTTTTTTGTTGTTTTTTTTTTGTTTTTTTGTTTGCAAACTGTTTTCGCAATTTTTTTATTTTATTTTTTTGCTTCCTTGATTAACTACTACTTCGTTATTTGGCTTGTTGGTGGATTGGTCTGCATAATTGTGTGTGTGGTTTCTTGGTCCAGAGAATATGTATACCTATTTGGTTGCAAAGGCTCTCGGTCGTTTGATTCGTTGTGAAAATGCAACATGTCAGTGTAATAAGATTGGCTGTTTAGTGGGCTAGACGACTGGTTGTATGATTGGTTGACTGATTTGTTGTTCGTTGTCTGGACTGACGGACGGATGGATAGACACTCACAGAAGCAACAGATAAAAAAGCTGCCGCCTATGACGACGATAACAGCGATGATGACGTTCATCCTTCCGCTGTCGGTAGCACCTTTTGCCGCGATGATTCCTTCAGGAATCATCGCGACAAAACGTGCTACCGACAGCCAAAGGGTTTCAACAACAATAACAGAACGACCCAATGTAATGAATGCTACCGATGCATTCTAAACGTGTGCCGTGCTTACCGTGACACCTCCACAGTTCAAGCCAACGTCGTTGTAGTCCCTCGGGGTGCTGAACCCCAAACGCCACGCGCTGGGCCGTGACGGGGGCAGCAGCATTCGACCGTGACCGTACACACCGACCAACGCACTAGCAATCACCGCCAGCGAGTAGAGGCAGGAAACGCTGAGCGCCATATTGAAGTTTGTAGTTGTTAGTGCTGAAAATGATGGGGGGAAAAAAGATGGTAAGTAACACCCGTTATTCGTAACCGCCTCCCCAGTTAACAAAAGACATCGACCGAGTTCGGCCCGAAGGCCTTTGGGGCACTGGGGTGTGCGTGCGCAGTATCGGAAGCTAAACGAACAAGGTGTTAAGAATCGGGCCAAGAGACATCCTCTATAAAAACACAACAACAACACAAAAATATAAAACCAACAACAAAAGCAACAACAAAACAACAACAAATGCAAAACAAAACAAAATAACAATTGATAAATGAACTAATGAATAAATGAATGAATGAATGAATGGTTTAAACAAGCAAACAGACACCAAGCCGGGCACCAAGCAAACAAACAAGCAAGCGAACGATCGAACGAACAAACAAACGAACGAGCGAACAAATAAAAACGAATATGCTATAGCGTCCGCTTAACACATTCTACACCACGACCGAAATCCCCAAATTTTGAAGTTGCCCTCTGAAGGCCTGTATGACACTTCTAGACACAGATCGAACATGATAGTTAAAATAGCTTGGCCCCTGGCCCTACGCGCGCCACGCTATTTTGTCACCACCCTTGAACTATCATGCTCGATTCAGGACGATGTGGTGTGTCGGGGCTTAATGAGTTTTTTTTTTTTTTTTTTTTTTTTTTTTTAAAGATGAGGATTTCATCCCAAAGTCCCCCGTATTGTTTGGAGCTCACGTGCGTTATCTTTTAGAAACATTCAGGGTTGTTCATATTTTTAGGCTTATTATGTTGATCCATTTCCCTCCTCTCTAAACCAGCCTTTGATCAACACACACGTCGGCGCACACATATAAAGACGTACACACGACTCTTGCCACAATTAGTACGCTCTGTGCGTTCGTGTAGCGATAGGAATCCATCTCCTTCTACTCTAACCCACCCACTGATCCACACACACTGGTACACAGAGATAATGATGGACACACGGCGATTCCCGCCATTCGTAAGCTCCGTGGTTGTCGTAGCATAGCTATTCTGAAGAATTTAGCACGAGCAGCGAAATGACGTCACTTCCCACGACGCTGTGTCCATAATGACGACTCGATGTTATACGTCACTCATCTTAGTATTAACATTTGAGGTATCAGAGAATCAATTTTGCAAATTTCTTGGTGATTTTCACGCCTAGGGCTTACAGGTCACAATTTGACATAATCCTACCCCAGGGCCGGGACAAACAGCAGACTTATGCAAATACTGTTTATGAAAACTCACGCGGGTATTAATGTGAAGATACTTTTTTTTTCTTAAAAAAAAGAAGTTATGTTAGCTGTTTTACAAATGACTCCTAAAAGATGATGCAGAACATTGATTTTCACACCTAGGGCATACAGGTCACAATGGAACTAATCGTATCCGACAGCCGAGACAAACTACAGGCGTATGCAAATACCATATACGAAAAAATCATGCGATTATTAATGAGAAGATTGGAGTTTCTTTTCATAAAAAGATTCAATTTGTTAAAGATTAACCCGTATAATTCTTAACTTAATCCCCAAAACGTGAAATTATATTTTTTTCAAAAATATTTAATTATCACTCGAAACGTTTTAGAGATACAATGCTGCTTAGCGAATTCATTCAATATCTCTCTTTTATGCAGCTAAAAGCAAAATATCTAGTAAAAAAGAAGAAAATTACGGACTCCAGTGTGAATCAACCGGGTTTTGTGGAACGGCCATTTTTTCACCAATTCATCAAAATTCTTTTAGGGACAATATCTAAATTTTCAAGCTTGTCCGTCCTCAAACGCGGGCTCTAGTCGCTGTCCCATACGCACACACACACTCAAAAACACACACACAATCACACACACGCACACACACACACACACACACACACACACACACACACACACACACACACACACACACACACACACACATACGGCGCTTTCGTTTCTCTAGCAAGGTTTGCATAGCTAGACGTGATGTCATTTTTATCGTGTTACTTCTTTGCCAGAATTTCTGCGCCGCACGCCAAAAACGGTACATGCATGCTCCGGAATGCGCTCCGACCCTGCCCCATTTCAAAGCCTACCGTATTGTTTAAGTCCCTTTTATTTATTGAAGGGACGTTTTAGGACGGGTCGCGGTGGGCGAATTTAATAGCATGTCCATGATGTCGAAGGCGGGCAGGCTAAACCTCTAACAATTGAAGTAACAAGATAAAAATTGGGTCATGTCTAGTAACGTTAACCTCGCTGTTGAACGTACATATGAGCGTATGTGCGTATGTATGTATGTGCGTATGTATGTAAACAAGAGAATCTGCGATATTTTTGTACACACAAGCTTGAAACTTGGCGAAATATTTTCTTAAGTAGGTGGCTAAGAGAGCCTCCGAGCATATTGTAATTGAATGTCTCATTGAAGACATAAACAACCGTTTATAGGAAGTCGGTTGACCCAGATAGTCCGTAATTTTTGTCATGCTTACTTTAACTGTCGCATAAATCTAGTTTGGATAAAGGCACTGGGTGAGTTCGTTAACTAGCTTTGTATCATTTCAACTTCTTAGTTAATTCTTTAAAAAATAACTAAAACAGTAAAAAACCTTGACTTTTAGAGAATGCCAGACAGTGGCGGTGACGTAAATAGGCAACTCGGTCACCACGCAGATACTGACATAATACTCTAAATATGACGTAATTCTCTCGCGCGCGCCAGTCTCTCTCTCTCTCTCTCTCTCTCTCTCTCTCTCTCTCTCTCTCCTCTCTCTCTCTCTCTCTCTCTCTCTCTCTCTCTCTCTCTCTCTCTCTCTCTCTCTCTCTCTCTCTCTCTCTCTCTCTCTCTCTCTCTCACACACACACACACACACACACACACAAACATGCGCGCATCTCCAAGAGAAAAAAAACCTTAATGCGCCCTCCAGGCGCATGAGGATCTATGCCTCTTGAAGGTGTTTAGAGCGCGCGCGCATGCACCCACGAACACGCACACACACATCGACGCGCTTTTGAAAGAGTATGCAGGTGATCCGAGTACTTAGTATAATTATCATGTAGCTAGATAAAGTCAACCTGCTTTCACAAAAACTATAGCAATGAAATTTTACCGTGAAGTACTATTTTTTCACCATTTTCTCAAGACTATGAAGCGAAAGTGAAACTCATATCACGTAAAGTACAAAATTACGTAAAAAGTAAAACTTACGACATGACAAATGACGTTTGACAAATCATTGACGCGTATGTCCTGCGCTCTTTACAGCATTCACTGACGCATTGGCAGATCTGCGAGACTTTTTCAATAGGAGATATTTCAAAATCAGAATCAGGTCAAAGATAAAAGGTAGAGATCATTGACAGCGAGGACAGCTCTCATATAGAAGGGACTTTGTGGGTTATGGTTCATTCCATCGTGTTATACTTTTTTTGACATACTTAAATTTGACTACGATAGTTCAAGGGTGGTGCCAGAATAGCTTTGCTCTATTGCAGATGAAGAGATAGTTCCGCCATTTTAGTTCAAGGGTAGTGCCAGAACAGCTTGGCGCCTCCAGCGCCAAGCTATTCTGACACCGCCCTTGAACTATCGTAATCAAATTTATTTCAAGCAAAAGTGTATCAGGATGAAAGGGGTTAACAACTGAATGCTGCCGTGATCGCGATCACGATGCTAGACAGTCTCTGTTCAATGCAAGAACTGGGCGCGTCTTTTTTTTTTTTTTTACCGTATTTAACAAGATGGAGTGAACCATAACCCACAAAGTCCCTTCTGTATGAGAGCTGTCCTCGCTGTCAATGATCTCTACCTTTTGTCTTTGACCTGATTCTGATGTTGAATTATCTCCTATTGAAAAAGTCTCGCAGATCTGGCACTATCCTTGAACTAACATGGTGGAACTATCCCTTCATCTTCAATAGAGCCTTGTAAAGACAATAGCAGAATTAAAAGTATTAGCTTCAGGATGTAATGGGTTAATGGCATGCAATGACACCCGGATCAGTACATTTGTACCTCAGTGTGAGGAGATGAACGGGGCCAATCCTGGCTTATAAGATTCTTTCATGGGCAGCAGGATATCCTTGTTGAATACACTGAGCTCTTTGAGAACTTCAAGTGTTATTTGACCTACTTCTGAGTTCTGGCTTGGCGCTGTTGAAAACAACATTTAGGCTGTTTTCCGCATTTATTTCCTTATTTCTTTATTTATTATTTATTATTTATATTTATTATTTACTATTTATTATTTATTATTTATTATTCATTATTTATTAGTTATTATTTATTATTCATTATTTATTATTTATTATTTATTATTTATTATTCATTATTTATTATTTATTATTCATTATTTATTATTTATATTTATTATTTATTATGTATTTATTATTTATTTATTATTTATTTATTATTTATTTATTATTTATTTATTATTTATTTATTATTTATATATTATGTATTTAAGTATTTATATATTTATGTATTTATGTATCTGTTTATCCATTTATCTTTAATTAATTCTTTGAAACATACTTTTTGCATCGGGTTGCTTTAGTATTAACTTGAGTATTTGAATATTGCAAACAAGGTACACTTTATGATAACGAATTGATATATTTCATTTCCTAATTAACTGATTTATTTCTCTTGTCCTTGCCTTAAATTCGAGTGAACTGATTTCGATTTAGTTGTAAGCTCTTCCGTTTAGATATACTGAAATAATTAAACATAACTGAGGTAATGCTCAGTTTGTGTTGCACCAAACTGCCTATTTTCCAAACTCTTATATGTACATACGTCGTGCAACGTATATGTACAGATACATCAATACTAAATAAATGCTAGGAACGTGTTAAGAGTATTGTCGTTCAGTCACTCCATCTTCCGACACTGTGATTGGTCAGCATCTATAAATCGCAAAGGTTTCAATGCCCCAGTATCTGCTAGAACCATTTTAATTTTTAATCAGCTGGCAAATCCGTAATTCAGCATCGCGCATAAACGGAAAACGCAAAGATCAAGTGGTGGTAGACGTTGGAGAAATAAAAGAAATGTACCTTATTTCGGCATGACTCAAGCGGTGAGCACACTACACAAGTGCTACACAAATGTGTCGCAATTCAAATTCTGAACCGAGACAGCTCGAAACTCTCCATTGTGCTCCATGTCAACACTTGTGCTGTTTAGAAAGCAAAGTCTGTTGCCACTCGTGCAGTAAGAGAGAAAGTGAATAAATAAAGAAAATGTGACAGATCTATGACAGTTTAGTTTTTGTTGAAAATATCGAGTCAATGTTGAATGCGTGTATTAGCTCAGTACTGCTTGGCCAAAGACGTCAACAATACATGCTTCATTTACGAAATTAGACCTACGTATATCCAGTCTCTTGCCACGCAGTCCTGCGTTTATATGTTACAAGTTCTATCACTTACACCCAGTGAGAAAAGTCCGCATTTGATTGCTACAGATTTTTTAAATTTTCACTTGCTGCATAGAAGCAGCACCGCTTGTAAACGTTTGAAATTTCAGCGGCAAATATCAAGCACGTTTGCGCAACCAGGCATGGTAGCCTATGCACAAAGAGTCGCCTCCCCTATGTATTTACTAGAAAATTCAGTCTGACGTCAGAAATATTTGGCGTTTTGCTCCTGACGTCAGACACACACTGGAGGCTTCAAATAGTGCGTAATTTAGACAGAACGACAATGGCATTGAACCGCCCGTGTTGGGTTACTTCTCGGGTTACACTTTGGTTTGTAGTCCTCTGAAGCTGATTATCGGCGCGTCGGTCTGATAATCATCTTCATTGGACTACGATACCACGATGTAACCCTCGAAGTAAAGTGTGTCCCAAATAGCTCGGGCCGTTAAGCGTCGGAGCAAGAGAGCGAAGGGAATCACCGGGTCGTGGGTTCGAGTCCCCGTTCCCGCCCCGGTAGGTGGACTCACAATCCAGGGAAAAAGGACGAGCTGGTTCCATGGTTGTCCGTTGAAAGGTCCTGCTAAATCAAAGTGCCACAGTTGCAGTGCGCCTGAATTGATCAGTGTTCAGGTCGTACTCCATAGGAAATAGATTTCCCTGTTCCCTATAAACTCGCCCGTCAGGGCCGTTCATTATCACTTCGGTGCCGTGGACGTTAAACCCCGAACAAACCAGCCAACCAAAGTAACCCAACACAGACGATTCAATGCCTAGTTATTTTCATCGGGAGTTCGCATTAATGCTTACATCCCATAAGCCGTTTCTAGGACGGTTTTGGCTATTGGTCGTTGAAAGAACAAAGATTTCAGAAACACAAATGTACGTGCAGTGGCAGGGTAGGGGTTAAATACTTTAGGTGCACCACACATAAGCTTAATGAAGAAATATCTCCAGAGAAAAAAATAGCTAAAAGCTTGTATGCTTGTTCTGGACTAACCCTTTGCGTTTCGGTAGCGGCTTTAGTCGCGATGATTCCGTCAGGAATCATCGCGACTAAAGCCGCTACCGACACGCAAAGGGTTAAATTTACTGTCTTTATCCCTCACACGACAACACAACTCTACATAAAACATAAGGTATTTTCGTAGGCGACCAACATATAATATAAAACGCATCTGTACGAATGGCACGTCACTACACTGTCATCAATTCGTAATCTTTGACGAAAACAATAACTCACGTGTTCAGGGTCACCTTTCGTCGTCGGATGCTGCAGGCAAGTTCGTCAAAACAATCTTGTTATTTCTCTTTTATATGGGTGCACTGCTCTCTTCATCCTCTTGACACACACCCCTCGGCCCCACCCTCATCACGTCAGTCTATACCCGGCAGCTGTGTCTCCTGTTACCGGAAGTTGAGGATTAAAAGCAAGGAATCTGTACACAGTTTTCATCGCTTATGACAAGGTCGGACATAGCAAACGTCGGTTATAGCAAGACTTGTTAAAGTGGTCCAGACAGCACTCTTTCCAAGTAAATTACTTCGCTTAGTACAAACGTCGGATAAAACAACAAGAAAAACGGGGTCCACCGACCATTTCTTATATACGAGGTTTACTGTATGTAGATTGCTTCTAGTCATTATGCGTACACTTTATAATCCGACACTTTTATCTACAGACACACTAACTACGTTTCAAATTGCAGTGTGTGCTTTGATCTAAATTTTGGTCCATTTTCAGTTATTGTATCATGCGGTTTATTAAATGCCTTAATGCCAACTGCTCAACCAATTGGAGACTTCAAAAGATCTCTCCCCCGCGGACGTTTTTCTCAAAAGGGAGAAAGTAAAGTCACAGAGTCCTCGGGAAAGACTTAACCCAAATTCACCCTTCATCTGGAGACTAAGTCTTGATACAAATGGCTCCTAGCAAGAAGCATAGATCCTCATGAGCCCCCGCAATATTGCGGGGGCTCATGAGGATCTGCGCGTCTTGCAGATGCGATGAACCTGTTCTCGCATCCTACAGGCTTTAATCCCTCACATCTGTAATTGTTAGGGGGTGAAGGTAGTTACACTTTCTGCTCACGAAACGCAAAGAAAAGATGGTGTAGACACAACCCCTCAGCTCGCCAATGCATCCTGAATGAAGTGGGGGTGCTCCTTTTGTTCTCGATGTTTTTGCCGGGAGCTCGATTGTGCCCCGTTTAATAGCAAAAGAGAGCAAGTCTGTTTTTGCGAATAGCAATATTTTCGTTGTATTTCAACGAAAATCGTGCTTTTTAACATAAGCGGAGTTAATTCTCTTTTGCCGTCACACTCCAGTCAAGCCCTTGCAGGGTTTTAATATGTTCCCCAATTTGTTGAACAAACTATTCTCATGGGACATGTGCTGCTGTAGACCTGGCCAGTAAGCACAAATTGTTCGGGCCGGAAGATGGTCCTTGGTGGCCCATGCACGGCTGACGTCGGTCTAACAACGTTTGCGCACTGAGATGACTGTGATGACAAATTTAGTGATATATGTGCTGTAACTCACTGGAGACGCGCCGTATACGGATGCGCGGCGATTCGCCGCGCATCAGTATATGGCACGTCTCCAATGAGTTAAGACATAGTGTATTAAGTCCTAAGGTCAAAGCACTTACACGCACTTTAATTTGAAATCCACGTACAAGCATCTTCTATACGTTCCCTAGTGTCCCACCCCTTCACTAAAGAAGTCATACCTAAAGCATGTCCATCAATTTTAGATCGCACTGCGTGCTTCGATCTTAAGACATAGTGTTTATGTCTGCCGTATTGAAAACACGGTCGATTTTGGGATGGGGCATGACGGAGCGCGTTCCGCAGTAGCATGCAAAGGACATATCGCGCGGGCGGGCGTGAGAGTGTGGCAAAGAAGTAACAAGATCAAAATGACGTCACGTCTAGCTACTCTCACCATGCTGTTAAGCGTACTTTTGGCGCGAAGCGCCGTGTGTGTGTGTGTGTGTGTGCGTGCGTGTGTGTGTGTGTGTGTGTGTGTGTGTGTATGTGTGTGTTTGTGTGTGTGAGTGCGTGCCTGCGTTGCTGCGTGTGTGTGTGTGTGTGTGTGTGTGTGTGTGTGTGTGTGTGTGTGTGTGTGTGTGTGTGCTTGTGTAAGCGTGTCTGTACTACTTTATGATTTTAATTGTCCAGGTTTAAAGTTTTTCCTTCAGTGTTTCTGATCATTCCGAAAATATCGTATTTCTTTTGCTCGTCAGTATCTGCTTCGCCTGCTCATTTACAAAATGTGTAAAATGAACAAACTAATAATAACTTTATGCAATGAGTTATGAGTAAATGTGATAACAAATAAAGACGCGTTTTATACGTCAGATCAGTTATTATTTAATGTTATATTGAATTAGATTGTTAATCAAACTGTACTTTAGATTTATTTTGTATAAGTAAATATTGTAGATGCATATTTGCTATAACGTTCAAGAAAATCAGAATTTGGCTTGATAATGCTGTTTTTTTTTTCCCGTTTGATTAATTGACTGATTGACTGAGGGACTTACGAATTGATTGATTGATTGATTGATTGATTGATTGATAGATTGATTGATTGATTCATTCATTCATTCATTCATTCATTCGTTTATTCATTTTAGGTTGATTGGTTGGTTGGTTGGTTGATTGATTGATTGATTGATTGATTGATTGATTGATTGATTGATTGATTGATTGATGCGTTTTTGTATTTTATGTTTTTTTCTTGTTTGAGAACTGAATATTACATTTTGTGCCCGTTCAAGTTAAAAGATGGTATGTCCATCTTTGCGATAAGCTCAATTTTAATAACAATACAACGAAATCTCGCTTTTATTTAAGCAAATTGACTGCATCTTGCTTTGCGCAGTAGGCAAAAAATCATCGGGGTGACGCGCACCCTTCCTGGTTTGCGCACAGCAAGTAAGGCTGGCCGCAAACAAGGCTAAGCTATTAGCTTCTCAGGCAAAGGTAAAAGACATCATGTCCATTTTTGCTAAAAGCGAGATTTTCACTGGACCACAATGAAAATGTCGCTTTTCACAAAAACGGACTTAACGTCTTCTGAGTCGCTCATAGTCAGCTTCTGTGGTCTGTGATGTTGCCAAACACGCAGTTACTCGTCTCCGCCGCAGTAGGTTCACATCTACGTTTTAAACAAACATCTCACCCCACTGACGAGTTTGAACGACTTAGAGAGGATCTTCTCATTGCTTAAATTCCGTGATTGCACGGGTTTCCTTTGTTCGGTGAGTCCCTCGGCTTCCCAGAGGCCATCGGGCCGATATGGGCCGACGTTGGCCCGATGGCCTTTTGCGCATTGGGTTGTTATAGTCCGTTTAACTCATTCTACCCCAGACACACCACAGCAGGAAAAGGACCCACCATGATAGTTCAAGGGTGATGCCAGAATAGCTTGGCGCCTACGGGCGCCAAGCTATTCTGGCATCACCCTTGAACTATCGTGGTCGATCTGTGTTCTGCTTTGCAATGCAGTCTTGAGATGATAGGGGCAAAATTTAAGGATTTTGGTGTTGGGGTAGAATGAGTTAAGCAAATCTTGCCTCGTGTTTTGGTGTCCCTGTTTGTTGTTGTTGTTGTTGTTGTTGTTTGTTTTGTTTTATTCCGTTGCAAATAACTTTTGAACGCAGATGATTTCAAGACGACTCTAAGAAGAAAAGATGATTACCAACCTTTGTCCTAATTTATTTTAATTTTCCTTTAGTCATTACAACAGTGGCTTAGCCGCTAGTCTTGGGACATTTGTAACATTACCCGTTTTAGTCTGCTGAAATGTCCTGTAAACCTCACGCTCTCCAGGGTGAACGTCCAATGCCTGGATCTTGCAAGACGTCTGATCCGTGAAGAGCTTGCCACAGTTTTAGCACCAGCGATGCAGGGCAGTGGTCCCTGAGGCCTGAACATTGTATATATTAATAGTCATCTCAGTGATCTCCCGACGGTAGTGGCTAAACCGTTTGGTTTGAGGCCAGCTAAATTTTAAATAAATTAGGATCAAGTTTGGTGATAATTTTTGTTTTTGTTTTTTGTTTTGTTTGTTCTTAGTGTAGTCCTGAAATATATGTCTTGTTCAAACGTTAAATGGGAAGAAAACAAAGGAAAGCTTCGCACAAACGAACTATACATAATTATGTGGAGAGACACGTCATTTTATGTGCCCCAGCGCATTTTCTACGCTTTTTAGACTAATAACCCCTTAGTGTGCCGGATCAATCAGTTTTCAAGGGGGAGGGGATGGGTGGGGGTGGTGGGGTGTGCTCAACGTCAATGTAAAAACTGTACAATGTTGTAATTGTGACGGTACAGCTGGAAGGGGATGTAAGGGGTGCTGCAAAAACATTAACACCCGCCCGCCCCCCCCCCCCAACTCCTTCTCGGACCTTGTTGTGGACTGGCAGTGAATGATTTTGTTTTTTTTTTTAAGCCGAGGGGAAGTGCTGTAGTACCAAAGCAATCTCCCCCCCCCCCTGGATCCGGCCCTGCCTTAACTGATGTGGCAAGTCCAACGCTACCCGAATGCAAGAGACATAAACCCTCATGAGCCCCCGCAGTTGCGGGGGCTCATGAGGATTTATGTCTCTTGTTAATCGTGCTGTCTTCATGCCTAATTGGGTTCCGTTTACATTTCGTGTTCTTCACGGGAAGGTTGGTTGGTTGGTTGGTTAGTGATACAGGCGCAATGTCGCGCTTCACAGAAATGGACTTTCTGACATTCGGCTTCTGAGTGCAGTATGCGTAAGGTGATTTGTATTTATTTATTTATTTATTAAAATCAACCCCCTCACTGACGCGAACACGTGAACGCGATCCAACTGCAAGAGGCACAGATCCTCATGAGCCCCCGCGACTGCGGGGGCTCATGAGGATCTCTGCCTCTTGCTGAGACAGGCTTGTATCCATGATTTTTTTTTCGGGGGACGGTTTTGTCTTTTGGTCGTTAAATGAAGCAAGATTTCAGAAACAAAATCGCTGTACTTACAGTGCACGCCAAGAGTTGTAGAGATACGTTCTGTCGTGTGTGCTTTGCACTCACTTGTGTGTGCCAGCAAGGAATGTGTGCGTGTGTGTGTGTGTGTGTGTGTGTGTGTGTGTGTGTGTGTGTGTGTGTGTGTGTGTGTGTGTGTGTGCGCGCGCGTATTTGTGTATGTGTGTACGTGTGCGTATGCGTACGTGTGAGTGTAAGTGCGTGCGTGATGTATATGTGTGTACATCTGCGCGTGCGTACGTGTGAGTGTTAGTGCGCGTGTGAGTCTTTGTGCGTGGATGCGTGCGTGCATCCGTCTGAGTGTGTGTGTGTGTGCGCTTGTGTGGTCGTGTGTGTGTGTGTGAGTGTGTGTGTGTGTGTGTGTGTGTGTGTGTGTGTGTGTGTGTGAGAGAGAGAGAGAGAGAAAGAGAGAGAGAGAGAGAGAGAGAGAGAGAGAGAGAGAGAGAGAGAGAGAGAGAGAGAGAGAGAGAGAGAGAGAGAGAGAGAGAGAGAGAGAGAGGGAGCATACAACTAGAAAGAGTGCAAGAGTGCATACAGAAAGACACTCGACATTTTGTTTGCAAGCAATACTTCAGATCCGACAGCTATTCGTCTTTTTAAGAACTCGCAAGAAACGATCTTTAATGTTCACTGGCACATCAATGCAGATATTTGTTATGTTACATCCGTGTACTATGAGCTAACAAATGCACAAAGCCTTTTGCATTAGAGCCTCTGTGCCCTGGTCTGTGACTGTGGACTTAACGGCCGTAAAGCCGTTAGGTCCAAAGTCACAGACCGGCACACAGTTTTAAGAAGATGGCCACGTTCAGCAATCTTACAATACAATGTGGAGGCAATATGAGGACCTCGTCTATTAGCATTGCACAAGTGCCAAACGGCATTTCATCTGCAATTGCTATTCAGTTATCTTGTGTGCTAAAGCGCTGGTCTGATGATTTAGACCTTACAGTCGAAAGAAAAAGGCTGAAAATCACAGTCAAACATACGATAAATGGATGAGTTTTGCGTGCGCACTTACGATAGTTCAGAGCGTGGAAACGCACGATAAAAACAAGCTTTTTTTTCAAGACGAGAGGTTAATCAAGTAGTGCATGGCCTCAAACTACACGCGGAAGATTTTTCTCTATAAATTTTCAAATACACGAAGTAATATGTAGGTTACGTTTAAGCCGAAAGACTCCCAACAACAAACGAGGACGAAGTCAAGGCGGACAACCAGTGTCTACTACCAGCATATACAACCCTCCAAACATCTCCAAGAGGCATAGATCCTCATGAGCCCGCAACTCAAAATTTATAGAAAAAAGGAAAATATATAATGAGGAGCAAAAAAAACCGCGACATCATTCGAGTCATCGGACGTCGCATTTTATTTGCTCGTCAGTATATATAATTTTTTTTTAAATTATTTTTAAATTGAATTGCGGGCTCACGAGGGTTGCCCGTCAGTAAACTATGTACACAAATCATGATGAATATTCCGTTTGGTACACACAGCGAATGTGCCAGGTTGGTTTATGTACGCACATACTTATTGCAATGAAGCCCATGTTCAACTTTAACCCCTGAAATGCTACTGACGGCACCGCCCGGAGGAAAGACGTGAGACTATGAGCTTCCTTACACGGCCGAGCGATGTCGTCATTACCAGACGAGGGGTTAACCCTTTGGCTGTCGCTAGCGGTTTTTGTCGCGATGATTCCTACCGGAACCATCGCGACAAAAACCGCTACCGACAGCCAAAGAGTTAATTATGTAAAACATCCAGTATAATAAAGTTATGAATGTAAACTGCTCTGTCATGAGAAAAGTATTATGCAGATTGTGTGAACACAAAAACAGCAGTGATAACAATATGTACATGCGCACGAAATACATTTTGAAAATGGCAGAGCTCGGCTGCGAGTTGTGAGGGGAGTAGGAAAAGCATTTTAAAGGGAGAGAATTATGCATCGTGTGCAAAGTTGTCTTCTTTACTTGTGTATGCTTTTCTACCATTTTCTATCTCATCTTAAAATATTGCTCTAGCAGGGATCATTTTCAAATGCGTGAACACAAGGTCAATATTATATACCGTTATTGCAAGCGCACTGTATTGGAAAAATGCACGAGATTGCAAACTCGGAATAAATAATGAACACTCTCTCTCTCTCTCTCTCTCTCTCTCTCTCTCTCTCTCTCTCTCTCTCTCTCTCTCTCTCTCTCTCTCTCTCTCTCTCTCTCTCTCTCTCTCTCTCTCTCTCTCTCTCTCAAGAGAAAAGGCAAAAAAAAAAAAAAAAATCATTAACAACATGTGGTCGGGAGAGGAAAGTGGGGAGGAAGGGGGCTTGTAGGGGCGTGGGTGGAGGTGGGGGTGCGGGAGCAGTCATTAAGCATGCACACAGTGCGCATCCCTCCCTGGTGCACACCTGGTACACTGCATTCATCAAAAGTGCATCCTATACCACATGAGTAAAACGGTAAAGTTTAGAAAAAAAAAAAAAGCAAAATTCATGCACGCGAATCCGGATGCGGCACGTCTCGAAAGAGTTAACTCATTCGAGACGAACCGCATCCGGATTCGCGATGTAAAGCCGCGAATCAGGAAGCGGCACGTCTCGAAAGAGATAAAAAATATCACATGACCGCAGCATGAGGATCGAAATGACGGGTGTTGGAGGGGAGGGAGTGGAGGTGTGGGTGGAGGTCTGTTGGGGTTATGGTCGGGTGGGGGTGAGCGAGGTTGAAGGTTAGGGGAGGGGGGGTGGAAGGGGGCTCGATGGAGGAGGGAATGAGGTGAGATCTGTGTAGTAGAGGTGTGGTGTGTATATGAAAGCACTGTTGGCAGCGTTGTGTGGTAGACACGCTTTCCTGAGTTATCATGGGACCACACACACCAAAAAAAAAAAAAATAAATAATAAAAAAATGATACAAAACAACAACTGAGGAGCAAAAGAAATGCGACATATTTGGAATAATCGGAAACACTGGTTTCCGATGATTCAAAAAAAGTCGCATTTCTTTTGCTCCACAGTATATATTCACCTAAAGATGGAAGGTCGTCCGGTACAAGCACAAAAGTTACTTTCCCTGCTGTACTGCTGACTGATTCACACGAGGAGAAGCGACATATGTGTCTATGAGTTACTTCTTCTCGTGCAAATGATACGTCAGGGGAAGTAACTTTTGGACGCAGTTCTCTTCTCCTATTGTATGGTAATGTGACATACTATATTGAACATAACTTCAAGTGTTCGACACTAAAACACAAAATACATTATGTAATAATGTATAGTCTCAATGCGTCCGCTAATCTGAGATTTTGTGTCTTATGGCTCTAGTCCCTAAGGACCAAAGTCAAAGACACAAGAACGTATAATTACAGTATTTCTTCAATATCATGACCACTGGTTTACAATATTATGCAATATGCAAGATGTATATTGCTATACTTTTTTTTCCAGCAGTCGTTCAAAACCCAAAAATCCCACGTTCTTCAATATCATCATCAACTCCTTCTCTTCAAGTGTAATGTTTTACATATACTGACAAGCGAAAAAAAAAATCGACATTTTGGCATCATCGCAAACACTTTAGTGTTCACGGCCGATGATTCAGAAAATGTCGCATTTCTTTCGCTCGTCAGTAGATACTCATGTTCACTGACATTCTAAGCGTATTTCCTTGATATACGATATACTAAGCAGCAAAACAAATGCTACGTTTTTGGAATCATCGGAAACACGGAAGTGTTTCCGATGATTCCAAAAACGTAGCATTTCTTATGTTCGTCAGTGTAGTTTCCAGCTGTAAGCAAGGCCAGGTCTAAAAAATGGCTACAACGATGATAAAGTCCTAAACCTCAGCCGTTGTAAATAACGCTTCATTGGTGCATCGATTCGCTGAGTCAGTGTTGCGTCAACTTTGTTGATTTCTTGATCACGCGAACTGCTTGAGATAAGCCAGGCATTTTTCGCAGACGCCTTTACAGAAAATGTTGAGGGACGGTGCGTTCGGCTTGCAGAACGTGTAGCACGTGCCTCTGCACAGCACGTCAGTTTCTGACCTTGTTGTCGCGTCGACGGTGATTGTGGTAGGTGACGACGGTTTTGCTGTTGTTGTTGGAGTTGTCGTGGTAGTTGTTGGTGTTGGTGTAGTTGTTGGCGTCGGTGTAGTTGTCTTGGTAGTTGTTGGCGTTGGTGTAGTTGTTATGGTAGTTGTTGGCGTTGGCGTTGGCGTTGGTGTTGTTGTTGTGGTAGTTGTTGGCGTTGGTGTATTTGTTGTGATAGTTGTTGGAGTAGTTGTTTTGGTAGTTGTTGGCACTGGGGTAGTTGTTGTTGTGCTGGTTGTTGTCGTCGTGGTTGTTGTAGGAATGGGAGTGGTTGTTGTCGTCGCCGTTGTCGTTGTTTTCTGCGTTGTTGGTGATGTCTTTGGCGTTGTCGTTGTTGTTGTCTGTGTTGTCGTTGTTGTGGATGGTGTGGTTGTTGTTGTCGGTGGTGGTGTCGTCGTTGTCGTTGTTGCTGCGGATGTTGCAGCCGTCTCTGGCAGAGACGACTATGTCGGAGCATGCGTAGAACTCTTCTTGAATTCCGCATCCGGTAGCACATCCACACGTACTATCACACCCCCAGTCGTTACCTAGAAAACAATTGAAAACATATATACTGAGGAGCAAAAGAAATGCCACATTTTTGGAATCACCGGAAACACTTTATGTCGCATTTCTATTTTTTTTTTTAATCGAGTTTAAAAGTGTTTCCGATCGTTCTAAAGTGTTTAAAAGTGTTTCCGATCGTTCTAAAGTGTTTAAAAGTGTTTCCGATCGTTCTAAAGTGTTTAAAAGTGTTTCCGATCGTTCTAAAGTGTTTAAATGTGTTTCCGATCGTTCTAAAGTGTTTTTAAGTGTTTCCGATCGTTCTAAAGTGTTTAAATGTGTTTCCGATCGTTCTAAAGTGTTTAAAAGTGATTCCGATCGTTCTAAAGTGTTTAAAAGTGTTTCCGATCGTTCTAAAATGTTTAAAAGTGTTTCCAATCGTTCTAAAGTGTTTAAAAGTGTTTCCGATCGTTCTAAAGTGTTTAAAAGTGTTTCCGATCGTTCTAAAGTGTTTTAAAGTGTTTCCGATAATTCACCCCCCAAAAACTAACAATAAAAAAAATATAACAAATTTAAATGTCGCGTTTCTTTTGCTACTCAGTTTAGTTCTTGTGTAGTGGTGGCCTTCAAACACTGGTCCGCGCGTAAAATGAACAGGAATAATAACCAATACAGACAAAAACACGCTTTGAAAGGACGAGCACAAAACTGCGTTTTTTGTGCGCATTTTTCACAGTGTTTCTTTGTGTTTTTCTTTCCTTTTTTTAGTAGGTCGGTAAGGATCAGTTGCACCAGTGGGCTAAAATCCTAAGCAAGCCACTAAGCAAGGTGCAGCGCAGCAGGATCTGAGCACGCTTGCCATACATTGCCACATTGCCACGACTGGCCACTTATTCTTTAGGCCCTCTACCCCCACCCCCATCCCCACCCCACCCCCCCCCCCCACCCCCACCCCACCCACCCACCCCACTCCACCCCCACCCCCACAAAAAATTAAAGAAAATTTAAAAAAAAAGAAAGAAAGAAAAAATAAAAAAGGTTGTGTGAAGTCTGTTTCTGCCTGTTCCACCGCCGACCCTATTTTGTTTGCGCCGCAAAGCGACGGTGGCTCACAACATCTCGACGAGTGTGCGTGTTCTGCCGCTATAGCGACGAGGCCTCGACAGCCTCGATTGCCAGGCGTCAGAAACAAACGACGCCAGGAATGTAGTATGTTCTATTTCTGCTGCTGACAGGCTGCTTGTAACGCGCGTAATCAGCCAGGCAGAAAGGAGATCGCGAACATTTCCGGCAACTGCTGACCCAAAGCGCAAAAGACCTTCGGGCCGACGTCGGCCCGATGGCCTTCTGCGCTTTGAGAAAATATCTGACACGACGGAGGAGGAGATTCCGATGTTGAATTATAATAAACTATACAGAGTCTATACAATCAATCCAGATTAAAAAAAAAGGTGACTGCCAAGCGTGTAATATGCAAAGAAGTACCCAACGGAGAAAGAAACACGCTTATAAAAGACGGGTACAACACAATTTATTAATATTTCGGGTAAATACCCTTTGTCAAAATAGACAAACAAACAAACAGAGAGATTAGCCGCTACTTATCTTCATTGGCAGAAGCAGAACTGCAGTTGCCACATTCCTTCTGCCAATAAAGATAAGTAGCGGATAATCTCTCTGTTTGTTTGTTTGTCTATTTTGACAAAGGGTATTTACCCGAAATATTAATAAATTGTGTTGTACCCGTCTTTTCTAAGCGTGTTTCTTTCTCCGATGGGTACTTCTTTTTAGAGTCTATACAACTCCCGTCTGAAGGCAGCGTAAGCGGCGCCAGTACGCCAGGCCACTTACCGGCGTGGTATTTCCACTGGAGAAGACACTGCGTGCAGGTCAGGTTGGCGGGCAGCTTGGCCTTCAGGTGGTACTCGTGCTCAAAGCCAAGGTCTTCAACGTAGAATCTGGTCGACCCTCCCTCCAGCGTTAACACGTTCTGGTCCAGACACTCCGGGGTCGCCTCCAGCCCGCCCAGAGAATCACGGTTGCAGAGTCGGAACTCCATGTAGCCCTGCGGACAGTGCAGAACGTTAATGCATTAGCCTTAAAAAAAAAAAAAGACGCCTTACGGTAGGAGATGGGTCGACCACGATAATTTTAGGATAGTGACAGAGTAGCTTGGCGCCATCTCCTGCTTCGACCATGATAATTCAAGGGTAGTGCCAGATTAGCTTGGCGCCTGATGGCGCCAAGCCAATCTGGCACTACCCTTGAATTATCATAGTCGATCGAGTTCCTCAGTGCAACTGGTACATAGGTGTCACGTGACACCTCTAAGTTTGGCAAACGCGGCCTTGGGGGTTAGATTGGTGAATTTCTTCCCTGACACCGCAGCTGGTGTCAAAAATTGTTTACACCCTTTTGGCTGCCCTAGCTTTGAAATCACCTTTGTGGTGGCAAAGACGTTAAGCCCAAAACCTTTGACCCCTTAACTGCCAGGGCAGGCCGAACTCTATCCAGCCGGAAGAGAAATAAACGCTCATCAGCCTTTGATACTTCGGAAATTCATGGCGTTAAAATAATACACACACAATACTGTTATGACTTCATATAAAATCTTTCATGACGTTGCCGTCAGCATGACCAGCAGGATTGTCTATAAACTGTCAGAGTAATGCAGTGGAAGAGGTGAGTGACTGTTTGCCTCAAAAGACTATAGAAATTATTCAGTAAAAAAATTTGCGTTGGACGCTCATGTGCTTTCGATTCTGCAAAGTCTTTTTCTGTAGTGGTCTGTTACACTCTATTGCTGCCAATGTGTGCTACAAACAACCCCAGTAGCCCGCCTGTTGTTTCGAACAACACTACAAGTAACTTTGTACTTTAGAACGTTTTGCTGATATTTTATGCACCAAAACTGGCATCCAAAAAGCGTCACAAAGACGTGCGCCATCCGGCGCTACAAAAGGTTTCTGTAGTGAGGTCACATGATACGGTTTGCGGTGACGTCGACATCGAATGACGTGGGAATGAAAAAAAGCGCAGCTTGCATTGGGCGAAAATGGATCAGAGAAACCCGTACGTACCAAGTGCGTCTGGGTGATCAGGATGGTAATGTTGATGGTCTGCCCCTGGATGTACGGCGTGTTGACCAGTTCCACCCCTTGCACGTAGGCGCCGTCGGGTAGCTCGTACTTACGGGGTAGGACGTCCCACCTGTCCCCACACACCCCACACTTGCCGTTGTTAACGATCAGCCCCTGATAAGAAAACAGAACGGAAGCCGTACATTAACTCGTCCAACGCCGGTTGACGCAGCCTGAGTTTCTGCAATCTTAGATACTTCAACACCCGAAAGAACTATCCGTCCCGGGAAAATGGATTCAAGATGGTTTCAGCAAGAGGCATAGATCCTCATGAGCCCCCGCAACCGCGGGGGCTCATGAGGATCTATACCTCTTGCAGACGGCTGTCCCAGGAACATGGATTCAAGGCCGTATCAGAAAGAGGCACAGATTAACCCGTTCAATGCCACTCGACGCACACTGCGTTCCAGCAGTCTTGGGTAATTCGACACATATTAACCCTAGCTGTCCCAGGAGCACGGATTCAAGGTAGTTTCAACAAGAGGCGTAGATTCTCATGAGCCCCTGCAACTGCGGAGGGATCATGAGGATCTATACCTCTTGCAGTTGGGTAGTGTTCACATTTTCTTGGCAATGAACGGGTTAATTGTAAAACATTACACCCGCGCTTCTGTGCGGTAAACCTTGCTGTGTGTGTGTGTGTGTGTGTGTGTGTGTGTGTGTGTGTGTGTGTGTGTGTGTGTGTGTGTGTGTGTGTGTGTGTGTGTGTGTGTGTGTGTGTTGGCGTGTGATCTACGCTGGCATCAACTCTCATAAAGACATCTGCGAACTGTTAATCAGTTAGCCCTGCGAACAACGATTGGAACAGACGATTTCCTTAAATCAGACGTAGGTCAGAGAGAGGTGCGTGATTCGACGAAAACAATGGATGAAAAGCCCGGACAAACATCCGACAGTTGTGGTCTGTAACTTCCGGGGCTAAAGCGCTAGAGAAATACACTGGCGAACAAAAGAAATGCGTTTCCGGTGATTTAAAAAATGTCGCATTTCCTTTGCTTGTCAGTATAGTAATGCACAAATTTGGTATGTAACTTTCTGGGCAAAACCGCTAAAGAAAAATAAGTTGACGAGCAAAATAAATGGGAGATTTTTTAAATCCAAAAATGGCGCATATGTTTTGCTGGCAGTGTTTCCGGTGATTGAAAGTGTCGCATTGTTTTTGCTGGTCAGTATCGGTCGTGCACTCACCTGTTTCCTGTCGTCCCCCATGACGCCGCACCACTGCTCGTGGTCGTTGTAGTTCACACGTCCCGGCTTGCCCACCCTCCACGCCGACATCCGAGACGGGGGTTCCAGCATGCGGCCGTGGGAGGTCGCTGGTGGAGTTAATACGACGACGACGACAGCTAGAAGGCCGAGAAGTTGATTTTGAAGCTTGGCCATTCTGAAACGCTTGATTTGGTGAACTGACGTGATGATGATATGAGGTGACAAGTTTACAGCAGGTTCGTCGTTTTCCTGCGCGAAGAAGAACGATGCGGTCGCTTTCAATGTTTAGAAATTTCGCCGTTGCTAATGACAAATGACAAACAAACCTTGGCGTTGGTTTCTAGGACCAAATGAGCTCAGCTGACCGTTGTTTTGACCAGACGCACTTTGAAGAAAGACAGGCTGGTCTGAATACTGAATTTGATATTGGAAGTGTTCCCGATTAGAACATACAAGCTAATGTGACTATCGACAGATAAATATTGCACTTTTACTGCACAGCAGATAAGAACTAGCGGATGGGTTTCAATGCCTTGTATTCGAACAAGTCAGAAACAAATGTCAGTAAGCGAAAAATAGCGTTCGATTGTTGTTTTCGCAGGGTATGCACAACACGATACAACACGATGTATACAAATGTGTTCAAAAGGTCAGCTTGGACAAATCTTGCTTACTTTATACCTAAATTAAGCTACAAAATATTTTTTTTTGTGAAAAAGTAGCTGAAAGTCAAATCGTGAACACCAAAACGTCGCTGTAACTTAGTTGTTCATTAAAGAAGTAGCCGAAAATCAGTTCTATCAAGATACTAATTAGTCCCTGATCCAGATTCGTTTTCAGCTCGCGTACGACGTCAGACTAGCAGCAAGCAATCACAGAGATGTAGAACACTAAAGAGTCAGCAAAAAGGCTGACCACACGATCGCTAGACTGAACGACCAAAAGAAGAGCGGTGCTAGAGGACGGAAATCAGCCGTATTTATGTCTGCTGTCACAAAAACATGGTCACGTGTCCCTTTGTCCGTTAAAATTCAAATCGTGGGTACGCCGGCAAACATCCTTTTAGTAAAAGGTGTGCTGGTCTGTGATTTGGGATCTTACAGTTTCAACCGTAAGGACAAAAATCATAGGCCGGCCCACCTTTTAGTATAATATGCTGAAGAGGACAAAACTTCCGGATGAATGGTACAGCTACTTCTGTGCGTGATTTCCGTGCTAACCGCGATATTTTTTATTACCGCCGCGAGGCACTAAGCGCACTTTAGAAACCAGTCAAGGGAGAAAAGCTGCCTTCTCGCGAGTTTTCAATACGTGTTGAGATAATCTACCGTCGCATGCAATCGTAGACTTAAAAGAACTCGTAACAGTGGAAGAAAGCGTCGTTCTGTTTGCTTTACGTACAATATGGCGGTCTCCTACTGCGGTATTGATACAAAGGACATCGTTTCGTCAGAAAAGCGGACTGTTCAATGCATCTGATATTGACATGCGCTCTGCCTAGCTCCTTGAATTAGTATTACACCTGTACCGTGGACCGGATTTCGCGAGAAAGAATTAAGCTACTTTTGCTAAAGATTTCAAAGGTAAAGGCGATATTTCTTGTGATAAGAAATAGAAACGGAAAATTAGTCATGCGGAT
Organism: Semisulcospira habei; assembly: GCA_036245525.1. NCBI lineage: Eukaryota > Metazoa > Mollusca > Gastropoda > Semisulcospiridae > Semisulcospira > Semisulcospira habei. Next base: position 18,396,655 of record BTPG01000002.1, on the reverse strand, counting down.
TTGGGAAATACACACACGTGCCCAGCCTTCTCAGACTTGCTAGTTGTTTGCGGTTACGGGCCAGTGGTGGTGAGGTTGATCAACAGAGATGGTTCAATGGTAGTGCCCGATTAGCTTGGCGCCTGAGGCGCCAAGCTAATCGGGCACTACCCTTGAACTATCAGTGTGCGTCCATTCGGCTCATTGTTCTCAGAAGACACACTTTGAAATATGTACCATTTGTATCGTCTTGGAAACGAAAGGGCTTCTCACATCTTCCGGTTTTTTTTGTGTGTTTTTTTTTTCAAAAGTGCATTCTTCCCAGATGAATTAATATATTCATTTTTTTGTTTTTTGGGGTAATGAATAGCAAATACTAGTTTATCCTGAATCCGTGTGAAATGTTTTCTTTTTTAAAGTAAGTCAACTGTAAAACAAATTGACTGGGATGCAAAATTGGGGTTTATGTCAAAATAAAATAAAATAATAATAATAATAATAATAATAATAATAATAATAACATTATTAGTACTATTACAATATTAGTATCATTATTATTATCCTTATTATTATTATTATTTCAAGTAGCAATATTTGTACATTTGTAATATAACCTTTTTAATAGCAATTTTCGGTTTATTCTGAATCCGTGTTAAACGTGTTTTTTTTTTTTGTGTTTTTTTTTTAAGTAAGGCTACTCTAAAACAACTTGAATAGGTTGGGAAATTAAATGGGCTTTTTTGACGAAATATTATTGTATCATAATTCTGTGTGAATAGTGTTTATAAACAGAGACAACTGTAACATAATTATTAACAGGGAACAGCACGGTAAACGCATTTTATAATTGGGTTTGCACAACATTTCAAGCCCCTCTACATAAGTCTTTGAAAAAAAATATTGAATACAAACTACCACGCAATTTTCTCGCGACCGGTGACCACTTTCAATTCAGTTCCATTCCATTCCATTCGAATCGAATCGAATCGATTGTAATTACGGGATACAATTTTTAATTGATTGAAATCGAATTGAATTGAATCGAATCGACTCGAATCGATTAGATTTGATTCAATTCGATGCGATTCGATTCGATTCGATTAAATTCAATTCAATTTTTGAAATTGTAGGTATGTCCTAAAGGACAATCACAATGCTGGCCACAGCTTGTCCTTTAGCCTAACGTCGCTAAGTTTAACTCCTTCGCTGGCCGTGATCGCGGATTCCGCGTTTAAAAAAACTACTGCACATAGATCGGCATTCGCGCGTAAACAACACGGACTAGATAGGACCAGGAATGAGGCGTCAAGAACATAGACCCAGCAAGAGAGATAAATCGCCACCAACCAACCCCCCCCCCCCCCACCACCACCACCACCACCACCACCCAAACCCCCACCCAACCAACCCCCTTCCCCCACCCCTCGCGCGTGCGCGAGGGCTCATGAGGATTTATGTCTTTTGCGGCTGGATAGCATTCCCCACGCCCCGGCAGTTACGGTGTTAACACATTCAGCCCTGACTCACTACAGCTGGAGATGGATGGACCATGACAATTCAAGGGCAGTGCCAGATTAGCTTGGCGCCTATTGGCGCCAAGCTAATCTGGCACTGCCCTTGAATTATCATGGTCGATCCATCTCCTGCAACTGGTGTATAGTCATTAGATGACGCATCCAAACTTTGGGAAATACGGCCGTCGGGCTGCATGAGTTAACCCTCCATGTATACAAAGCCTCGCAAGCCTATCGGCGCCAAGCTAATCTGGCACTGCATTTAAATGATCATGGTCGATCCATCTCCTGCAACAGGTGCATAGTCGTTAGGTGACGCGTCCAAAATTTAGGAAATACGTGCGCCGGGCTGAATGAGTTAAAACTGACCACACGTACGCACGTACTGTGAATTTTACCTGGAGAAACTGAACTAGAAATTAATTCAGCCACCTCCTCCCTCCACCTCTCCCTCCAATTCCCCCTCCCCCCCCCAAAAAAAAAAAAAAAAAAAAAATCCCCTCCCTATCTAACCCCTCTCCCCCACCACGCCCCGCCCTTCCCCCCCCCCTCTCCACCTACACACACATATTAGAGAGGTCACATTCACGCCGAACGACACCCAACAACGAACGACAGCGCAGTCACGTCGGATAACCAAACTCTTTCGTAAGAATATTCAACACTCCAATCATCTCCACGAGGCTTAAATCCTCGTGAGCCCGGTGGGGAGGGGGAGGGGGGGGGGGGCTCGCTCATGAGGATCTATGACTCTTGGAGATGTTTGGAGCGTTGTCTCTGCTTATGTCAGAAGCGGGTTATCTGCCCGTGGCTAATTCCTTCCCGATCGTTGCTGGCAGTCGTTCGTTTCAAAAGGAAAGTCTCTACAGAGAAGGGACGGAGAGACAGCTAAGTTAGTTGGACATTCGCATTGGCGATTTGTGTACCCCTCGGAAAGAAGGCAGAGTTGGGGGTCATTTTGAGTTCACGATCGACTAGCACGTATTTTTCGATACCTAGTATTGATCGTTTGATATCGGAGCGAAGAACGTTTCTCCAAAATGTCTCCGCAATGAAATAATTTTCTATACCACTTTAAGAATATATATCATTTAGTAACAATTGTCCTAATATGTATTTTGTTTTTTTGTTTTTTTGTTTTTGTTTTTTGTTTTTGTTTTTATTGAATTGCTGCTGTTTGTCGATTTTGCTGTACAGTCGTAAATATTGGGTGAAAAGACAAGAACAAGTCATTCTCAACACCCTAAATAGAACCCGGGCAGATTTCAGTATCCAGGTCCAGCTTCATGTATGCCTGCGTTGTTCCAGGTTTGAAAACGTGTCTAATTCACGTGAAAATTAATCTGTGTTATACTGGGCTTAATATATATGGGGCTCATTAAGTAACAGAAAGTGTACGCAAATTTGATTTAGTAGTTAAAATAGTGGATCATGTCGCAGTTAACCCATTTTTCTCCCGAGCCCCCACAGCAGGAGATGGATTGACTATGATAATTCAAGGGTAGTGCCAGATTAGCTTGGTGCCTTCAGGCGCCAAGCTAATCTGGCACTATTCTTGAATTATCATGGTCAAGCCATTTCTTGCAACTAGTACAGTCATTAGGCAACATCTTCAAAATTTGAAAAATGGGATCTTGGGTCTATAAGGATTAATACATAATTATTAAGAAGCAGGTACAACGCGCAGCAACGCTTCGGTTCTATGAACATAGCCACCACACACCAGCGCACTAATACTGGTTTATCTCACCACCAGGAACAACACGTCTTCGGGCTCACGACGGCCGCAGTGGGCCCGAGGAGCTTTGCTTACTGGGACTACCGCTAGCGAATCGAAGGAGGCAACCAGGTTGCAGTGAACTAAAGTTTTTCAAAGGGCGAGCGACTTGAAAGACCCAAGCACGCAACTCGTGTATGTTTGACGTTTTTACCTGAGGGAGCCAGACTAATCAAAAGCCTTGAAACGCCTTTTACAAGCCCCTACATATAGACAGGTTCGCGTGCAACCTCGTAACTCTTTTTTTTTTTCTGAGTGAAATGTTTCGACCCATGGGAGGCTACGATCACCAGGGCGATAGGATGATGACCAGCCAGGCCTGCAGACGGACAAAATTGACACAGTAATAACTTAGCTTCAGATTCAGAAAACTGCATTGTCCAAAGCCAAGTTGACAAGGGAAAGTTTCCGTTTGATCAGAGATACATATAACAAAATGTTTTTTTCCCATTTTCACGCAGTCGCACGACGTTCCATGCGTAGTGGCATCCTTCCCCATTCACACACCCCGTTCCTACCCTGGCGCAGATTGAACCCGTGGACAAAATGCTGAGGGGAGAAGAAGCATTCCCTCTGGATCACATCAACAACAGACGCAGAAAATAAGCAACAGACGACAGTCAAATGACACCACGCCACTCTCTCTCCTTCAGAATCACTCTCTCTCTCTCCTCCTTCCAGTTCGCCCTCAAAACTCACCTCTTTCAACAGTTTTAGCACTATACCACCACACTCCCCACCCTAAGCTGACTGTCGTAATGTATTTCACTATTTGTGGTACGTGAGTCGATGTCTAAAGCGTGCGCATGCGTGCGCGAGATGTGAGTGCGCGCTTAGAGTTATAATTATTATAAGATAAGCGCATTATAACTACCGTAATTATTATTATTAAGGCCTAATAGTGTGTGCCGGAAACCCGTCGCTAAAGTGGTCCTTTACACATTACAGGTTTTGTACGAATACAGACGAAACATCCCGAGCCACGGTGTAGCGCCCCAAACACGCCTTGCCATCAAGATGGGTTGGCATGAATTCCCGCTGTTGTGTTGATCGTAACCAGGCGTTTTTCTTGGTTGGTTTTGCAAGCTGACAAAACTTCAGCTGACATTGTCACAGATGGATGACATATTGTCGCAGTGGTTGCAGACTTTGGTTCTAAAATCGTTCTTAAATCAAAGCCAAAATGTCCCACGGGTCCAAGAAACATATTATCAGAGTGGTGTAAGCAAGAGACACAGACCCGCATCGGGGGGTTAGGGGGTGGGGGAGGGTGGAGGTGGGGGGGGGGGGGGGGGGGGGGTGGGTGAGTGGGGGCTCATGGGGATCTGTGCCCCTGGCAGATGGATTTTTTCTCAGCAGCGTAGAGGTTAAACCATTCAGCCCTGACGCAATACAGCAGGAGATGGGTCGACCATGATAATTCAAGGGTAGTGCCAGATTGCCTTGGCGCCTGTCCGCGCCAAGCTAATCTGGCACTACCCTTGAATTATCATGGTCGATCCATCTCCTGCAACAGGTGAATAGTCGTTAGATGACGCCTCCAAAATCTGAGAAATACCTGCGTCGGGCTGAACGAGTTAAAGATTGTTTAAAGAGTGGGCAGAGAGAAGTATAAATCTATTTGTGTCATCAACAATGCGTATTTTCAGCTGTATCTAGAAGTAGAACTGAACATGTTGGTTAGCGATCACCCTTATGACAGATGACCTGTCGCCCGAGGCCACCTATACATTATGGTCTTTGACTGTTAACGTTTTGTTCAGAATATGTCTTCCGAGGCTTTGTATACATGAAGGGTTAACTCATGCAGCACGACGGCCGTAATTCCCAAATTTTTGAGGCGTCATCTAATGACTATGCACCAGTTGCAGGAGATGGATCGATCATGATAATTTAAGGGCAGAGCCAGATTAGCTTGGCGCCGATAGGCGCCAAGCTAATCTGACACTGCCCTTGAAATATCATAGTCGACCCAACTTCTGCTGTAGTGCGTCAGGGCTGAATGGGTTAAGAAACCTTTCCTGTTGCGCTACATGTTCCACATTTCAATCAGAAAATGGCGAACAGTCAGCTCAGTGCAGTTTGGTCACGATGGAATCTCTCCGCTCGGAAAGGCGCATACGCGGTCCGACCCACCATTAGAAGTCTCCCTAGGTTTCCTTTCCATATCGTGCACATATTGGTCTGGCTGACTATGTCTGTCACGTCCCTTAACGTCTGGCCAACGCCCTCTTCCTTTCTCCACAACCTCTGCTCTAGAGGTGATCGACTGCGTGGTGCCCTTGGCTTTGTTTCTGGAAAGCTTTCTCATGTCTCTCACCACGTTTGATCTGCCCATCCGCAGATCCTGTGCGACCTCTGCCTTGCCTTGATTTTGTGTTATCATCCAGCGTCGCAATCCAGTTCAGAGCGTGAGTCACCGCCTCTACCTCCATCGTTAAGAGTGTAGGTCTTTGCTTTGTAGGCTGGCACTGTCTTCGCATCTGGTGCTGCCTTTTTTAGTTTGACTGTGAAACCCAAGACAGTCTGTCGATGACTGAACCGTCTGTGCATATGATCAGATCTTGGGGCTTAATTGCTATTCTCGTCTAATAGCGTTCTGCGTTTCAAAGTTGGCAACGGCAACAAAAACACGATTTAGCACTGCACAGTCATGTCACATACGAGGTTGCATGCGTACACCTTCGAAAGATGCATCTATATACTTGTCTATTCATATGCTTGAACATTTAAGTAGGTGTGGCGTTTTGATAATTGAGTTCTTTAAACATAACAACCGCATATCAGACAACGAAAGCTTTTCAAAGGTGCAATAACTTGAAAATCCATGTATGAAACTCGTGTGCGCATTGCCCTGTGACGCCCAGCATAGAAAGAGTGTCATATTTCGAAAGTGTTTGCCGTGCATGACAGACATATTCACATCTGCTGCAGGTGGCCACAAGTCAGTAGGGCCTAAGACAGCTTACGTGAAAAGTCAGATGTGCATGGTAATGCAACGAAAACCTCGCTTTTCACAAAACGGTATTTCCGTCCTTTGACAGACAGCTGGGTGGGACGATCAACCGTAATAATTCAAGGGCAGTGCCAGATTAGCTAACTTGGCACTACCTTTGAGCTATCATGGCCATAATGCTATGGACGTTTGAAATCAGTTACAGTCTACTGCGTTTGTACCAAAAGTCGGACATAATTGCTAATCCATTCAGAACTGACGCACTACAGCAGGAAATGGGTCGACTATGATAATTAAAGGGTAGTGCCAGATAAACTTGGCGCCTATCGGCGCCAAGCTAACCTGGCACTGCTCTTGAATTTTCACGGTCGATCCTTCTCCTGTAACTGGTGCATGGTCATTAGATGACGCCTCCAAAATTTGGGAAGTACGGCCGTCGGGCTGAACGAGTTAGCACCGCCTGGGAATAGGTCCTGACGACATCCTAATATTATCTGTGCAGTTTGGTTCCCTTGTGACACAATTTTTATATAAATGGAAAGCTTTTCTTGTACCATTTTCTGGTGTTTTTTCCGAGGTATTTTGTGTTTAGTTATTTAGTTAGTAATTTGTTTTGTTGGTCACTTTAGTCAGTCAGTCAATTAGTCAGTCAGTCAGTTAGTCAGTTAGTCAGTATTCAATCTGTCAATTAGTCAGTCAATCGGTCAATTAGTCAGTCAGTCAGTTAGTCAGTCCATTAATCAGTCAGTCAGTTGGTCAGTCAGTTAGTTAGTTCGTTAGTTACTTCGGATATGACAAATGGGAAGGGGACCCAATTTGTATCATGTTATGTCCAGGGTTTGTTACAAGCGAACTCGTTTACTTTGAAACGTCTGTGCGGGACTTCTGGAACATGTTGTTGTCTGTGGGTTTTGTTATATCCTACCTTGTTATTCACGAAGTAGTTAGTTACTTATTTAGTTAGTTAGTTAGTTAGTTAGTTAGTTAGTTAGTTAGTTAGTTAGTTAGTTCTTTCGTTCATTCGTTCGTTTGTTCGTTGCTTAGTTACTTTGTTACTTAGTTACTTACTTAGTTCGTTATTTCGTTAATTCGAATATGGCAAATCGCCATGGAATCCAAATCTTGTTTTAACCGAAGTTTGTTATAAGCAAAGTAATTTACATAGAACATGTATTTTGGGGACCCTTTGGTCAGCTGTTGCTATATCCACTTTTGTTATCCGACCTGGTCATAAGCAAGGTCGACTGTAGTCAGTCTGTCACGCTGTCAGTTACTTACTTACTTAGTTAGCTATTTACTTAGCTACTTAGTGAGGCACTGTTTCATTTAGTTAGTTGAGTTATTGTGCTAGTTTGTCGTTTATGGGAATGCCGAGCAAGGTCTTAATATCAGACTTTTTGTTAACCCGAACTTGCTATAAGCGAAATCTACTGTATTGATTGATTGATTGATTGATCGGTCGATCGATCGATCGACCGATCAGTCAGTCAGCCAGTTTGTTAGTTAGTTCTAAGTTCATTTATCGATCGATACCAATCAGTTACCTAGTTAGTTAGTTAGTTAGTTTATTTATCGATCGACCGATTGAGTTAGTTAGTTAGTTAGTTAGGTAGCTAGTTAGGCAGTGTTAAGTTCGTTATTTTTTTAGTCAATTATATTTAGTAAGTTGTTTGGCTTGAAGACAATCTCACGGCGTTGATTTTTTTTTTTTTTTTTTTTTTTTTTTTTTTTTTTTTTTTTTTTTTTTTTTTAAGTGAAAAATATAAGGAAGGGGCGTACGTCATAACACGCGACCAAATGTGAGCCTTTCCTTAATTTTCGACCTCATGGCTTGGAAGTAATGTTCAAAATTACACACCAGGATACAAGTCATTTTTCGGGTTTTCCGAAGAAGTGTGAGTAAGCAGCGAGTGAATGGTTTTGTGTAACCCCATCTCCGCCAGTGATCAGGAATTAACCCTAACGCAGCCAGTGATCAGAAACTAACCCTAACGCAGCCAGTGACCAGGAATTAACCCCACCGCAGCCAGTGATCAGAAATTAACCCTAACGCAGCCAGTGATCAGGAATTAACCCTAACGCAGCCAGTGATCAGGAATTAACCCCATCGCAGCCAGTGATCAGGAATTAACCCCATCGCAGCCAGTGATCAGGAATTAACCCTAACGCAGCCAGTGATCAGGAATTAACCCTAACGCAGCCAGTGATCAGGAATTAACCCCATCGCAGCCAGTGATCAGGAATTAACCCTAACGCAGCCAGTGATCAGGAATTAACCCTAACGCAGCCAGTGATCAGGAATTAACCCTAACGCAGCCAGTGATCAGGAATTAACCCCATCGCAGCCAGTGATCAGGAATTAACCCTAACGCAGCCAGTGATCAGGAATTAACCCCATCGCAGCCAGTGATCAGGAATTAACCCTAACGCAGCCAGTGATCAGGAATTAACCCCATCGCAGCCAGTGATCAGAAATTAACCATAACGCAGCCAGTGATCAGGAATTAACCATAACGCAGCCAGTGATCAGGAATTAACCATAACGCAGCCAGTGATCAGGAATTAACCCCATCGCAGCCAGTGATCAGAAATTAACCATAACGCAACCAGTGATCAGGAATTAACCCTAACGCAGCCAGTGATCAGGAATTAACCCCATCGCAGCCAGTGATCAGGAATTAACCATAACGCAGCCAGTGATCAGGAATTAACCCTAACGCAGCCAGTGATCAGGAATTAACCATAACGCAGCCAGTGATCAGGAATTAACCATAACGCAGCCAGTGATCAGGAATTAACCCTAACGCAGCCAGTGATCAGGAATTAACCCCATCGCAGCCAGTGATCAGGAATTAACCCTAACGCAGCCAGTGATCAGGAATTAACCCCATCGCAGCCAGTGATCAGGAATTAACCATAACGCAGCCAGTGATCAGGAATTAACCCCATCGCAGCCAGTGATCAGAAATTAACCATAACGCAGCCAGTGATCAGGAATTAACCCTAACGCAGCCAGTGATCAGGAATTAACCCCATCGCAGCCAGTGATCAGGAATTAACCATAACGCAGCCAGTGATCAGGAATTAACCCTAACGCAGCCAGTGATCAGGAATTAACCATAACGCAGCCAGTGATCAGGAATTAACCATAACGCAGCCAGTGATCAGGAATTAACCATAACGCAGCCAGTGATCAGGAATTAACCCCATGGCAGCCAGTGATCAGAAATTAACCCTAACGCAGACAGTGATCAGGAATTAACCCCATGGCAGCCACTGATCAGGAATTAACCCTAACGCAGCCAGTGATCAGGAAGTTAGCGTGAGAAAAGACAGCACACTGATCAACATCCCCGTGAAGAACTCAGATGTAAATGGCAGCAAGGCGAGGCGTAAAGTACGCAGGACTACCAAGACATAACACTTGTAGGACTAAAAAGAGACATAAATCCTCTCATAGGTCCGTGGCGCAGTGGTTAAGGCGCATGCCACCAATGCCAAAGGTGCGCGGTTCGATACCGGGTTTCGGCGTTGGACTTTTCTCCTCTGGTAAGTGTCACCGTTAATTCGGGCGGACCGTCGGGGGTTCTTTTTCCGGGTACTCCGGTTCTTCCACCCCTCCCCCCCTCCCCCCCACCCACGTTGGTACCGGTCTCAGGCCACTTTACAAATTTCAAATACAAGCGATCAAAAATTCTCTGTAACTTCAGTAGCTGACTGGCCCTTCGTTTGTCTTGTACTGTGTTTGTCTTAAATGGCGTAAAATCCGTGTCTGTTTCGTGAGTGTGTGTGTTGGGTTTCAGGCGCGGCGCTTGGAGTCGATTTCCCCAAAATTGAGAAAAAGCGCCTATATAATAACGGTATTATTATTATTTATTATTATTTGGTGTGAAGAACACTTGTAGGACTAAAAAGAGACATAAATCCTCTCATGGGACCAAAATTAGGCGCGAAGAACACACGTAGGACTAACAAAAGACAAAATTCTCATGAGCCCCCGCTGTCGCTGGGGCTCATGAGGATTTATATCTCTTGCAGCTTTGTAGCGTTCGCTTTGCCCCGGTACCGAAGCGGTTAAATCTCTTTTGCTTGTTTGTGTGTTTCTTTGCATAAAGAAATAGAAAAGGTACATACTATTGCACCGCGCAATGTTTATTTTAAAAACTGTCACTTCTATGCGTGTTCTCAACTACCCGGGTTTGAAAAGGTATGTGCAGCTTCCCGGACATGCCCAGAAGGTGGGTGCCTTTTTCTTTTCATTCTATTGTTTGTTGGTATGTTTCATCCTGCAAAGCAAAAACGAAACATGCATACATTGCAAAATGTTTCTTTTAAAAGAGGTCAGCACTTCCCATCGTGATCTCATCGAGATGGGGCGCGGCAAAGGGTGTATAATCGGCGATGTCGCCTCGGTAACTTGGTCTGGAGGGGTAAACATCGCTACATTTAGTTGCCTATTACATAAGCTTGGATCTGCCCAGCATGCATGAAGTCTCAGGGCCGCCGTCGGCCGCAGTGGGCCCGCGCACGGCGGTGCGCGGGCCCACTGCGGCTGAGGTCGGCCCTTGGCTCTCTTGGTTACCCAGCAAACATCCATCAGGAGCGAACCAAACTTGTCTCGAATCCACCCCGTGTAAATTTGTTAAAGCCGCGATTCTATGCACTAGTATGTCGACGTAAATCTACCCACCGTAAATCCACCCAGCATGAATCCACACAGGTTTGGGTCCACCCTCTCGAGAAATTTGGGTGGAACAGTGGCGACACGAGCACACGCAGAGTGGATTCACGTATAGTCCTTTCGACATAAGGCACAAAGTTTTTGCCAAATATCTCCGCAAAGAAACACTTTTCTGCACCACTTTAAGAACACATATCATTCAGTGCCATCTGACCTAATATGAAAATTTTTTTTTTTTTTACTGAGCTCCTATGATTTGTCTTGTTTGCTGTACAGTCTTAAACGTTGGAGGGAAAGACGGGATCATGCCGTTTTCAACACCTCAAGTAGAGTCCCGGCAAATTTCAATATTGAGGACAAGCGTGCAGACTTCCCTGCCCTGTTTCAGGTTTTACACTTGGCCAATTCACGTGAAAATAGATTTTTCTGATACCGGGTTTAATATTATCTGGGGCACATTTAGGGATGTAAAATCAGTCATTAAATGAAAAAAATTCCGAATGTTTACGACAGTATGGCAAAACTGACACATCGTTTGAGTATCTTAACTCATCCTACCCCAGACACACCACAGCAAGATAAGGATCGACCATGATAGTTCAAGGGTGATGCCAGAATAGCTTGGCGCCTATGGGCGCCAAGCTATTCTGGCATCACCCTTGAACTATCATGGTCGATCTGTATCCTGCACTGCAATGCAGTCTTCAGAGAACAACGGCAACATTTAAAGATTTCGGTCTTGGGGTACAATGAGTTTTAAAGTAAATCGTATTAGGCTAGCTGTCACTGAATGATACTTGTTCTAAGATTGGTATAGAAAATTGGTTCTTTGAGGAGATATTTGCGCAAATTATTGTGCGCTCCGATGTGAAACGACCGATATGGGTGAACTCAGACTAGGTGGTTTTGTGTACTGGGTTAAATCAGGCGGAGTAGATTTACGCTTACGAACACCGATGCGTTCAGGGTTTGTTCCCGCTCGCTGCAGTTGCTTTATTTTGTGTCGGCGCGTCACCAACAACAATGATACACTACTCACCATAAGTTATCCCCTTTCACGTCCCCCCACCCGGGTTGGCTGGGGAACTTGGGTGGGGTTAACTACTTTTTAGTTCCCAGGGTCACCCTGACCCCACAGGGTGGGATTTCCCCTCTTCTGGGGCATGTGTTTCTGTCTACTCTTGGTCCATTTACCTTCATTGTCCTTTCTTAAACTCTCTCTACTGTCTGCGCTGTCTGAAGCTCTTGATATTGGATGTGTGTTGCTAAATGGTCTTAGGTTTATAAATATTAGACCGGCTGGCGACATACATTCAATATTCTGTTTAGTTTTTTTTTTTTTCATTTTTTTTAATTTTTCAATTTTTTAACAAGCAGTGCAGGTACGTCCTGAAAAAGTCTTGTTGCTGTGGGAACGTTAAGCAATGTACAACCAAACAACCTTTTCACGTCACCGTACGTACATTTCTGTTTCTGAAAGATGTGTTCGTTCAACCACCCAAAAGCCAAAAACGTCCGAGAAACATGGATCTTAACAAGAGGCATAGATCCTCATGAGCCCCCGCAGTCGCGGGGGCTCATGATGATCTATGCCTCTTGCAGTTGGATCGTGTTAACTTTTTCTCGGCAATGAGGGGTTAACTTGGTAATAAAAAATTCAACAACTCTGTCAAAATGTTCAGATTTTGTCTTGCATGTTTTGACAAGACTAGGCTAGATCTACAGCCTTGTACACACATTCTAAGACAAATCTTAAAATTGTGTGCCGAATTGCGGTGATTTGAAATCACGAGCGTTGTTCAAGGCGGGCTTTATCTTCTTCTGAGTTGTACACTGACAGAGCAAAAGAATACGACATTTTTGGAACCATCGTGAACACTTTAGTGTTTCCAATAATTTAAAAAAAATATCGTCTTTCTTTTGCTCTTCAGTATATATGCCATCTATATGCCATCTGCCCATTCGCCGTGTTTAATACCAGTATCTGTTTAGTATTTAGCATGAAAAACATACTTTAGAGTTTACCCTGTGTGTGTGTGTGTGTGTGTGTGTGTGTGTGTGTGTGTGTGTGTGTGTGTGTGTGTGCGTGCGTGTGTGTGTATTATTTTAGTCTTAGTAACTGACATCAAGACAAATTCCAATGTTTTTTTATTGTTTGTTTGTTTTTTTACAAGGAAATCTATGGCAATAAACTATCTTTTCTTAGGTTATATTATTACGTCTAAATCAGGGTATGTTGTAGGAAGGTGTTCACAGATCGTGACACTGTTCTCCAGTGATCTCGTCACGACACCTCTGCCCCCCCCCCCTCTCCCATCATCCCCTCCCCCTCATCATCCACCCCCCCCCCACCCCTCCCCCTCCACATCAGCCCGCAGCCCCCTTTTCACACAAAAACTCTTGACATGCTTTCAAGTCATGTTGCCCCATCTTTTGGACACCCCCTCGCTCACCCCCACCACCAAAATAAATATAAAAAAATCACTCCGCCCATTCTTAACAGCTCACCAAATGTAAACGCTCCGCTAGAATGGAGACGAGTGTCTCTATTTTGTACAGCCATACTTTCCCACAGCGCCATTTCGTTTTCTGAAGCTGCCGTAGGAACAATACACACGGAGAACAGAGTTGGCCTCGACGCAGGCTGTCCCTAGATGGGAAATAGGTCACAGTTTGCGCGGACGCTACCCACTCCAGAAGCTACACGTCTTCGGACCTACGACTGCCACAGGGGGCCCGCGCACAGCTGTGCGCGGGCCCACTGTGGCAGTCGAAGGCCCGAAGGACCTTTGCTTATTGAGTATACATTAAGTGGATTCATCTAGGGTGTGTGTGTGTGTGTGTGTGTGTGTGTGTGTGTGTGTGTGTGTGTGTGTGTGTGTGTGTGTGTGTGTGTGTGCGTGTAAGGGGGGGGGGGGGGTACCAACATTGATTCATGACGATTTATTTTACGTTTCACAATCCCCCTAAGAAAATAAAATTCATGTTTCACGAAGGAAAGAGCCGATACAGAGATAAGTTTCCAACGGGAGAAGGGGCGGGGGTGGATGGATGGGCATGTGAGGCTCTTCGTGCTGACCGGAAAATCGAGCGACTTGGAGTGTGTTTGGGGGGGGGGAGTGGTGGTGGAGGGGGAGATTCCTGACAAGAATTCACATTCTGGCAACAGACTTTTTCACCTTTCACGACACAACCAACACGTTCACGCGGATCACCAATATGTATTTTCGGCTTTCACGTTTCACGACGATCCTTTCTTTCACGGATCACAACGATGAAAAAAAATTGAAATCACGGATCACGACAAACGAAAGAAAAGACAAGCACGAATCTCGATTTTAGGGTATTACCCCCCACCCCCCCTCCCATCCCACCACCGCCGCCGTCGCCTTGTTGTTAGTTTGGGTTTAGCTTCCACGGCACCGGAGTGATAATGGACGGCCCTGGCGGGCGGGTTATGGGGGACAGGGACAGCTATTGCCTATGGAGTACGACCTGAACACTGGTCGATTCGGCCGCACTGCAACCGAATCACTTTGATTTACCAGGACCTTATAACGGATATGCTATCTGAACAAGCCCGTCGTTCCGCCTGGTGTGCATGATCATGATTAACAGATTCGAGACGAGTCGCATCCGCTTTATGCCGCGAATTCGGTTGCTGCACGTCTCGAAAGAGTTAAATGAGTTAAATGTCAGCCGCCCCAACTCAACCTGACTAAATGAAATCTCACTCTGGCTGCCGTCCGTTAGATCGTTAGATTTCTCATGTCGTGATCCATACAAAATATCACAACTCCCTACCACCTCCGAACCCCTTAGCTTACGTGGTGTTTTAACACTTTTCATCCTGGTAAACCCACTGCTTGAAATAAATTTGACCGATCGTTCAAGGGTGGCGACAGAATAGCTTGGCGCCTGAGGCGCCAAGCTATTCTGGCGCCAGCCTTGAACGGAAACAGTTGATCCATTTTCTACCCTGTAATGTAGCCTTCACAGGACAATAAGCGAATGTTACAAAATCAGTCTCAGGATGTAATGGGTTAAGTGCCAGTCTCCTAACTGATACCCAGATCATGTCAGCTGCTCCCTAAAAGTAACCATTTCGTCATCTTAACCCGTTCCCTGCTACTGAACCCACGTTTCGTTTCTGAAATCTTTGAGCCGTCCACGGGCAAATGCCACAACCGTTCAAAGAACCTTGATTCAAATTGGCCTCAGCAAGAGGCACAGATCCTCATGAGCCTCCGCAACTCTGCGGGGGCTCACGAAGATATATGTCTCTTGCGGTTTGGATTTAACCAGTAAGCATTTCCCGACAGCGCAGGGGTTAAAATACGATTTATAAAATTATATATATCTCTAGGACAGAAAAGTGACTGCCAATCGTGTATTATGCAGAGAACATTGCCACGAGTGAAGAAACACGCTTACAAAAGACAGTTACAGCACTCTGTGGCACTCTGTGTTGTGGCTGTCTTTTCTGTTTTTCTTTTATCCTTGGGATATTCTAACCATTAAAAAAATTTCCAAACTCCCCTCCCAGCCTATCCCCCACCACACACCTTACTGTACACTGTGCTTTTAGAAGCTATGCAGCTTCCTTGTCTCCAAATGACTCACTGGCGCCTCACGTCACCTTCCTTCCTCTTTTAGAATGAATTAAGTCCCGATTTTAATACACGATTAAAAAAATACTAGGCCTCCCCCCCCCCACACACACACACACGCGCCTCTGCCTCCCCCCTTCCTTCCTCCGTCTTCCCCCCTTTTGATACACCTCGTGATCGTCAAACACAAACGTCTTAACTCTTCAACCACCAGCTCTTTTAAAATAAGTATGTAGTGATATTAAAACACGATTATAAACACACACACACACACACACACACACACACACACACACACACACACACACACACACACACACACACACACACACGCCTCTGCCTTCTGCCCCCCCCCCCTCCATCCCCACCCCCTTTTCGAAACACGTCGTGATCTTCAAACATGAACGTTTAATCTCTTCAACCGTCAGCTCTTTTGAAATAATTATGTAGTGATCTTAAAACACTATTTTAAAAAAAAATATAGTAAACCATCACCCCCCCCCTCCCTCCCCCCTACCCCACACCCTTTTCGAAACACGGTGTGATCTTCAAACACGATTTTTTTTTAAACTCTTCAACCGCCAGCTCTTTTAAAATGATTATGTAGTGATCTTAAAGCACGATTATAAAAACATTTATAATCCACCCCTTCCCTACGCCCCCCCCCCCCACACACACACACACACACAAACCTCTCCGCCCCTCGCCCCACCCTCCCCACCCCCCCCACCCCCTTACCCGCTCTCCCCCTCCCGCCCCTTTTCGAAACACATCGTGATCTGTAACCCATATCATATTGCGGCTAAAAGCTTCAAATTTGTACACTGCCATAATTATACAAGCCACATTATAGTACTTACAGATAAGGAAATAGACCAACGGCTTTAGTTCAAGGGTGGTGCCAGAATAGCTTGGCGCCTAAAGGCGCCAAGCTAATCTGGCACTACCCTTGAACTATTTTAGTCAAACGTATTTCACACACTGGTGTAATCCGAATGATTAGGGTTAAACACGAACGTTTTTAAACTATTCAACTGTCAGCTCATTTCAAGACGATCACGTGGTCCTCTTTGACCCTTTCTCTGACGAGAAACATTGTGAACACCAGCCAACTGCAAGAGGCATAGATCCTCATGAGCCCCCCGCAGTTGCGAGGGGCTCATGAGGATCTATGCCTCTTGCTGGCACGTCTTTGAATACACGTTCCTAGGACGTCTAAGAGTTTTCATCGTGTGTGTTGAATTAAGGACGCTTGCAGAAACCCGGTTTGCGTCCGCTCGGGCATTATGGGTTAAATATGCAAAGTGTCTTTTTCTACATTTTTTTATTTTTTTTTTTCAAAATAGTGCGGACGTAATAATTATTTTAGAGCAGTGCTGATGACCGTATGGAGGGGAGCAGCAACAGAACCTGTGTTGAACGGCTAAGATTTTCCCTATTTAAGTTCTTTCTATTTATAGAAGGGACTTTTTTTTAGGGTGGGTCGCTGTGGGGCGAATTTAATAGCATGTCCATGATGTCAAAGGCGTAAACCTCTGACAACTGAAGTGACAAAATACAAATTACGTCATGTCTAGTTACGCTAACCTCGCTGCTAAGCGTACATTTGGCGCAAAAGGCCGTGTGAGTGTGTGTGTGTGTGTGTGTGTGTGTGTGTGTGTGTGTGTGTGTGTGTGTGTGTGTGTGTGTGTGTGTTTTGTGTGTGTGTGTGTGTGTGTGTGTGTGTTTGTTTTGTTTTTTTTTTTTTTGTGTGTGTGTGTGTGTGTGTGTGTGTGTGTGTGTGTGTGTGTGTGTGTGTGTGTGTGTTTAGACACGAGAATCTCAGATACTGCTGGACGTACAAGCTTGAAACTTAGCAAAATACTTTATTTAAGGGGTGGTTAAGACAACCTCCAAGCATGTTGTAACTGGATGTCTCATTGAAGACATAAAAGACCGTTTATAGAAAGTCGGTTGACCCAGATTAGAGTTCGAAATTTTTGTCATAATTATTTACTTGAAATTTTAGATATAGCTAGTCTGCAGAAAGACATTGAATGAGTTTGTTAGCCAGCTTTGTACCTCGTCAACTTTTTGAATAATAATTAATTCATTTTTGCATGTTTTGGATTCACTATATACTGCCAACAAACAGTCAACTCTGGAAGAGGCTGTGTGAAACAAAACAGTCAGCCCTGGAACGGTGTGCGTGCCTTTAGGATGAGTGACGTGAAACATCAATTTCATCAGTGTGTGCACAGCGTCGTGAGACTAGTGATGCCATGTTATAGAGTCGTCATTTTGCTGCTCGTGCTATTCTTCCTCTTCAGAATTCCTGTGGATACTCCAGCCCACAGAGCGTATTAATGGCAGGAAGCGCCGTGTGTCCGTCTTTATTTTTGTTAGCCGGCGTGTGTTGATCGGAGTTTGGCTTAGAGAGAAAGAAAATAGATCAAAAGGATAAGCTTAAAAATATGAACTACTCTTAATGTTCCTAAAAGAAAAACGCATGTGAGCTCCAAACAATACGGTAGACTTTGGGATGAAATCCTCATTTTGCTCAATAAGAGATATTTCAACATTAGAATCAAGTCAAAGACACAAGGTAGAGACCCTTGACAGGGAGGACAGCTCTCACATGGAAGGGACTTTGTGGGTTATGGTTCATCCCATCTTGTATTTTTATGCTGGTGGCAAGTGGTTTTTACCTCCGTAACTGATCCAAGATACAGTTCTGTAACATATGGTTACCAGACGCTACACACAGGTCTAGTTATGGTTCATTTAGACACAAGAGAATCCAGTTCAGCACACGTCGTCTTTCTATCAAGTAACCTGACTATGACACCCTAACGGCAGCGCAGAGTAAATAAGTGCGATTACGCGTGTGCTATTGCTGCGTGTCAAAACTGCTGTTACAGTTCAATAATTGTCGACAAGGCATAACAAACACAATTGGTGCGGAAATGTGTCTTCAGATTTATGCGTAATGGTACGTTAATGTAACGGTCAAATCACAGTCACCCAAATATGGTCTTTAATGACAGGTAATCACTACAGCCGACAGCTAGTTATTTTTAATGTCAGGTCGATCTGTTAAAAAGGTAACCACTCAGAACAGGTTGTTTTGTATTTTGCCACTGGTATCTCTTTATATGTTCGTGTTGAAATCAATGTAATAGTCAAACTACAGCCACTTAATGTTGGTCTTTCTTGGCGTCCAGTTGCTCTGCATGCCTGGCAGCTGTTCTTTAACTCATTAGAGACGTGCCGCCTCGGGATACGCGGCGTATGCCGCGCATCCGGAGGCGGCACGTCTCGATTGAGTTAATGACAGGTCGAACTCTCATTAGGGCGGCCGCTCCAACAGGTTTTGCCGTATTCTGCAGCTGGTGTCTCATTATTTGCTCGGGGATGCTCGTTTCAAAAGAGACTTAATAGTCAAACATTGAATACAGCCTTGGCAAGCAAGGACGAATGACATTAAAAAGCTCCCTTTTGAGTTTCTTTGCTCTCAATGTTTGCAGAAGATTTTAGCCTACATTTGCAAAATAAATATGCGCTGCTGCTCAGTGAATGTCGACCTTACGTCCTGTGTAGAGTAAACTTTGGATTTAACTCATTTAACCCATTACATAAAAAATAGATCGACCCTAATAATTCAAGAGTAGTGGCAGATTAGCTTGGCGCCTGACGGCGCCAAGCTGATCTGGCCACTACCCTTTATTTATCAGGGTCGATCCATCTCCTGCAACTGGTATACATTTGTTAGGTGACACTTTTCAAATTTGGGAACTGCGGATTTGGGGTTAAGTGGGGTTAAATCGCCAAAGGATCTAAACTGCTTTGTTGTTGTAAGCGACGTTTGCTGTAAGCGAAGTAATTTACATTAAAAATATGTGGTCGGAAAATTTGAAGAAGTGTATGTGTGTGTGTGTGTGTGTGTGTGTGTGTGTGTGTGTGTGTGTGTGTGTGAGTGTGTGTGTGTGTGTATATGTGTTTGTGTGTGTGAGTGTGTGTGTGCGCTTGTGCGCGTGTGTGTGTGCGCGCGCGTGTGTGTGTATGTGTGTGTGTGTGTGTGCGCGCGCGCGCGTCCGTGTGTGTGAGTGTGAGTGTGTGTGTGCGTGCGTGCGTGCGTGCGCGTGCGCGTGTATGTCTGTGTGCGTGTGTGTGCGTGCGTGCGTGTGTGTCGGTGTGTGTGTGTGTGTGTGTGTGTGTGTGTGTGTGTGAGTGTGTGTGTGTGATCGTGAATGTGCATGTACAAACCAGTGTTTCCCTGGCTGAATTGTTTAGTCTGGCTTGTCTGTATTTATACAAATATTAAGTCAGCTGTACAAGTTTGCTGGTTTGTGAACTTGAACCTTACGACCAGTACAGTTTATGTGTAGTGCTGGACTAACATAATTGTTGATGTTGTTGCTGCTGCTGTTATTGTTGTCGTTGCTGCTGCTCTTTGTTGTTGTTGTCGTTGTAATGCCCTTTATGAATATCTGCTGTTCACGTTTATATTATTTGAAAATTTATAAAGGGCATTACAATTCACGACGATGATTGAAATAGCAATGACTATGAATATGATGATGACAACGACGGGTGAATATATGATGTTTCTGTTATTGTTGTTGTTGTTGGTGGTGGTGGTGCTGCTGCTGCTGTTGGTTTTGTTGCTGTTGAGTATTATTGTTAATTGTTACTGTTGTGGCTGTTTGCGTTGCTTTTGCTAATGCTGTTCATGTTGTTTTTGGTTAATTGTTGCTGTTTTTGTTGCTGCTGCTGTTTTCGTTGTCGTCGTTGCTGCTGTTGTTTTTGTTTTCGTTGTTTGTTTTTAATTACGTTTTTTTTTTATTTAATATTTTTAAATTTTGTTTATGTTAAGGGGGGGGGGGGAGGTAGGTCATTTTTTTTTTTCATTTCATATAATTATTCAGTTTCTATTCTCGTCAACAAGGTTCCAAAACGCAAGTAATAAACAGCCCACACACGTTTCCGGAATGCGTGGGCTTGTCAGCGGATTTTCGGACAGGGTTGGCTGCTTTCTGGAGAGCGCATTGGTCAAAACAGGACGCTTGGATTGTATGGACGCGTCAACATCACTGAAAGCTGAGGAGGGGTTCTGGTCTTAGATGTTGCTAACGTCGGATGGTGGTGTACTGTCCTCAATACCCGTTATTGCTGAGGAGAGAGAGAGAGAGAGAGAGAGAGAGAGAGAGAGAGAGAGAGAGAGAGAGAGAGAGAGAGAGAGAGAGAGAGAGAGAGAGAGAGAGAGAGAGAGAGAGAGAGAGAGAGAGAGAGAGAGAGAGAAAGAAACACACAGGCATACACACACACACACACACACACACACAAACACAAACAAAAAACAAAAAATGGGAACACCAGCCAACCAACTACAAGAGGTATAGATCCTCATGAGCCCCCGCAGTTGCGGGGGCTCATGAGAATCTATATCTCTTGCTGATACCACTGTGTCCACGTTTCTGTCACGGCTGACGGCACCGAACAAGCAAAGGTTTCGAGACGACAACCTGCGTCCGCTGGCGTGGAAGGAGTTAAATCTACCATTAAAAATCTACAAAAGGCACAGATCCTCATAACCCCCAGCAGCTCGCAAGGCTTATGCGGCTCTATGCCTCTTGCTCAGTATGATTTAGTTAAACGTTCCCTCCAAACTATCAATTTTAATGGAGGTAATGTGCGACTGTTTTTTCCTCTGTGAAGGCGAAAGAACGGTAAATCCCTGTTTTGTGAAAAGCAAAATATCTATTGAATTACAATGTTAATCTCGCGTTTACCGCTGAGCGAACTTTCTTTCTTTCTTTTAACCTTCACAGGGAAGGAATTGCGCATGTTGTATCGTTAACGACAAGGTTTAGTGATTTCTCTCACGAAACGCCGTGTGTCCGGATGATGTCTTGAGATCACCATGGACCGTCTGAACTCCACTTGACTCATGAAGTTATACGGGTCTCCAGATGACCCTGTTCCTGTCTGCTTTTCTCCACTCGAGGTGGTCTGAGGCATTCTGTTTTCAAGGTGTAATTTTTTTTTTTTTTTTAGGAGAGTGTATTAGACACTGTGAGAGTGAGTTAGTCACTGTGTATTTCGCAAACTTTTTCCGTTTCTTGGATAGGTGGGTAGATCACGTATTACTTTTAAATCCTTTAATAACATCGTCGGTGTGACGTAGGCGTACGACGTAGGCGTCGTTCGGACCAAGTTGTTTTTTGGACGGATTTAAAGGTAGCGAGTAATACTAGCGAACAAATAACTGTGTATTTCGCTAACTTCAAAGATTAAAAAAAAAAATCTTCCATTCAGCAACGTAGGAAAATATTTTAACTCATTCGGCCCTGACGCACTACAGAAGGAGATGAGTCGACCATGATAATTCAAGGGCAGTGCCAGATTAGCTTGGCGCCTGTCGGCGCCGAGCTAATCTGGCGCTGCCTTTCAATTATCACGGTCGATCCATCTCCTGCAACTAGTGCAGTCATTGGATGACGCCTCCAAAATTTGGAAAATACGGCCGCCGGGCTGAATGAGTTATCCCCCGTGTAGTGCCGAGAAAAATTAAACACCACACAAGCTGCAAGAGGTGCCAGAGCTTCGGGGGCCAGGGACTGCCTTGGTGGGCTGGGGAGTAGGGGCATCGAGCGAGCAGACGGCTGCATACGGCGTGAGCTGGAGTGCGTGGGGGCGCTGGTGGGGGCTACGGGGGGGTGGACGTGGGGGGGGTGAGGGGGGTGGCGAGGGGGGGGGATTCTTGGCATTGTTACATTATATCCTAAAAAAACAACAAAAAAAAACAACAAAGGAATGTTGAGAGAGAGAGAGCAGTCGACAGTCAGATGCGGGTCTGGGGTGGGCTGGTAGGGGGAGAGGGGTATAGTCCCGACATCCAGACCTAAAAAAACGACCGCCGAGCGTGTAAAATGCAGAGAGAAACCCAAACGGAGAAAGAAGCAGGCTAAAAAAAAAACAACAACAAAAAAAACAATCACAACGCACTTTCTGAATATTTCGTCATATCTTGTCTGTGGAAACACCGAAGTGTGATATACTTGTTTGTTTGTTTATTTTTAAATAATTAACCAATCTTGTCGTAGCTGACATTTCCCAGCCTGCTTCTCTCTTCGTTGGGTTCTTGTCTCGACAGGTGTCACGCATCGAGAAATATAGACACACTCCACTGCAGTTCGGTAAGACGAGGCCAGCCATACAAACACGTGTTAGCCGCGTCACTGAGATAATAAGTCTACGAATATATTTGTTAACTCATTCCAGGTTTGCTGCGTCCGGATACGGGGCTTCACGCACGTCCTGAATGTGTTAACACGTTTAGTGTCGAGATAAGTTGTGAACACCAACCGACTGCAAGAGGCATAGATCCTCATGAGCCCCCGCAGTTGCGGGGGCTCATGAGGATCTATGCCTCTTGCTGACACCACTTGGAGCCCGTGGCTGGTAGCGGTAGCTGGCACTGAAAGGGTTAATCAAGGGTCAATTTCGCTAAATTTAAAAAATGCAGTCTCCCTCCCCCCCCCCCCCCCCCTCTCATACACACACACGCACACACACTACTACCCCGAAACACGATCAAAGTGCAAATATTACAAACTCTCTTTGGGCACACACGACCCCCCCCCCCCCACCCCACCCCAGCCCCCTTCTCCCCCTCCTCCCCCTCCCACCTCACCACCACCTCCACCGCCGCCGCCGCCTTGTTCGTTCGGGGTTTAATGTCCACGACAACGGAGCGATAACGGACTACCCTAGAGGGCGGGTTATGAAGGACAGGGGCAGCTATTGCCTATGGAGCACGACCTCAACACTAAAACATCCGTCCCACTGTTTACTATAATGTATATACAGTATTGTCTAGCATGATATTTTATCTGTGATGCAAGTAACGTGTTTTATATTGTGATATGTCTTCTGCGATTTGTGTCACTGTGAACTCGTGTTTATTGCCTTTTCGTTGGACCACAGTAGTTATTAACGTATGCGGGTGTATGTGTGTGTGTGTGTGTGTGTGTGTGTGTGTGTGTGTGTGTGTGTGTGTGTGTGTGTGTGTGAGAGAGAGAGAGAGAGAGAGAGAGAGAGAGAGAGAGAGAGAGAGAGAGAGAGAGCAGCTTTATTATATTTTGATGTGTATTATGTTCTTTTTAAGTTGAGTAGCACCAAGACGATTTCATAATGTATTGTATAATGGCAATTAAATGCTATCATCATCATAATAATAATAACAACAACAAAAGAAAACAACAAACAAACAAAAAACAACCCCCACCTCCCACCCCCCACCCCATCCCCACCCAAAAAACAAAACAACAACAAACAAACAAAAAACCGGTCTTCCGGTCATTGGATAGGTCTGCGCAGTCCGGGTAAAAGACAGTATGACCAATTTCTTGAAAAGCGACATTTTCACTCTAATGCAATACCAATCTGGCTTTTCACCAAACAGGAACTTACGCTCTCTTGCCTGCACGGGCCATGCGGATGTTATTGTTTTTGTCTCCGCTATTGACGTCTCTCAACCAAAAGGGATGAGTGACATTGGTAGGCTGCGTGCATTGAACGTCGTGATAGAAACTTTAACCTCTTTCAGCGCGAAGGAAAACCGAACGCAATTCCAACAGCAAGAGGCATAGATCCTCACGAGCCCCCGCGCCTGCGGGGGCGCATGAGGTTCTATGCCTCTTGCTGACAACACTTTGGCGTTGACAATTTCAGAAAACGTCCACCGGCTGCAAAATGGTTAAATAATCTTCAGCTTGGCTGATGTAGGTTCGCCACGCGGATGTCAGCTCACCTGTTTAATTCCAAGGAAAGATGCCCTGAGTAAGCTGAAGTAGTTAGTAGACCCACCTGCGCGGTGACGCATTTCTGAATCGGAGCCATCCTGCTGAGTGCGTGTGTCCGCGAGTTGTTTTGAAACGAGCTAGAATTGAATCTGTTTCGAGAGGGCGCCCTTGTGACAAGTCACCTGTCACGAAAGGCGATCATTTAGGTGGCTATGGCCAGATTTAGGATTAGTGGCTAGGGCCAATGATGGTCTTTCATGACAGGTGACAGTATTTTGAATTGTCTCCACTTAGCTGAAGACATCTCTGAAAAAAAAAAAAAAAAAAAAAATTTCGTTATGTATTCACTCATTTATTTATTTATATATTTGTTTGTTATAATTAATTGATTGATTGATTGATTGATTGATTGATTGATTGATTGATTGATTGATTGAATGATTGATTCATTGATTCATTCATCCATTCATTTTCATTCATTCATTCTTTATGTGTATGTATGTATATATGAATGTAGGTAGGTAGGTATGTTTGCATATATGTATGTATCTGTGTATGTGTGTATTGATTGATTGATTTATTTATTTATTGATTGATTGATTGAGAAAATTCAAACAAGGTAAATTCGTCCGACTACTGCTATCAAAGCCTGCTTCATTTCTTAATTAACCCATTCAGCCCTGACGCACTTTAGATGGGTCGACCATGATAATTCAAGGATAGTGCCAGATTAGCTTGGCGCCTGTCGGCGCCAAGCTAATCTTGCGCTGCTCTTGAATTATCATAGTCGATCCATCTCCTGCAACTGGTGCATAGTCGTTAGATGACGCCTCCAAAATTTGGGAATACGGCCGTCGGGCGGAATGATTGAATATAGCTACAGCCACCAGATAGTTGGTCTTTAATGTCAGGTGGCACCATTTCTTATTGTAGAGACTTGGCTCAGGACTGCTGAGACAGAGCGCTTATCTAATAACCCATTACGTCATGAGGCTGATTAATAAAAATGTGCTTGTTGTCCTATGAAAGCTACATTACAGATTAGGAGACAGGTCAACCATCTTAGTTCAAGGGTGGTGCATGCTATTTCCACCTCCCCCGCATCAGTCAGATCAGAAAATACCTCACTACCTAAGCTGCCACCAAACTTGCTGTCTCTCTCATCTTATCTCGCATCGACTACTGCAACTCTCTCTCCTTTCCGGCCTCCCTCACTCCACCACTTTCACTCTCCAACGCGTCCAGAACAATGCTGCCCGCCTCGTCCTCAGAAAGAAAAGATCCGACCACATCACACGCCTGCTCAAACTCCTTCACTGGCTCCCCATCCCCCAACGCATCCAATACAAAATTCTGTCTCTCTGCTACAAATCCCTGAACAACTGCGCTCCTGCTTATCTCTCCAACTTACTTCACCCCTACACACCTTCCCGCTCCCTCCGCTCTGCCTCCGACCCTCTCCTCCTCCACATCCCTCGCACCAAACTCAACACTTTCGGCCCCCGCTCCTTCTCCGTCTACGGTCCATCTACCTGGAACACTCTCCCACTCTCTCTTCGTCAGAAACACTCTCTCTCCTCCTTCCAGTCCGCCCTCAAAACTCACCTCTTTCAACAGTTCTAGCACTATATCACCACACTCCCCACCGCAAGCTGACCGTCGTAATGTTTTTCACTATTTGTGGTGCGTGAGTCATTGTCTAAAGCGTGCGCATGCGTGCGCGAGTTGTGAGTGCGCGCTTAGAGTTATAATTATTATAAGATAAGCGCATTACAAATACCGTAATTATTATTATTATTATAAGCTTGGCGACTCAGGCGCCAAGCTTATCTAGCAACACCCTTGAACTATTATAGTCAACTTTATTTCTTGCAATAGTGCATCAGGATGAAAAAGTAAAGACCACCTTTTCCTTGCAAGACAGGTGCATAAGTACTCCTGTACTTAGCATAGAGATTGCCCGGTACATTAAGTGCACAGGTTCGGTGACAACTAAGAACAAGTATCTGCCATCATATGCAAAAGGTAGTATGTTCACTTTTGAGAAAAGCGAGATTTTCATTGTCACAGAATGAAAACATCGCTTTTCTCAAAAAGGAACATTCTGCCTTTTGCCCAATTAACGAGAGTATAGTTCAAAACAATCTTCAGAGATGTGAGGATCGCGTAGAGACGACCTTGACCTAGCCTACTTTTGTCAACAACTGCATCGGGGCGGCCTCAGTTGGACAAACCTATCATGCACCGTACACGTATACCAAGGGGGCTTACTCAGCGCTGGACATACAAACGGTTAGATCCTCTGACCCGACCTATCATGCACCAGCCCACAGGAAAATACGCCGGTAAATAACAAGACGATCATTTACATCCCTTAATCAACTCATTCTACCCCATCACCCAAATCCCCAAATTTTGCCGTTTTCCTGTGAAGACTGCATAGCAGTGCAGGACACAGATCGACCACGATAGTTCAAGGGTGATGCCAGAATAGCTTGGCGCCCATAGGCGCCAAGCAATTCTGGTATTACCCTTGAACTATCATGGTCGATCTTCATCTTGCTGTGGTGTGTCGGGGGTAGAATGCGTTAAAATAGATTACATCCGGTCAAGTATTAAAAGTACCATTGCGCATAAAGCTGAAGACACATTTCAGTACCCGTTTGTTTGTTATGCCTTGTCGACACACCTAATGAACTTTGCCAGCAGTTTGGACACGCAGCAAAAGCACACGCGTAATCGCACTTATTTATTTTGCGCTGCCGTTGCACGTTGGCGCGTCAATCTAATTTTTGCTCTTTCTCGTACTAATGGCGTTATATTTCAAGAATGCAGTGAAGTCATTGTCATGTTACTTGATATAAAGACGACGTGTGCTGGACTGGATTCTCATGTGTCTAAATGAACCATGACTAGACCTGTGTGTAGCGTTTCGTAACCATCTGTTACAGAGGTGTATATTTGAACAGTTACGGCGGTAGTGGGCCTTCAGCCCATGTCTTTTTCTGCAACTTAGGAAGTAGGCAGGAGAGAGACACATACACAGACGAGAAGGTGCACAACTAAATCCCACAGCAGACGCACAAGACAATATGCAACAATGTCAAAGAGATGTACAATAATGATCGTCTCGATATTTGCCTGCGTGAATATTCTGTGGGCTGGCGACTGGGATCTAACCGATTGCATGTCCTGCGCTGAGTAATTCCCCTTGGTATGTGTATCATGTGCCAGCCTTGAACTATCAACGTTTGTTTGACTCCCCCCAGCCTCAGGCCGAATGCTTCGGATTCGGGAGGACATACAGATGCGACAAGGGAATGAAAATTAGACGATACACGATGCTACAAATTGAGTTAACCTCTTCACTGACACTGTACGTGTACAGTTTTGTTCCTGAAATCGTTCATTTAACGACCAAAAGCCAAAACTGTCCAAGAAACATGGTTACAAATGGATCTCGGCAAGCTACATAGATCCTCATGAGCCCCCGCGACTGCGGGGGCCCATGAGGATCTACGTCGCTTGCAGTCAGAGCGTGTTCACTTTTTCTCAGCTGTGAAGGCGTTAACCATTCGACTGTCAGCTGACATGGACTCAGTTTCTTCCATCTTCCCTAAATTTATACGCCAGAGAGTCTACACCATCCCAGAAACATGAATTCAAAATGATGTCAGCAAGAGGCATAGATCCTCATGAGCCCCCGCAACTGCGGGGGCTCATGAGGATCTATGTCTCTTGCGGTTAAATCGCTGTCACTTTTTCTTTTGCAGTCAAGAGGTTCAAGTTGGTTCGTCATCTTTTGGGACAACCCCCAAGACCAAGGTCGTGCTGTCTGTGTCCGCAATGCTCACGAACTTACTTCAGTGAATACCCTAGGGGAATTTGTACATATATACTGACGAGCCAAAGAAATGCGACATTTTTGGAATCATCGGAAACACTACAGTGTTTCCGATGATTCCCAAAATGTCGCATTTCTTGGGCTCGTCAGTATATTTAGGTGCATGAGTGGTAATTTGCATTAGCTATTCTTGTTACAGTAAACTTCGGATATATAACAAATCGCCAGGGGACCTTTTTACGTATTTCTTACACATCTCCTTCTTTGCTACCTTTGAGTGGAAAAACTGTATCACGCAAGTGTGACACAGCTAGGCCAAGAGTGCACAAAATTGGCTTGTAGAAAGTGTAGTTTACAAAAAGGTACGGACACACTCAATAATGGAAACTTGACCTACTTTCAGCTCACATGCAATGACATCATTTCCTAGTGACGACTGGCACTCTGGCGTCATGAATTGCGATATTACGTCATCATGTAGGAACACTTGTCTGACGTCCAAAATATTGAAGTCACATTACAAAGTAAATTACGTCCATATTTTTGCCAAGACAGATTGGCGGCTGTATAGTGATTAGGCCTGTGCCGAAAGCCAACTGATTCTGTACTCTTTTGTTCAAATTATTTTTTTGTGATTTTTTGTGATCTTAACGCTTTAGCTGCCGGTGGTGGTTTTTGTCGCGATGATTCCTGCAAGAAATCATTCGCAAGAAAAACACCATTATCGACAATTTAAGAGTTAAACGTGTAAATAACTGATGTTTGCATGGACGCAGCGAGAGGGTATAAAGCAAGTGCCCGCCAACCCCCTCCCCCCCCCCCCAAAAAAAAAAAAAAAAAAAAAATTAACTCCTTTCCTGCCAGTAGACGCGGGTTTAATTTCTGAAATCTTTTTCCCTTGAACGCCAAAGAGCCCCAAGAGTCCAAAACGTCAGCAAGAGGCATAGATCCTCATGAGCCCCCGCAGGTGCGGGGGGTCATGAGGATCTATGCCTCTTGCGTTTGTGGTGGTGTTAACTATTTCTCCGGGCATTCAAAAGGGTTAATAGATGCTATTCCTACATCAGAATCAGGCCAAGGACTTGTTGAGGCCCTTTATGGTGAGGAAGTAAAGTAGGTTGCGTCCCTTTCTGGTAAGGACTGCGACGACTTCAGAGTATGCCAGTCGCTATTTCATATTACTACTATGTACAGACATCCTACCCTTTTTTCAAAGACGTGTACTCTTGTAATGCGAGCGTAAAACAGGCGATTCGGTGAGTTCGGGGTTTACTGTCCAGGGCACCTGAATAACATTGGGCAGCAATAGCGGGCGGGTTATGGGGCAGTGGAGTTGGGGGGGGGGGGGGGGGGGGCAGCTATTACCTATGGAGTAAGACCTGAGCACTGAGCAATTCCGCCTCATTGCAACTGTGCCACAGGAGTGTAACAGACATGGTGTCTGAACACGCCTGGCGTATTGCGTGGACTTAATCAGATGGGCCGACTATGAGAATGTAGCGAGAAAAATTAACAGCGCCACACTAATAAGACACGAAGTATTCATTTTATTGGTGAGTCGAGCATTTAGCATATTGTTAATCTATACATCCGTCCGTCCGTCAGTCAGTCCGTCCGTTAGTCAGTCGATCAAGAAAGCAAGCACCCAAGCACCCAACCAATCAACTAGCCAAACAAAAACAACCATCCATGCATTCATTTATCCGTCCACGCATCCATGTATACATCCATCCATCCATCCATCCATCCATCATCAGTAGCCCATCCATCACTTTAATCCAGCCAGTCAATACAGTAACCCGGTCCATGAAACATTTTGTCCTCGCTTTCAGCATTTTCTTATTTAGAATAAAGATGGCGGAGCAAGCTATCGTCAGGTGCTTCGTTTTCACTGTAATTAACGCTTTCACTGCCAGGTGCATGCGGACAGTGAATGTCGGCAAGAGGCATAGATTCTCATGAGCTCCCGCAACTATGTCTCTTGCAGGGGCGGATCAGTTACCTCGAGAGGGGGGGGGTTTCCAACGTTTTGTTTTGGACCTTCAACCTCATACCTCGACGCTAGACTTTGCTTCCAGGGGCCGAAATAATTTGAAAAGCGTTGAGGGAAGGAGGGGGGGGGGGGGGCAGGGAGGAGAGGTAAAGAGAGAAAAGGCGCGTGCATGTTAAAACTCAAGGGCCATTCGCCAAAATATCAAACAACAAGCGGGGGAGGGGGGGGGAGTCTTTGGTGTGGGGGGGGGGGGTGAGGGGAGGGGGGTTCTGGAACCCCCCCCACCCCCACCCCCGATTCGCCGCTGTCTTGCACTCGACTTTTCTTCACTTTCCTTCGCCAAATAACGGGATATGAATCGACCGCGATAGCTCAAGTGTAGTGCCCGAAAAGCTTAGTGAAGCGGAAAGCGGGGGGCGCCGAGCTGTTAACTTTCGAGACGTGCGCATCCGGATTCGCGGCATAAAGCAGCGAATCCGGATGCGGCTTGTTTCGAAAGAGTTAACGCACCACCTTTTTGAGCCGTGTCGATCTTTTCGTCAGACTACGCCCATTGCAGACTGAATGTACTCTGACTATTGTTCAAGGGACAAATTGTGTATTTTGTGTTTACCCCTACACGGCCGGACAAAATGAGAACGTACGTTTGGCGGGAATGATGCCGTGTGTGTGTGTGTGTGTGTGTGTGTGTGTGTGTGTATGTGTGTGTGTGTGTGTCGGTGTGTGTGTATGTGTGTGTGTGTTTGTGTGCGTGTGTGTGTCTGTCGGTGTGTGTGTGTGTGTGCGTGTGCATGTGCGTGTGTGTGTGAGTGTGAGTGTGTTTGCGTGTGCGTGCGCGTGCGTGTGCGTGTGAGTGATCTATTAATTTGACCAACGTTAATGCTGTATTTTTTTTATAAAGGAGACAACATCCCTTCATTCAGTTTTGACCCAACATGGTTGCGCCCCTTGTTCTGCGTGTGTGCGTGCCTGCGTGCCTGCGTGTGTGCGTCCATGCGTGTGTGTGTGTGTGTGTGTGTTGTGTTCATGTGCGTGCGTGCGTGTGTTCGTGCGTGCGTGTGTGTGTGCGTGTGCGTGTTCGTATGTGTGTGTGTGTTGTATTAATTTGACCAACGCTTATGCCGTTCTCTTAGAAAGCACTCCCCTGCTCAAACTCCTTCACTGGCTCTCCATCCCCCAGCGCATCCAATACAAGACTCTGTCTCTCTGCTACAGTTGAATTTCCTGAACAACTATGCTCCTGACTATCTCTCAAACTACTTCACGCCAACACTCCTTCCCGCTCCCTCCGCTCCGCCTCCGACCCTCTCCGTCCTCTACATCCCCCGCACCAAACAGCACTTTCGGCCCCTGCTCCTTCTCCGCCTACGATCCATCCACCTGGAACACTGCTCCCACTCTCTCTCTCTGTCAGAAACACTCTAACTCCTCCTTCCAGTCCGCCCTCAAAACTCACCTCTTTCAACAGTTTCACACTATAACATCACCACACTCCCCACTCCAAGCTGACTGTCGTAATGTATTTGTGGTACGTGAGTCATTGTCAAAAGCGTGCGCATGTGTGCGCGAGTTGTGAGTGCGCGCTTAGAGTTATAATTATTATAAGACAATCGCATTATAAATACCGTAATTATTATAATAATTATGAACGGGAGACAACATCCCTTCATTCAGCTTTGACTGCACGTGGTTGCGTCCCTTGTTCAGCCGGACAGATGAAGGTCCTTTGACGGACTAATTGCCACGGAACAGTGAGGTTTCGTTAGCAAAGAACAAGAGCGAAATCGCGGTTAAAAACCAACTTGAACAATCACCAAAGACAACGCTCCAAACACCTCCAAGAGGCATAGACCGTCATGAGCCCTCCGGGCTCATGACGGTCTATGCCTTGGAGGTCAGTGTTTGGAGTGTTGTTTAGAGCTTGAAGCTTAACTGGAGCCTTTAAGAGTTTGGAGCTTGTTCAGTGCCACAAGCTAGTTATCCGCTTTAGTTCGTTATTGGGAACCGTTCGTTATAAGAAAAAACTTCACTAGTACAAATCTCGGACTTCATCTCCTGGCCACGTGATTTGGCCTGTATTTGCCGCCTGGTGCCGGGATGTCCAGGGAAGGCTGCGTGGTCAGCGTCAACACTGGCTGGGAAAGGGCGAGTACGGTCGACATTATTAGTGTTGGGCGTTTTCCATCGTAAAAAACCGAAATGGTAAAAGTCACTACCTACCACCACGATGCCCCGTCCCACCTCTCCCAATAAAATAAATGAAAAACAAAACAAAACAAAAACAAATGCAAAACAAAATTAAGTAGATAAATAAATTAATTAACAAACAAATAATAAATGAACAAATAAATAAAAATAATAAATAACAAATGAATAAATAAATACATTCACAAATAAAAGTGAATAAATAAATACTATAGTATTAAATACATTGTGATAATGTGGTCTTTTGGTCACTGTCTTTTGTTTATTCATGTATCATTTACATATTTTTTTGCCTTTTATAAGTATTCGCTCTATGTGTACACTAGTCTTTACTATCTGAGGGACAACCTCTTGCAATTACAGCTAGATTGTCTCCCCTTGACTTCTGGTAACTAGCTTAGGGGTCACCAGGGGTACTGCTTATAACTAGTCAACCAGTCACATTTATTAATTATCAGTGGCAATTTTGAACCTTCGTTTTGAGCAAGCCATTGTTGTTCTGGTTAAACTGAGAGAGACTGCAGCACTGCTGCTGGACTAAAGACTTTGGGACTGATTGCTTTGACTTTACAAGCAAGCAAGCACACACACATACACACATAGAAGTAAACTGTAAACTGAATGACCTGATATATATATATATATATATATATATTATATATATATATATATATATATATATATATATATATATATATATATATATATATATATATATATATATATATATATATAAAGTTATTGGTCGGAGGGGTTCGCTACACAGACCTTTGTAGGCCTGAGGGAGGTCAAAGAAATCATTGTACCCCGAAGGCCGAAGGCCTGAGGTGTACAATGATTCCTTTGACCTCCCGAAGGCCTGCAAGGGTCCGTGCAGCGAACCTCTACGACCAATAAAGTATTTGTTTTCATTCCTCCACTTTGTTCGTAAAAGAAATCAAGAAGACATCTTCCGACCTGGATCACGCCAACAGGTTGGGATCAACGCGCTCCATGTGGGTCTAACCAGGGTCTGACCTGGACCCAGGTGGGACTCAAATACTATGCCTATATCAAGTGCATAATTTTATATTTGATTTTCGATTGATGCATTTCCTGATTTAAAAAAATACTACGTGTATTTTCCAGTAAGAGATACCGATACTGATTTCAGCACACCAATTTTACTGAGTCATCCACGAGATGTTGATTATTGTTCTGGAGCTACTGTTGTGTCAGAACAGCCTGACGTTGACGAAGTGGCAAAACTCTGTGCGCTTTGCAGGGGTTCAGATAATCATTTTCTTTTCAAGGTTAACGCCGGGTTGGTTCCTTAGATTCTCTGCCAAAAAAGTATGATTGCAGTTCGCATTTTCCAGGAGCGTTGATTGTCCTGGCCTTGTGTTCACTCTGAGTCAGTGTCCACTTCATCGACGTCAGGCTGTGGGAGCCGATCTACTGTAGCTGAAGAGGCCGGAAGGCTCCTGTAGAACGCATGGTGCTCCTCAGGGATGATTCCAGACGAGCACAGGGACAAGAGGTCAGATTTCTTGGCCTGGGAGATGGGAAGTTTGTGGCTGTACAGGTGTGGTATAGTTTTGATAGGGGCAGCACGGCCTCTCTTCCTTCCTCCTGCAACCTTGATGGTCTGGTAGTCGACTTGATCAAAGGAGGTCTTGAAAAATATCTCCTCCCCTTTGCCTTTCTTAAAGTGAAATGCTTTTATTTGAAGCCAGTTCACTTTTTGTCCAGTGATGTCTGTCTTGGTGTTGTGTAGTGTTGAGGCAGTTAGTATTTTTAAGTCAAGGATGTCTGTGTATTTGATTGGGACAACCAAATATGGTCGCGTCCTTCTGGCCATTCTTAGGATGATATCCCAGCCGCTGGGCGTATAGATGGGTGTGCTTTTCTTTGCGAATGTAATGGCTGCATGCATGGAGTCGCATTCCATCTGCGTATGCCCACTTTCCAGGTATTTGTGGGTTATGATCTTTATGTTTTCGATGTTTTGTACAGCATGGGATAAACCGGCTGCCAGATATTGATTCCGATTTTGGCCTGGACAGCAGTCTGAGTAGATTGTAACCTCCTCAACGCTGTCTGGGAGTGAGCTGAGGTAAAAGTAGAGGCAGGTTGCGATCTCACACGCTCCCCTTTTACCTTCCGACTCATCCCATGTGTAGCATTTGGCTTCCCCGTCAGCTAGTGAATAAATGGTAAAGTTATACACGGAGAGTTTCCTTTTGTAGTATAACTGGCTGACGAGGCCACAAGGGGCTTGCAGGACCGCCTGGAGATCCACAGTCACGACATGCTTTCGGTGATCTTTGGCTTCTGCCTTGTCATTCTCTTTCTCAAGGCGTGCCCGCTTTTTTCTCTCCTGGTGTTTTTCAAACGCCTTCTTGTCATCTTCTGTGACCAGCTCTTTCGTCTTCCTCATGGCAAAAGCAGCACACAACGCACACTGGTCCTTTTTGGGGGCATGAAAAGATAAGTTATATTCAGTGTTGAAAACCTGTCTGTATTTCTTTGTTGACACTGATTGACGGCCCTCCTCTTTGCACTGCTGTACGTACAGGTCGTGCAGCTTTTTCACCGTCAATCCGGGCTGTAGGTACTTGCGTTGAGAGTATTTCCTGGTATAATGTGACTCTACAGCGGGGAAGGACTCGATGTGTTTTCTTACCCCTTCAATAGCTTCTTCACTGGCCTTGTTGTATGGCTTCCCACTTCCTCGGCGTTCCTTGCAAGTGAAAGCTCCGTTCGTGCTATTCTTTAAAGCATGGTCAACATAGGCTTCACCAAGAGCCAGTGTCGCCAAAAGAGCATCTTGCAGACTCGTCGCTCTTCACCATCAACAATAAAAAACAAGATGCGGCATCTCTGGCGTTTCTTGGGCACTGGCTTATTGTCTGCACCCAAAATACGGACAGTCTCTCTTTCTCTAACATGAGCACAAACAAAGTCTTTTTGGCGTTCATAAGTGTCTAAGGCATAAAATGTCTGAAAGAGGTCTTGCCGATACTCCTCTGAGATACGATTATTGCAGTCGTATCTGCACTTACTACAGTCAGTCTGCTGGACACGTTTGGGAGGAACAGTCTTGCCAGCCTGAGATATATACTCTTTACCTTGCAAATGCAATTATTTTCTTACGTTTTGTTTTCATGCTTCTGGCTTTGACTTTTTCTTTCTGGAAAGATTTGTCTTAGGAGGCGTTTGGAAGGATCCTTGTTTCCTGGGTGTGATATTTATTTTGTCATTTGACTGCTGTTTTGTTGGGGTGATGTTCACACTGTCGTCCATGGTAGGAAAACTCAGCCCTTCCCCCAAGCTTTCCCCGTCGTTCGGATTGTGGACTTTATTTGGCGTCGACTGGTGAGTGGGTTGGAAGTTCTCAGCCTCACCATCAGAGTCAGAGTGAATACAGACGTCACCCTGAGGCCCTGGCGTCTGCTGTCTGGCTGGTCTGTGGCAAGTGTCGTAGTGAGACGGCTCGTGGACAATAAAGGCCAGTGTGCTGGGTTCCGCCTGTTGACAAGCTATGGCAGCGGTGCTACCGCTGGACGGCATGAAGTCTAAGACAGATTTGAACACGTCGCTTGTGTAGATACGGACAACTCTCTCGGACCAGTCAGCCAACACCCGTGACAGAAGATCTGCGGCATCATTGCTCCACTTCCCAGGCTGTCGCAGTTCACTGACATTCGAGAGGAACCTCATGAATATGTCATTTTCATCTTCTCTGTCTACTGGAGCAATGAAAGGAACATAAGTTCCATAATTGTCCTCAAGGTCTTCACACAGACAGTGTCGCAGTTCTTCCCCTGATATCTCATCTAAATGGAAGGTGGAGGCTTCGAAGAAACAGTTTCCATCAGGATATATTTCTGTTCGAATCAATCCATTGGCTGATAAGAGGTTGTCCAGGCAGGCTTGGTGTACTGCGACATTTTTCTCTCTTTCTTTTGTTTGTGCTAAACTTGCAGCTTGCGCCCTCATCATATCACTCTGTCGTTTGGTCTTTCGACGTCGTTTTCTGCTGGTCCGTTGGGCTTCTTCGGCCGAGAAGCTGCTGTCGACGGTGTCAGATTCATGTCGTGATGTCTCGGATTCTTCTGATGGCAGAAATGTTGGGTCTGCAGAATCATCGGCAGCATCAGGCACTTGCTTCGAAATGAGGGGCTCGTCATCTGATGTGCTGAAGTCTGAATGTGAAGCCAGTTTCTTAATCAAGGGTTCGTCATCAGACGTATTGAAAGCGGTTTTTTGTTCACGAATCAGAGGTTCATCATCAGACTCGTTAAATGCATCCATCACGCTGCTCAGCTGCTCGTTGTCGGTTGAGCTGAAGTAATCCGCTGATCTCTCAGCTGCTTCGACAAAAGATGTCGCCAGATTGAGATACACGCTGTCTTCAGCACTGTTCGGGTCCATGATGTTCACACTGGGTACTGATCTACAAGAGAAATGATATTGATTCCGATCAGATTCAGTTACATTATGAAAATTAAGACACATTTAAATGGTTTTGTTTAAAAAAAAACTGCCATCCGTTTTACTCATTGTTGCAACAGATAGTATTGTTTGCCAGTCAGATAGTATTGTTTGCCAGTCAGGCTTAAGCTATCATTATCCACAACGAGGTAATGACCCGACAATTTGAACAAGCTACCAGGGTGGGGTTCGAACCCATTACCCTCTCACCCTCCTGTATTCAGCCGCGGCGCTCATAACTGAGCTGACGAGGCTCACGTAACACGTTTCTCAAACGCATATTTTTTTTTAGAAAACTTATAAACTTATCAAGTGTGTGTGTGTGTGTGTGTGTGTGTGTGTGTGTGTGTGTGTGTGTGTGTGTGTGTGTGTGAGAGAGAGAGAGAGAGAGAGAGAGAGAGAGAGAGAGAGAGAGAGAGAGAGAGAGAGAGAGAGCAAGAGAGAGAGAGAGAGAGAGAGAGAGAGACTGCTGAATAATTTTCACAAAAAAATTAAAGATTGCTTACCTTCCAGAAGATCAGCTCTGCTGAATCGTGGCGAGTACAAAGGGTAAAAGGTGTAGCCAACGCAAGCCGATCATTCGGGAGGGAGAAAAGTCAATGAAATGGGCAGTTTTAATTTTTTGGTGCTTGTGTTATACATGGGATATTTCTATAATTCCTGGTGGGAAAAGTTCCGCTGTGATAAGTAAGCGACCACGGCTGCACTGAAGTCCCATTAGGAGTGACATGTGTTGACAGGTGTCATCTCCTACACAGTCCAGATTCTCGTTAGTTTTTTTTCCGTGGTATTTGTTCCGGATGTGTCTGTCAACATGGTTAGGGTGCCTGCATACATAGCAGATAATCACAGAACCTAAAGAACTCAAAGTATTACTGATAATGTTATTTTCTATTCAACAAAAAATCTGCATATTGAATGAAAAACTTAGATCACACACACACACACACACACACACACACACACACACACACACACACACACACACACACACACACACACACACACACACACACACACACACACACACACAGAGAGAACATGAGAGAGAGAGAGGGGGGTTAGGAGTTGGAGAGATGTGCAAGTACAGACGGATTTCTTAATTTCAGTCTAATTCAAAACGTTTTCCCCTCTTCTACAAGTTTCAAGATACTTTCTTCTAACTCTGATTGAGACCAAGAAATGGTGATTTTCATTCTACATAAAACTCGTAGACTGTCGTACTGTGATTAAACGCGCAGACAGCAGCAGTCGGGCCCTTTCCTGTGCCGATGTAAACAAAGCAACAGCAATTACGGCTTTCATGCAGGCACTGCTGCTCAGTGCAGTGTGATAAACCGCCGGGCCCGCGTAAAGCCAGCTGTGCCAGATACGATGTTCATACAGCCAACTTTTAAGGGAATCTGCTGCCGTCGACCACCGTATATCTAATTACGGTTGTTATACGGGCACCACATTGTTTGAAGTTTTATACTTGGTTTATTTATTCATTAATAACTAATTAATTTTAATCATTATTCTATGTCTGCTTTCACAAACACAATCTCGAAGTGAAACTGAGTTGAATGACGTAAAAAAGTCATTTTCGGAAAAAAGTGAGATACGAGGTTTATCCGGGCAACCCTGTATATATATATATATATATATATATATATATATATATATATATATATATAGATATATATATATATATATATATATATATATATATATATATATATATATATATATATATATATATATATATATATATATATATATATATATTCCTTTCTAGAACTAGTGAGCGATGCAGTCACAGAACGGACAGCTGATGTCCTGATGACACAATGCAAGCTTCCCAGCCTGGAATTCCATGCCGCATTAAATATATATATACAGGGTACGCAGACGTCTTGATATTGATACCAGGGAGGTTGAATGCGTGTGGTTGGAAGTCAAGCTTCCTAACACTTCGCCACTGTTAGTTGGCTTTGTATATAGGAATCCAGCATCCACCGCTGAGTGGATTGATGACTTTGTACAGGTGATGGATAAAGTGAATGACTCAGGCAGGGATATACTCATCCTCGGCGATTTTAACATTGACATCTCAAAACCTCATTCGATGTGGCAATGTACAGCAATGATGTTCGGACTAAAACAGATGAATACCACTGCCACCAGAGTAACACACTCTTCGTCTACTTTGATTGATCACATCCATACTATCAACCCTCAGGCTATCACTGAAACTGACATCCCTTCGCTAGCTGTCAGTGACCATTTTCCAATCACCTGTACTTGGTCATGTTATGTTCCTAAACAGAGCCGAGCCCAACACTTATACATTACTTACATATTTTTTTGAAAACTAGATAGAGATAGTTTCCTTCATGACCTCAGTTTATTGCCGTTCCATGAAGTTTACAATCACAACGACCCTGATGAAGCTCTCTCGCTGTGGCTCGAGCTGTTCCTCAGATTGCTAAATAAGCATGCCCCCTTAAAAAGAAAACGAGTCCGGTGCCGTGAGCCCCCCTCCTGAATTACGGAGGAGATTAAACAAACCATGGAAGCCAGAAATCAAGCCAAGCGGGACAAAGATTTTATTGAGTTCAAAAGGTTACGTAACAGAGTCAAATACCTTATCCGGGAGGCACAAAAAGCACTGGCAGAGAAAACCATACGTGCCGGGAACCCGTCTTCAATATGGAAAGGTGTAAACTTACTAACTAACAATAATAAAAAATCATTCTGAAAATACGACTGCCAACCCTACAGCCGATGCTTTTAACGACCACTTCATTTTAGCCCCGAAATCTTTACTACATGCTAAAGGCTTCGATCAGGTTGAACATGTCGCATCGCAAAAGCTTACTGACTTTTGTAAGCAAAGACTGTCCGCGGGCGATGCTATTAATGCCCCTTTCATCTCTGTACATAAAGTGGGCAGATTTATCTCTAGTCTCAAGAACAAAGAGTCAGCTGGCGTTGATGGTATCAATGGTTTTATCCTCGAACTTTCTCTTCCATACATTGTGGAAAGCTTAACCTATATTTACAACCTATGTATTCAAAATAATATTTTTTTCCGGTGGCTTTTAAAAAATCTAAAGTGGTACCTATACCAAAAACAAAAGACACATCTGATCCCAAAAAAAATTCGGCCCATATCCATATTATCTATTCTGTCGAAGCCTATTGAGAAGCATGTACACAAACATTTTCTCAAATTCCTCAACGAAAAATCTCTCCTGAATAATTATCAATCTGGTTTTCGCCCTAAACATTCGTGTCACACTGCCTTGGTTCATATGATTGACACTTGGCTGCTCAACATCAACAGAAACAAAATGTCTGGTGCTGTCTTTCTAGACCTGAAAAAAGCGTTCGGTCTTATAAACAACGACATTTTATTAGAGAAATTAGACTGCTACTTTAACAATAACAGTCCAGGGACACTCTCATTGTTTCGTTCATATATCATATGGAGGATTCAAACTGTGTACGACCAGTCTTATATGCCACCCAAGCAAAGTCATGTTAAAGAACATACTGAACAGCCTGAATCCACAGGCAGAGGAAATCATAGCTGAGGAATAGGCAGGCTTCATACCAGGGCGCAGCACAACTGAGCAGATCTTCAACCTGAGAGTTCTTTGTGCGAGGTACCTCCAGCACCAGCAAGACCTCTATCATGTCTTTGTGGATTTTAAGAATGCGTTTGACAGGGTGTGACATGCAGCCCTTTGGTCCACCATGAAGCTATACAACATCAATGCCAACCTGACCAACTTTTACAACAAGGCCACTAGCGCAGTCTGCTTCAACAGCAAAATAGGAAACTGGTTTAGGACTATAGTCGGAGTCAGACAAGGCTGCTTGCTCTCACCTACTCTTTTCAACATCTTCCTGGAAAGAATCATGACAGACGCTCTGAAAGATCATGCAGGATCTGTCAGTATTGGAGGCAGAACAATCACGAACTTGCGCTTTGCGGACGACATTGATGGCCTTGCAGGAACAGAGAAGGTGCTAGCTCAGCTGGTGGAAAAGCTGGACATTACAGCCATTGCGTATGGGATGGAAATCAGTGCAGAGAAGACCAAACTGATGACAAATAGCACCAGTGGCATTGGCACTTACGTCATGATTGGAAGCCAAAAACTGGAAACAGTTAATAAATTCAAATACTTAGGATCCATTGTGAAAGATGAGAGATCAAAACTAGAAATACTGTCCAGTATTGCGCAAACAACAACAGCACTGACAAGATTGAAGTCCATATGGAAGGACAGAAACATCACGCTCTGCTCCAAGATCAGACTGATGCGCTCCTTAGTCATCTCAGTGTCTTGTATGCCTGTGAGTCATGGACCCTCACAGCAGACCTTGAAAGGAGGATACAAGCCACTGAAATGAGATGTTTTTGAGGGCTGCTTGGCATTTCATACAGAGATTACATCACGAACGAGGAAGTGGGAAGCAGAATCAGGCAAGCCATCGGGCCTTATGAAGACCTATTAGCCAGTATGAAAAAGGCAAACTGAAGTGGTATGGGCATATCACGCGTTCAGCAGGGTTTGCCGAAACAATTCTGCAAGGCACTGTGCAAGGAAGACGAAGGAGAGGAAGACAGAGGAAAAGATGAGAGGAAAATATCTCAGAGTGGACAGGACTGAGGCTGGGCGATATGCTAAGAATGGCAGAGAACCGAGAGGAATGGAGGAAGTTGGTTGCCAAGTCATCAGTGGTGCCACAACGGTCGGCCAGACTACGGGATTTAGACGTATGTATGTATGTATGTATGTATGTATGTATGTATGTATGTATGTATGTATATATGTATGTATTTATGTATGTATGTATTTTTCTTTGTATGTATGTATGTGTGTGTGAGTAGGTATATAAACAAGAGAATCTCCGATATTTCTGTATACACAAGCTTCAAACTTGGCGAAATACTTTATTAAAGTGGAGTCTAATACAGCCTCCTAGCATATTGTAATTTATTGTCTCATTGAAGACATAAAAGACCGTTTACAGGAAGTCGGTTGACCCAGATCAGAGTCCGTATTTTTTGTCATATTTACTTAAAATGTTGGATATAGCCAATTTGGAAAAAGACATTGGATAAGTTCGTTATCCAGCTTTGTATCCTTTCAACTTATTTAGTA
Organism: Semisulcospira habei; assembly: GCA_036245525.1. NCBI lineage: Eukaryota > Metazoa > Mollusca > Gastropoda > Semisulcospiridae > Semisulcospira > Semisulcospira habei. The sequence continues at coordinate 18,354,675 of BTPG01000002.1, read as the reverse complement.
AAAGATAATTCTGAGGCAAGGCCGAGAGGGGAGATGATGTCAGAACAGGGGCCGGCGCACCGGTGGGAAGGAGAAAGTGAGGTCGGGAAAGGGGGGGGGGGGGGCGTGAGAGTGACTGGAGTTTAAAAAACAAACAAACAAACATTAAGCAAGCAAAACAACGCTCGTTGCTAAGCGCTCCTCTAAAAACTATTTGGGCCTATTTAGCTCTTCCAGCCTTTGTTATGAACGCTTTCAACATCGAGCATTTTTATGCAAGGGTTTCGGCGCTGAAACAATTCTGTAACAAAAGGCTCTATCAAAATGAATAGCAAGCGTGCGGGCGTGTTTGCGTTCGTGTGTGCATGAGTGCGCATGTGTATGTGTGCGTGCATTCTTGTCTGCGTGAGGTTTGGATGTGATGTATTTCCAGAAAAATGCATTTTCTTTTTGTCTTTTTGGGTAATAAGATTTTTCAATTTCGTCAATCTTCTTAACTCATTCAGCCCCGACACACCACAGCAAGACACGGATCCAGCATGATAGTTCAAGCGTGGTGCCAGAATAGCTTGGCGCCAATAGGCGCCAAGCTATTCTGGCACCACCCTTGAACTATCATGCTCGATCTGTCTTTAGATTTGTAATACAATCCTTCAGAGGGCAACTTCAACATTTGGGGATTTCGGTTCTGGGGTAGAATGAGTTAAAGTTAATTAATAATTTTTACGTTGGATTTGACGAATGAAAAAGAGTCAATTATTTGCGTTATTCGCATAAACAGACGTTTTGAAACTGCGTTGAACGGACCGGTTATGGCGGCACCGTCAGCCCGTTTGTACAGGCAGCTTCCTGTAGAATCAACCTTTATTGCTGCTGAGGAAAACTCGACAAACTATATCTGCAAGAAACGTAGATCCTCATGAGCCCGGCAGCTGCGAGGCTCATGAGGATCTATGCCTCTTTCTGACACCACTTTGCGTCAGTGTTTCTTGGACGCTACGGTCTTTTTGGCGTCATATTTGACAAGAATTTCAGGAAAGCGCTCAGCGTCCACTGGCAGCGTAGGGGTTAAAAATACAAGCGGCTGCATGTCCAAAGGGGTTAATGTCATTTTCCGAACCATTATTTTAGTAGCTGTTATTTGTCTGTTGAACCAGCTCGGCCCGATCATGAACCATGTTGAAAAGGGTGACGTCACTGTCAGAGAGAAACTTGACGTACTGCTTGACGTCTGCTGCAACGCAAACAGTCTGCTTGAGGCCAGTGATGGTAAGTCTTTCTGTCTGTCCATCTGACTGTAAAGTGTGTGTTTGCGAGTTAAACTCTTTCGAGACGTGCCGCCTCCGGATATTTTGGGACCTTCAACCTGACACAAAGGGCCTCCACGACGCTAGACCTTCTTTCAGCGGGGGGGAGGGGGGGGGAGGAGTGAAGGGGGGGGGGAGGTAGGGGGGCGGAGAGGGAGAAGGCTTTTATGTGTGTGTGTGTGTGTGTGTGTGTGTGTGTGTGTGTGTGTGTGTGTGTGTGTGTGTGTGTGTGTGTGTGTGTGTGTGTGTGTATGTCAAGACTTACCACTCGCCAAAATATCAAACAACATGTGTTAAACTAGCCCAAAAATAAAAAGAGAGAGGGGGGGGGGGTCCAAACACCCCCAAAAGGGACTTTGTTATAGCATTTTTTCAAGAATTTTGGGTCTGGGGTAGGGTGGGGGGGGGGGAAAGCGGTCCCGGAACCCCTGGAACCCCCCCCCCCTCCAGATCCGCCCCTCACTAGTCAGCACACAGTTCATGACTTCAGTGTTGCAGTTAGGAAAAGCAATGTAAATGGAAGAAGGGAAATAATTCGATTTTTCCATTTTTCTTATGCTGAATAATCTCTCTTACGACATGGTGCATTTCTTGTGTCCAGACGTATACAACGCGTGTTCTGATTGGAAGGAACAGCAAGCAGCCTATGGTAACCATGATCCATGTGACGTCTTTTTACCCTCCGGCGTCATACGACAAATAAAACCTGCTGAATCACAGGCACTTAAATAAATGTAATGGTCTGTGATTTTGGACCATACAGCACAAAGCCGTAACCCAGTGCGCAAAAGGCATTTGGGCCGACGTCTCCCCGATGACCGTTTGCTCATTGGGAAGGTCGAAATCGCAGACTAGCACAGGCATTGTATTGAATGAGACAATTGTATGTGTTATTAAAACGAGAAGTCTGAATGCCGTTCATTACACGAGTTGTTTATGTTGTTCGCAGCATATTTCAAACAGAGATTGAAAATGTTGCCTCACCTCTCAGAAGGTTCATGAGTATCTGTCTCTCTTGCAGATGTTTGGAGTGTTGTTTATGCTTATGTCACAAGTTGGTTGTTAACCGCTATTTCGCTGTCGTCCTTTGGCAGTAGTCGTTTGTTGCCAAGGAAACCTCACTAATTTCGTAATGTGGGCTGACGATTGTGTGTCGTAACGGAAAGGAGAGACGAACACAGCGGAGAAAGAAACACGCTTAGAAAAAAAAACAGTTACAACGCAGCAGTGTTGTAACTGTCTTTTCTAAGCGCGTTTCTTACTCCGTTGGGTTCATCTTTGCGTTGTACTGACATGCTTGGCACACGAAGTCACTTTTTTTTTTTTCGTGTGGATTTCGTCAGAAAGGAGACAAGGGAGCTAACGTTTTGTGCGTCCGTCGCCGAGTGATATTTCTTTCATATGTGTACTGTCGATGTCGTACCAATTTACAAAATTATTCAGTAAAGGCCGTGCCGTGTTGAAGTGTCTTTGCAGCTATTGACCTTCTATTTGGTATAAGGCTTTATTCTGACTTACTTTCTGTGATCCCGCAGTGAGATGTCCTTTGCCGCCTTTCTTCGCGTTAACCCCTTCACTGCCGAGGAAATGTGAACGTCACCCAACTGCAAGAGACATAGATCCTCATGAGCCCCCGCGACTGCGGGGGCTCATGATGATCTATGCCTCTTGCTGAGAACAATTTGTATCTATGTTTCCTGGACGGATTTTGACTTTTCGGCCGCTGAATCGACAAAGATTTCAGAAACAGAAATGTGCGTACAGTGGCAGGGAAGGTGTTAAACCCAAATAACTAACTACGTAACCAACTTTCTGTAGCGTCTGCTGGCATTAGGAAACATTTCGGTGATAGGTTGTTGTTGTTGCTGGTGAAAACAAAAAGTAGGGCTGTGTGTGACTTAGAGTACGGCAGTTGCTGTTGTTGTTGTCGTCGCTGTTGTTGTTTTTTTTGCTGCTGTTTTCCGCGTAGTCTGACTGTGTTTAAAAACCGCCAGCCAAGGCTGACATCGACCCGAAGACGTTCAATTCACTTTTTTCTATGGCAAGAGAAATAATCACGAAATAAAATCCTATTCCACTCAACTTTTAACGACAGGAATATTTACTCAATCATAAATTTACAACACAAATGCACTTTTAATCCATTCCGTGCCATTGTAAGTATATTGAATTTATGAAATCTTTGTTCATTCCACAAGCAAAGCCACAACCGTCTAAGGAACATGGATACAAATTGGCCTCAGCAAGAGACATAGATCCTGATGAGCCCCTGCGAATGCGGGGGCTCATGAGGATCTATGTCTCTTGCAGTTGGATCGTGTTCACTTTTTTTTTCAGCAGAGAAGGGAATAAAGCAAGCAAGTGGTGTACACGCGGCACACATTCAACAGTAATTTAGATTGCAACTCTAATGTTGTGACGGAAACAGGCCAGAAGTCAAACGTTTCTGCGTCGATTGTTTGACTTTATGTTCTTTCGCAAGTGCATACAGTCCTATTTAATGCATAGTCATGGAATAAATTAAAATTGAAATAATGACAGTGTTGTCATTCCTACGTCACACGACCGAAATAGTTTAGCTCAAACCGCACCATGTGACCTGGCCACAAAAAGCCTTGTACGGCCGACTAATGGCGGACTTTTTGTAGCTCTCTTTGTGACGCGTTTATGATGCTGGATTTGTTCAATAAAAGAGCATTAAAACTTTCTAAAGTACAAAATTACCTAGTATTGTTCGAAACAACAGGCACACTACTGAAGTTGTATGTACTCACATTTGCAAGAATATTGTGTAACAGACCACTAAAATAAAAACCATTGCGGAATGGAAAGCATATGAACATGCTATGCAACCGTTGTACTGATGTATTCTAAAGTGTTTTGAGGCAAACTGTAACTCGCCTCGTCCACTACATTACTTTGACATTTTGCAGACAGTGCTGTTGGTCGTGCAGGCGGCAACGTCATAAAAGATCTTATATTACGTCATAAGTCTATTATTACACATGTGCATGATTTTTACATCAGTCATGTCTAGTGTGATCCAGGTCAGATTTATTTTAGAATCGTTCGTTAAAACACTGAGGACAGGTGAATGAAAGCCGAAGAGTGATAGTCTTAGCATGATTACTAAAATGCATTTTAACCTCATGAGTTCGGTATGTACAGTTCTTTGTCCGATTCCCAACAAACTTCATGAGTACAATACATACGTTTCCTGTTTTTATTCCAAACAATCATTTGAAGCTAACCAAAATGAGTTCCATACATACAATGTCCAGTTAGATTTCCAACAAATATGTTACCCTTTTGACGAGTGAGTGGAAATGGTTTCTGAAATACCATTTTCAGATCTGCAGGAAATGAACAGATAAACGTTTTGATATCAAACCTAAATATGACACGCAAACAACGAAGCATTCATTCTAGAGTATCGCCCAGCTCAATGGGTGCAAAGCCGTTTTGGACATTGAAAACCTCACGTGCATACAACCGATACGACAGGGGTAATCACATTTCTTTTAAAACAAATGAATCAAGCCGAATGATTAAATGTATGCATTACGGAACAACAGCACGTTCGCCTACGCGCGTTTCACAATGCGAAAGTTCCCGACTGAGTTTGACATCGAATACCTAGAGCTGTGTATCAATGTGACAGTAGTCCCAAAGCTCGTGGGCAATCACTGGATCTCACTCCACACGCTTCGTGACATTTGTTGTGGAAAGAATGAAGGTAAGAAGGAAATTTTATTTTTTGAAGATTCGGGCAATTACAGCGCATGCCTTTTTACAAAAGTATCTCTACTTGCTAATAACTAGTGCTGTCCACATCTCAGTAAGCAAAAGTGTTCGGGCCAGCGACGGCCGCAGTAGGCCCACGCACGGCTGTGCGCGGACTCACTGCGGCCGTCGTGTGCCCGAAAACGTTTTGCTACTGGGGATTGTCACAAAGATCGCAAGGAAAGTGCCTCCAGCACGCCTGTACGCAAAGAAAGATGGTGACGATATAAATAGTTTGGACCCCGCTGCTTGGAGCAGTAGTGTGTGCTGGTCTATAATTTTATAAATCAGGACATAGCATCAAACCATAAACACGCCATTTGACTTTGTCTTACTTTGAAAGGTTTTGTGCCATCCATTCATCAGTTTGAAACTGAGCCGCGAGCTAGAGTGCCTTCACCAGAGCGGATCTGGGCCGTGATCGCGAGTGTCATCAGCGAAATCTCCCCGTAAGCAACACCCCGCTGCACCAAAGCTTTTTCGTATCGGGAGTCGTGTGCATTTTCTGGAACGCGCTCACACCAGCCCCATTTTAAAGTCTACTGCTTTTTAAATACGGTAGGCAAAAGCTAGAAAAATAACAAGCTTGACTCTCTAATACGTAAAATGTTAGTACTACGATGAATGACGTATAACATCAATTTCGACACTATGAACACGGCGTTGTGGGACTAACGATGCCATGACGTAACGCTTATAGTGACGCCACTTCGCTGCTCGTGCTGTTATTCTTCTCCAGAATAGCTATCGCTACGCCAGCCCACAGATAGTACGAATGACGTGAAGCGCTGTGTGTCCGTCATTATTTCTATGAGCCAGTGTGTGTGAATCAAAGGATAGGGTAAGGGTAGAGGAAGAGGGATCAGAAGGATAAGATTAAAAATAGGAACAACTCTGGGCTAGGATTAACGTCAATTTTGGCCTTTGGGCTAATGTCAATATTTATTCAGTTTGCGTGCAGCCTTATTGTTCTCGTGTCACATACGAACTAAACCACATTTTTCCTCTTTCTGGGCATTAGTGATGTGGGGACCCGGGGTGCCAGGTGTGGCATGGCCATATCTCCCGTCGACATGGTATGGCGGGAGTTTCCTTTGGCCATACCTCCTACTTGGACTTGGGGCATACCTCCTCTTAGCCCAACCTATTTAAAAGTATTCCTACCACTACCTAAATGGCATCGGGCAGACGTCGACGACCTTTTGCGCATTGGGATGGGTCGAATCCTACCTCAATCGTTAAATAGTGTAATAAAACTCTTGTTGCATGCACAGAAAAAGCCACTTCTTCCTAGCTCCCCTTACTCCACCCCCACCTTACCCAGTCCCCACCCGGCCGGCCGTACAAGGTTTCAAGAGTTGCGCCATTCATCCCACATAAATCTTCTTACGTCACTGAGCGTAAACTGGTTTGTTCTTGTTTTGTCGACGCCTGTTTTCTCTTCAGCTGCTGTTGATTCCCGGCATTCGCAAGTCGTCATCATTTGCTGCTCATTCTCTTGCATTTGACGCGCTGTCATCTGTCCCGCAACGTCCCGAGCTATGGCGGGGGTCTACTTCTGTCTGCTGACATATCTTGCTGGTTTCGGCATCTTGTGCTCCAGGTAATACAAGACTGTTCTGACAGAAGATTACCTACATTGAGAAAGAGTTGATGATAGTGAGGTGGGCACTGCATTTACGGTGTGTCTGGATACGTTAGCCGCAGTTTTGCCAGTGAACTCAGACGCGGTTTAAATCATTGTAAATTCAACATCAAGATCCCAAGCCGACAAACGAACATGGATACAAACTGGTTTCGCCAAAAGGCAAAAAATTCCTCATAGACCTCGCAACTGCGGGACTCATGAGGATCTATACCTCGTGCTCTTTAGGGGGGGGGGGGGGTGTTCATTATTTTCTCGGCAGTCAAAGGCCGGTTTATATGATATTGTAAAGAAATCGCATCAGTATACTGTAATGTTGTATATGCAAAGCCGTCCATTTTCCATATCGATCGAACAGCTGGCGAGATCGATATGGAGGAAGATATGTCAAGAAGTCACAGTATCACAGCTCATTGAATAATTTCTGTACAATAATTATGTGTTGTGTTGAAAATGTCTTGTTGAACGCGATCGACCACTGCTGCAGACGAAAAGATTAAAGGGAGCGAACTATCCCAAGAAGACGTTTGTCTCCCTTCTCGCCTTTACCGCAGCCCCCTCGAATTTTTAGGGGAACACTGAGGCGTTTCAAAGCGTTTTGTTGTACTTTGCTATATGAAGTGAATTGATGATGGAACGTTCTGGGATGTTAGTATAGTAAACTTCGCTTATAACAAGGTCGGATATAACAAATCTTTTGGAAGGTCCCGGCCATATTTGATTTTTGCTTTTGTAAAATGAAGCAACAAGGTCGGTTATAACTGACAAAAGCTCTATTCAGTCCGCGGCGCTGTCCACTTCGCTTGTAACAAACTGTTACCTTATCGGCAGCAGTCTAAACAGGAGAATGATCCTAATGTCGCATGATTTGTATTTATGTACAGCTACTTCGTACAGGCCGCTTTTTCTTCTGTAGAACGTTACGATTTCATGGATTGTGTACGTTCACGTGCAGTTTCTGGTTCCACAAGTACTGGTCTTTTTGGTCGTTGCCTCAGACAAAAGTTGACTGTGGCCGCCACTTCGGTAGTTGGTATGGCATAGGAGTTGTATGCAGTTAATAATCTTTCTTCTGTGTTTGTTTCCCTGCCTTTTTTGTCTGTCTAGTTCTCTTCTTTTAGACTTGGAGCAACTACGTTAAATCATTCGAGATGTGCCGCATCTGGATACGCGGCTTAAGCCGCGTATCCGGAGTCGGCACGTCTCGAATGAGTTAATGTCCGCCTGTTAGATATAACAGGGCTCTCTACCTAACAGGCGAAGGTTGGGACAGTGATTAACTTGAATAGAAGTTTACGTTGAGTTTCATATGTCTTTGTCAGTGCACTGTGTGGACGTCAGACATAGCGTACAGAGGGAAGTCAGGCGAGTTTAGTTTGATGGGCCCGACAACTGTACCTCGATCCCAAAATGAGTATGGTGTAGTCTATTCTGCACCAGGACCGAAATCCCAAACTTTTGAAGTTGACCTCTGAAAGACTGTTTTACGATTCTAGAGACAGATCGAGCATGATAATTCAAGGGTGGTGCCAGAATAGCTTGGTGCCTATAGGCGCCAAGCTATTCTGGCACCAACCTTGAACTATCATGTTCGATCCGTGTATTGCTGTGGTGTGTCGGGGCTGAATACTTCACTCTTGTGTTGTCAGGGGCGGATCTTTCGGCACCCCGCACCCCTCCCGCCCTCCCCCCACTACCACCACCACACACACATCCAAAATTCTATACAATGCAATAACAGTCTCTTTTTGGGGTGTTATAACCCCCCCCCCCCCCTGTTTAATTTTTTTGGGGCGAGTTTTAACACTCCCACCCCCCCCCCCCCCCCCCCACATTTCCGTCGTTTGATTTTTCGGCCACTAGAAGAAGGTCTTGTGTCAGGTTAAATGTCCCAAACAGAAAGTTGGACCACCATCCGCGAGATAACTGATCCGCCCCTTGGTTATCATTAAAACAAATGTCTGCATGTGTATTTATTTAAATCGAGAATTGCTTGGCCAATAAATATTGGCATGTCAAGTGTGATACACACACCCGAAGACTCAGTTGCAGCTAAAGTCGGACAGAATTTCTTACTGGTTTAACACACTCTACCCCAAGACCGAAATCTCCCAAAATTTGACGTTGACCTCAGAAGGACTGTATTACAATTCTTGAGACAGTTCGAACATGATAGTTCAATTGTGGTGCCAGAATAGCTTGGCGCTATGGGCGCCAAGCTATTCTGGCATTACCCTTGAACTATCGATGCATGTCTTGCCATAGTTCGTCAGAGCTGAATGAGTTAAAAGTAGTTCTTGAACCGTAGTTTGACAGCTTCTTCAGCTGTTCTCGCCAGCGCAATGTATCTTCTTTTTCATTTGGTTTTCTGTTTCACCAATTTTTTTTTATTTATTTGTTTTTATAGTAGTTATCTTGCGAGTCAGTTGTCGCAACCTTTCGACGTTTAATGTTTCAATCAATGTATGGCTTCATACATGCTTTCGTTTACATTGTGACGCCTCCATGAACTTTTTCATTGAAGTTTTTCAACGTGCTGTAATGACACACGTAATTCCTTTTGTTAATTAAATCTAGCATCAGTTTTTCATTTCTGTTCACTTTATTTCTATCAACTGATAATGAATAATCACTGTGGGAGTCATGTGGTAGTCAAAGATAAATACGACAAACTTTAAGAAAAAACGTATCCATTATCAGGATCATCAGTTTGGCTTAACCCAGTACAAACTGAGATCTTGTCACGCGAAGCCTACATTACAGATTATGAGACAGACCGACCATTTTAGTTCAAGGTTGGTGCCAGAATAGCTTGGCGCCTGAGGCGCCAAGCTATTCTGGCGCCACCCTTGAACTATCATAGTCAAATTGTTTCAAGCATTAGCGTATCAGGATGGAAGGGGGCAATAAACAGTTGCTGCAGAGCCAAAAACTAGAATGAATTGGCATCATACTGCTGAATGTAACTTACAGGACTGTATTATATTGCTCGTGTAGGGTTGCGAGGGTGTGGTTCACCATCAGAATAGGATTATTATATCTCGCGCATATCCATGTACAGCATTACTAGTTCTTGTTCAAAGACACGCATGTTGTGCGTCAGGGCTGAATGGGTTAATATATTTACTGTGGCTTACTAGTGTATATAGCCAAGTGCCGTTGATAATATCAACACTTAAAATCGTGTGTGACTTAATAAAACTAAATGTGTGTGTGTGTGTGTGGTTGTGTGTGTGGTTGTGTGCGTGGTTTTGTGTGTGTGTGTGTGTGTGTGTGTGTGTGTGTGTGTGTGTGTGTGTGTGTGTGTGTGTGTGTGTGTGTGTGTGTGTGTGTGTGTGTGTGTAAAATATAATCTGTCATTTAATGACAACATTGTATTGATTGCTTCGCGGCTGGTGGCTGCTACCAGCTGCTTTTGATTGTTGTTGTTTGGCGTCAACTTGTGTTGGAATGTGCACGCTATAAGTATTGCCAATTCCAAGCCGTCGTTTAGCAAACAGTAACCTAGCAAACGTACCTTTCATGTCATACAATTCACAACACAAATAATCCACGATGACTACGTAACATATGATTTACGTACCGCCAGAATGTGATACATATATAAAGCGGGTCTGAGGGGGAGGGGGGTGGGTAGGTCCAGGGGTTCCGGAACCACCCTTCTCCCTAGACAAAAGATAACATAATCTGTAAAATGCTATACTAAAGTGCCTTTCTGGTTAGTTTGCTAGCGTGGTTGTTGAGGTCATCAGTGGGCATTCCATCAAGCAGTGCACATTAAACATTCAACGTTATCAAGACATGTTAAGGCGATCTTGTTGTCAGCATACAGCTGTCCATGCTGCCATCTGACCTTCACTTTCTCAAATTAAAACGATACACAATTATAATCACGAAACAGTCATTTCAAGAGCCGATCAAAAGCTATGTGTAACTCATTCTACCCGCGACACACTGCAGCGAGATAAGGCTCGCCCATGATACAGTGCCATACGCTTCAGTCGAACGATTTTTTCCCAGGGTAAGCTGTTCTTACTATGACTAATTTTACAACGGATAACTCGAACTCGCTTAAGTCGAACTTCGGACGTGTTTCTCCGCTCAAAAGTCGGATAAGTCGAACTTTTTAAAAAATGCAGTTCCGTACGCCTCTGCCAGAGACGGATAGGTCAAAAAACGTTTAAGTCAAACATTTTTTTCCGCCTGTCCAAAGCCGCCTGCTCTTCTAGGACTCATTTTACAACGTATTTCTAAAATGGTCCAGTTTGGGTTAATTAAACTTCGGCTGGTAAGTCAAATGCGTTTCTAGTTTTCCAAACACGGATAGGTCGGACCATTTTTTCCCGTGGCCAAGGCTGCTCTTTCTATGATTAATATTTTAACTGAAAACGGTTCCGTTAAGACGAACCGAACTCGCATGAGTCGAACTCAAATATGTATGGTCTTTTGAATAGACAACGACATATTCAAACGGGCACCTTTTGATTATGTTTTGTGTCGATTGCTGCTCACCTCAAATTTTGGGCAAGTGGAACGTGGTCGTTAGTAAACAAAAATGTGTGTGTGTGCGTGTGCGTGCGGGGTGGGTGGGTGGGTGGGTGCGTGCGTGCGTGCGTGCGCGTGCGTGCGTGTGTGTGTGTATGTGTGTGTGTGTGTGTGTTTGTGTGTGTGCGTGCGTGCGTGCGTAGTGCGTAGTTCAAGGGTGGTGGCAGAAAAGCTTGGCGTGTGCGTATGTATGAAAACACGAGAATCTTCGATATTACTGTACGCCGCACTAACTTGAAACTTGGCAAAATACTGTATTGAGTGAGTGGATAAGAGAGCCTCCGAGCATATTGTAATGGGATGTCTCATTGAAGACATATAATAGACCGTTTATAGAAAGTCGGTTGACCAAGATTAGAGTCCTCAATTTTGATTATATGCACTTGAAATTTTGGTAAGGGAGGGAAAATGGCGGCGATGCACCATCTCCTGGCCGGCCTCTCCGGCAAAATCCGTAAAATGTGCTAGTGAAGTGACGCCTATTAGTTGTTATTTACCAGGCAGTGTTGTGCCATCAAGTTCAGAGGGAACATTGATGTACTTTTTCGACAACTTTATTTATTGGTTTTTGTGTATTGAGTAGAATATCGTCTTCATCTTATGCTGAATAGTCGTAATTTGGACTTATTTTCGTGCCAGGCTATGTTTTTCAAAGAAGAGCGTGCAGATGAACTGTGGAACTACTAAATATGTGCTATTCCCTGCTCCATCCTACATAATTAACAGACTAAAGCATTGCCATATGTTTCCTTATTCTGGCTGGCTCCACAGGAAAGCTTAGAAGCATATAGAGAAGCATTTACCAGCGAGCTTTACTACATTCTTACTGCGTTTCACCCCGCAGGCCATGTTTATTTTGCACGGAACTGCCTCGGGCGGGCCGGCCGACCTTAGCTGCTGACAGATGTTTCCTAACAAGCGGCGTGCCAGTGCCGGAACACGCTGTGTCCCGGGAGTGTGTGTGTGTGTGTGTGTGTGTGTGTGTGTGTGTGTGTGTGTGTGTGTGTGTGTGTGTGTGTGTGTGTGTGTGTGTGTGCGTGTGTGTGTGTGTGTGTGTGTGTGTGTATGTGTGAGAAGGGGGGGTGGTGGTAGGGGCTGGTTTTATTTCATCATAATGACTCATGGCTGTTGCCATAATGACATTTATGTGTTATAATAGTGTTGACGGACTTTGTCGGTGCGGTGCCGTCTAAACACCGGCGCTGTACTATGGCGACGTGCCTCCAGGTGCAGTTTTGACCGTTGCATTTATGTTGCCTTGATCGGAGATCATCATTTCCCAGTCGAGGGTATTTTGTTTCTGTTGTTAACTTGTATTTTCATGTACTAGCTTTAGTCAAGTAGGAACTTAACACAATAAACCCATATACTAGTGTGTTCAGGAGACATAGGGCTGTCTTAGCATTCTTTTTTTGTCAGGGAAGTTCGGGTCGGGATGAGGCACTGGCGCCGGCCATTAAATGCCTTGGCGACGGGCTTCACCGTCCATTTTGTAGCTCTGTTCTTGTAATTTGTGGAATGAGCGAGTGAGTAGTGAGCTGCACCTGAGGTGGCAAGACAAATTTTGCTACATAACAACAATAAAGTATTCTTGAATCTTGAATCTCTTTGTAGAAAGACATTGTACGTGTTCGTTAGCCAGCTTTGTAACCCTTCAACGTTTTAGAAAATAAAAGTTTAATGCGGAAAAAATTTCAGAAGTAAGACTCCTTGATTTCATCAAAATAATCAGACGGTGACGTAAAAGCACCAAACGCGTTAGTGTTTTATACAATGTTCCTAATTGACGCAAATCACAAATACGTCAGTATGATTTTTGCGAGCGTATTGTGGAAAAGGTGAAATATGCATGCAAGCTCATACAGGCCACACAGGGCAATTAGGTTACGCCCCCTTTTCACACACTGTTATCTGTTAGCCTCTTGCAGCATAAAACTATGAACGAAGAACTTTTCTGCCAAAACAAAAAATCCACGCGGAGCACATCACAGGAGAAGCTATTTCAGCAATTTAAAAAAAAATTAAGAGTTAGCGTTTTTCACGACACTCAAATGCACTAAGTACCCCATGACAAAACTGTCGTCTGCAAGCCTGCATACAACCGTGCACATGCCCCAATTAGGCTCCCATGAACACACTAGGTCGACTAAAATTACCCAGATTTTGCTCTTTTTCACATCACCTGTCATGCCTTTTGTTGCTCAAAACGCCAAAAAAGGCACACAATTGAAGTTTTACACCCTAAAAAAATGGCAAAAAGGGAGGAAATTTTTTGAACTATTTCTGGCGGAAAAGTTACTACATGCACCAGAAGCAATTGCCCTGTGTGGCCACAGATGAGGCTTTGTGGGCATGGGCCATTCCACCTTAAGTTAATCTTCAAAATGGCTGTTGCTAGGCGGCCAGCCCACAGAAGATATAACCGTAGAAGCGCCGTGTGTCTGCTATCTGTGTTTGTGTGTGCCATTCTGCCGTTTGTGTTTGTGTGTGCCATTGCCGTGCCGAACAGGCGGGCGGGGGTGGGGGTGGGTGGTAGGACGGGGGTGGGGGTTGGGGGGGGGGGGAGAAGGATTAAAGGAAGATACTGAATGAGTTCGTAATCCAGCGTTGAACCTCTTCAACTTTTTCAATAATAATTAATTCATTTTTGCAAGTTTTGGAACCACTATTTATTCCCATCAACAGTCAGCCCTGTAAGAGGCTGTGTGGAGCAACACAGTCAGCTCTGGAAGAGCGTGCATTTCGGATGAGTGATGTGAAACATCCAATTCGTCACAGTGTACACGGCGTCGTGAGACCACGGATGCCATGACGCGAAGTTCACAGTGACGTCATTTTGCTGCTCGTGCTATTCTTCTTCTTCAGAATTTCTGTCGTGACTCCAGCCCACAGTGCGTACTACTGGCGGGAATCACTGTGTGTCCGTCTTTCTTTGTGTGCGCCGCCGGCGTGAGTATTGACCAGAGGATGGCTTATAGAGGAGGGAAATGGATCAGAAGGATCAGCTTAAAAATATGAACAACTCTGAATGTTCCTAAAAGAAAAACGCGCGTGAGCTAAAAGAAATACGGTAGACTTTCGGATGAAATCCTCATCTTGTTATTTATTCAACTTCTTGTTTCTTTGCCGTTTCTATTACGGTCAGTACGTAAAGGTTAGGTTGAATTTTCCTTTCGCTGATATTATTTAACTTATCCAATTATGGTCAAGTCCGCTTATAACTAGGTCGGATATAACAAAAATTCGGATATAACAAAGCTTTGGGGAGGTCCGGGCCAGATCTGTTCTTTGTCTTTGTGATTTAATTAGCTTATAACAAGGTCGGATATAACAAAGCTTTGGGGAGGTCACGGCCAGATCTGTTCTTTGTCTTTGTAAAATTAATTCGCTTATAACACATTCGCTTAGATCGTACATTTTGGATTTAATTTTAATTTTGGATATAACAAATAGGTTGGGTTTTTTTTTCAGTCCGCGCGGCGCTGCCGAGTCCGCTTATAACAAACGTTTTGCATTATAAGCAGCAAAGGAAACATTTCACATAATTCGCGTGTTTTTGTTTGCATAGTTAAAACTGACTGTGTGTTCAGACGTTTCGTGAGTTTAGCTTTATTTGTTTTTGTTAGCACGTACGAACTGTATACAAAATCCAGACCCAAATGCAGAGAAAACCCTAACGAAGAAAGAAGCACGCTTAGAAAATACATACAACACAATTTACTACCTCCTTCTTGGTTAGCCACATCCGGATGCGTTTGGCCACGAATGAGTTAATATACACTTTTTTTTTCAAAATAGACAAAGAAAAAAACACGTCGCTACTTATGAGTAGAGAAAGCTGTAACTGTCTTGGCGTGCTTCTTTCTGCTTTGTGTTTATCTTTGAACATAATTATCTTTCTTTTAAACTTCCTTCACCGTGTTCCTTTCTTGTAAACTTGTACAATTACTGGTGTAGGAATCACTAGCTGGTATAGCAGGGCTCTCTCTCACGGACGGCATCATTCACCTAAGTGGTGGAAGGGGGCGGGGGGTGGGGTGGGGTTAAACGTTTTGTATGGGACGTTCAACCTGACACATAAGGCCTCCCGACCATAGATCTTCCTTCCAGTCGCTGAAAATCAAACAACGGGGGGAGTGGGAGGGGTGATTGGGGTAAGGGTGGGGGTGGGGGTGGTGGGAGAGTGATGGGGGGAGTGGGGGGGGGAATGGGGGGGGGGGGTGGGCAGTGGGGTGTAAGAGTGTTTGTCAGAACTCTGTACCGCTCGCCAAAAAATATCAAATAACAGGTGTGTCTGGGTGGCGGGAGGGGAGGGGTGCATGTGTCATGATCGTCACCACACACAGAAATATCAAACAACGGGGGCAGGAGGGAGAGGGGGTTTCCAAACTCTCCATAAAGGGACGTTGTCATAGCATTTTAAAGAATAATTGGTGGTTGGTTGTGATGGGGGTTGCAGACCCCCTGGAATCACCCCTCCAGAGATCACCCCCCCACACACACACACACACACACACACACAAACACACACACACTAACTATATTATTTGTAACAGAGTTTTTATTATGGGTTTCGTTAGACAGCTGTACTGTATGGAAGGCACAAAACCATTGTACAGAAGCCAGACAATTTCAATTTTGTGGGCCAGACAACAATGCCTCCCTAAATCAGTATGACGTATCACCGATAACTCGGTTGCTGTCGTAAAGCTACCTGCTCCAGGCAATGACACTTTTTATTTTACAATAATTACCTTATACATATTCTCAATAGGACTTAAATTAATGTTGCACAGAAGGACTAGTCTAACAAATGTGCTGCAATGAAGACCCCTATATGCTATTTTCCCACGCCCCCAACCTATGAGTACCAGAATCAGTAAAAATCCACCGTGAAGTGTGCCTACTCTGATAGATTGTGGAAAGAAGGCTAGAAAATTCTTAGGTAAAGCAAGACAACATTGAGAACCCGGTTCGTTGTATCGACGAAGGTCCGCATTAAAACAGGTCGCTTTAATGTTTGTTCGAACTTATAGACGAGTGCTTATTTATTGGAGTGATCAATAACGACAATACTCGTCAACCAAATGTAAAATTATTATTCAAGCTAAAGGCGAGTCGCATCCACATCGCCAAAAAAGAACTCGGGATGTTTCGGGAGTGAACGCTTAATCCACTCCAAACCAAAGCTTCGTGTTATTTTCTGTTTAAAAAAAAAAATAAAACGTGTTAATCAATTGTATCTACATAAACGATGTATCTGTAAAACATTTGTCGAACTTTATTTGAAGAATCTGAAACTTTGCCTATAACATAAAAATCTGGATCCCATGGCAATTTGTTTAATCCGGTGCTTGCTGTAATTGTCAAAAGAATTACTTAACCAAGACAGTGAAAAGGAAAACTCATTTCATTATCGAAGCTAAGACGACGCGCACCCACACTGCAAACAAGGGACGTTAGGCTCATGATGGACACCAATTTGGGGGGTAGCTGGTTTGGTTTTTACTTAAAACAAAAGGAAAATGAAAAAAATAGTAAAAATAAACTCTCGTTTACGTATGGTAATTGCAAACTACTATAATTAAGTGATCTAAATTAAATTGCCCTTGTAAATGCATGAACGTAAGCTGAAAACAAGCCTTTGTCAGTATGTTGGGATTATTACATCAGAAAGTCCGACATTTCGCTTACATGAGATTCCCGGCTTACAACAATAACAAATTCTCTTTCCCCTTCGAATTTGTTATATGCGGTCTTTACTGTATTCAGTTATTGTTGGTGTGAAACTGGTACCAACGGTATCACAGAACAACTACATATAGATGTGTTTGGTGTATAACCCCCTAAATTGTTTATTTATTGGCATCGTTTGCTTAGAGGTATGACGGAATGAAGATTAGGGCATGTTTGAAGTGAACTGTGATTGGCCAAAGACGTATTCGGGGGAGAACGTTTTGCTCGGCGGGTAAGTGACGTTGTCATCGTAACATGCAATAAGTGCGTCTGCTTAGCACATCTTACCTTGGTAACATGTGACAAGAAAAATCTGGTTGCCTTGAGAATGGGCAAACAGGGGGAAATGTCGAACAGCGCCAGGGTAATGAGAAAAAGGGTAAAGAGGCTGAAAGTAGACAAGGTCCTTTATCTTCATTTCAAGTGCAGCCTCGGTTTCAGCTTCGCCGACGCCAGCCAATAGTTCCCAGAACCTGTCGCGCGAATATTATCCCAGTCCGAACCTATCTTCTGGAAACACAAAATAGAGCTTCACGAACACTGTGCACTAGGTTCATGGCGTGAAATTTCATCTAGTTAACTCCTTCAGCCGCGACACACCACAGCAAGACATGGATAGAGAATGATAGTTCAAGGGTGGTGCCAGACTAGCTTAGCGCCCATAGGCGCCAAGCTATTGTGACACCACCCCTGAACTATCATGCTCGATCTGTGTCTAGAACTGTCATACACTCCTTCAGAGGACAACTTCCAAATTTGGGGATTTCGGTAGTGGGATAGAATGTGTTATGGCTTTACGTGGGTCCAGTATGTATCAACCACGTGACTCAGTGACCTAGACAGAGTCGCTAGTCACTTTGTAGAAGTTTTGTAAGGGCAAAAACACCCGATAAGCAAAAGGTCCTCGGTCCAGCTGTCGTCTGCCCGAGGACGTTATGCTGACCGTATCTGCTCGTGAGTCAGAAGTTATTCTGCGTGATATCAAGTTTCGCGATGCTTTGGTGTGCTTGCGTTATTTCGAGGTTGACCTGGCAATACGTCTGTTGTGTTGTGTGTTCCAGTGTACAGAAAAGGGAAACCTTGTGGAAACGAGACTATACTCTGGACAACTTTGTTGTCACTGGTACATCCACGCGGATCCAAAACAGAGTGGCCACGGCGAATAAATGTGCTCTACTTTGCACTGCGGATGCAGCATGCAGATTTTGGTTCTACTGGAAAAGTAGTGCCAGGTGCGTCATCTGCCCTCAACCGTGCAATGACGTCTCTGTGGTGGCCAGTAGCGGCTACCGTTTCTGGAGAAAAGACTACGGTATGGTATTGCCACTTTGATGCTATCATTACATAGGGGCACAAAGAAAGTAAAGCTAATATAAATTATTGGTACCAAGGGTTTGCTTCACGGACCCTTCTAGGCATCAGGGAGGTCACAGAAATCATTGTACCCCGAAGACCGGAGGCCTGATTGGCACAATGGTACCTTTGACCTCATGAAGACCTACAAGGGTCCGTGCAGCAAACCCTTGCTACATATAACGTATTTGTTTTCATTCCTCCACTATTTTTGAAAAGGAAAATCAAGCTGAAATCTTCTGAAATGGATCACGCTAGACATGACTGACGTCAAAAGAATATACATGTATACACAGTAGACTTATAACGTACTATACGATCTTTTATGGCGTAGCCGTGTGCATGACCAGCAAAATTGTTTGAGTAATGCAGTGGAAGAGATTTTATAATTCTTAAACAAAATAGTCGCATAGGACGCTCAAATGCTTTCGATTCCGCTTATATTTTTCTTTTGTCGCCTGTCACACACTATTGCTACAAATTTGTGCAGTAAGCAACTCCAGTAGTGTACCTATTGTTTGGAACAACACTAAGTAACTTTAGACTTTAGAACGTTTTGGTGATCTTTTATTAAAACAAGATGGGACCCCAGCCTGATGTTGTTCCTATTTTAAGCTTATCCTTCTGACTCATCTCCTTCTACACCCTCTGATCCACACACACACTTGTACACAGAGATACAGACGGACACTCGGCGCCCCCCGCCATTCGTAAGATCTGTGCCTGTGGGCGG
>BTPG01000002.1:18303094-18330594 GCA_036245525.1 Semisulcospira habei | reverse complement strand
TGAATCATTATAATATTTCAGTTTTGATAACATAAAGAGATTTTTGGCTACTATTTTGCATAAGGCGTCGGTATGAGCTTGCCATTTTAGCTGACTGTCGATTGTAATCCCCAGTAATCGATGTTCATTTACCTGTTCTACCTGACTACCTTTAAGTGAAAGGTTAAGTAATAGAGGCGTTATCTGCTGTTTTTGGCGCGTGGCGACTACCATCGATTTCGTTTTGCCTGGATGAACAACCATAGAATTGTTTATACACCAAGCTGATTCTTCATGAAGACTTTGTTGTAGGTTGTCGGAAATTACCCGTATACCTTTATTAGTAGTATGAACTGAGGTGTCGTCAGCTGAAAGGTCGCATTGTACATCTTGGCAAGTAATATGTAGAGGAAAACCATTGATAAATAAGCAAAACAGTAGGGGGCCCAGTACAAACCCATGGGGCACACCGAAGCTTACATCTTTGAGAGAGGAGTATGAGCCATGAACAAGAACCTTTTGTTTTCTTTTAGTAAGGTAAGATGTGAAAAAAGCAACTGCGTCTCCGTTATTGAGGTATGTGTGAAGATTAGCAGTCAGAATAGTGTGGTTAATCAGATCAAAAGCATTCTTAAAATCCAGATAGACTACTCCTGTTAACTGTGACTTATTCATACCTTGTGCCATGTGTCAACAAGGAGTGTAAGTGCTGTGTGGCATGAATGCTGCGGGCGAAATCCGGATTGGAAAGGGTGGAGGAGCTTACGCTTTTCTAGGTAAGCAAGCAGGTGTTTATGAAAGTGCCTTTCATAATATTAAATAATAATAATTACGGTATTTATAATGCGCTTATCTTATAATAATTATTACTCTAAGCGCGCACTCACAACTCGCACACGCATACGCACGCTTTAGACAATGACTCACGTACCACAAATAGTGAAAATACATTACGACGGTCAGCTTGGGGTGGGGAGTGTGGTGATGTAGTGCTAGAACTGTTGAAAGAGGTGAGTTTTGAGAGCGGACTGGAAGGAGGAGAGAGAGTGTTTCTGACGGAGAGAGAGTGGGAGAGTGTTCCAGGTGGATGGACCGTATACTGAGAAGGAGCAGGGGCCGAAAGTGCTGAGTTTGGTGCGGGGGATGAGGTGGCGGAGAGGGTCGGAAGAGGAGCGGAGGGAGCGGGAAGGAGTGTAGGGGTGAAGTAAGTTGGAGAGATAAGTAGGAGCGTAGTTGTTCAGGGATTTGTAGCAGAGAGACAGAATCTTGTATTGGATGCGTTGGGGGATGGGGAGCCAGTGAAGGAGCTTGTGCAGGGGAGTGATGTGGTCGGATTTTTTCTTTCTGAGGACGCGGCGAGCAGCATTGTTCTAGACGCGCTGGAGATTGAGAGTGGTGGAGTGAGGAAGGCCGGAAAGGAGAGAGTTGCAGTAGTCGATGCGAGATAAGATGAGAGAGACAGCGAGTTTGGTGGCAGCTTCGGTAGTGAGCTATTTTCTGATCTGACTGATGCGGCGGAGGTGAAAATAACATGCCTGGGCCGTGGCGGAGACAAAGCTGGTCATGGAGAGAGAGGAATCGAGAATAACGCCAAGGTTCTTGACCGAATCAGAGAGGGAGATGGGGGTGCTGTCGAGTTGAAGGTGAAGAGAGGGAGGGAGCTGGGAAAGTTTCTGGCGAGTGCCTACCAGCATGGCTTCCGTTTTGTCGTCATTCAGTTTGAGCTTGTTTGCTGTCATCCAGTTTGTCACGTTTTCATAGCAGTCAGCCGTGCGAGTCAGTAGTGTCTGAGTGTTGTCGAGTTTGTCTTTGTCTAGTAGTTGTGAATCGTCAGCGTAGAGGTGGTGGTGTATGTGTTGAGACTGGATGATGTTGGACAGAGGAGAGGTGTAGAGTGTGAAAAGGACCGGGCCCAGGACGGACCCCTGTGGAACTCCGCAGGAGAGCCTGACTGGGTTGGAGGAGACACCGTCGATGGTGACGGGCTGCTGTCTGTCGGAGAGGTAGGAGAGAAACCAGGAGTGAGCAGAGTCAGTGATGCCAAAGGAGTGGTGAAGGCGGTGGAGGAGGATAGAGTGGTCTATGGTGTCGAAGGCGGCAGAGAGATCGAGTAGCGTAAGAAGGGAGATGTTGCCCGAGTCAGTGGAGAGAAGCAGGTCGTTTAGGATATGTAGAAGGGCTATTTCAGTGCTGTGATGTTTGCGATAGGCAGACTGGAAGGGACTGAGGAGGTTGTCGGCGAGGTGGAGGTTGAGTTGGTCTAGGACAACCTTCTCAAGAAGCTTGGACAGGAAAGAGAGATTGGAGACTGGGCGGTAGTTCTTGAGTTCGTTTGGGTCGAGTTTGTGTTTTTTGAGGAATGGACGGACGATGGCGGACTTCAAGATATCTGGTGAAGAAGATATATAGATTTCCAGTGGTTTGGACAAAACAGATAATAAAAAAATAGGCCGATAATTATTAGGATCAGAACGAAATTTTGTTTTTGGAAGTGGAATTATTTTGGCATATTTAAGTTCGTTATGAAAAGCGTTATGCTGAATACAAAGATTATAAATATAAGTTAAGGATTCTACAATGTATCGGAGAGACAGTTTAAGTATTTTCGGACTGATGTCATTAGGCCCCGAGGACTTTTTATTTGGAAGGTTACTTATGAGTAAACCCACTTCATGAACAGCTAACATAGGGATGTTGAAGGGGCTGTGCCCATTGTTCTTTGTTGACAAAACTCAGACAGCAGATTTAAACGGTGATTAGTGTTATTCTGGCTTGGCGAGATTAGAGATTTGGCAATCGAAAGAAAATGGCCATTGGATGTATCAGCAGTAAGATTAGTGGGAATGGTAGTTGCGGTACTTGGAGACCCCCTAGTAAGTGTGTTTAAAAGGCGCCATATAGTAGAGGTATCTTTGCTGTCTTTAACCGTGTCACGAACTAACTTTTTTCTTGCCTCTCTGATCATGTTTTTAACACGGTTACGCTGTTGCTTATAATCAGTGGACATTTTATTGCTACGTAGATCGTTTCTGAGCGCCATCGCCTGCATCGTTTCCGGAGTAAGCCAGGAAGGAACAGTGTGAGATTTTACCCTCCTCTCGTGTAAAGGAACATGTTTATTAAATACATTTAGGAAAAGAGAGTACCAAATACTGAGGGCGGTATTAGGATCATAGGACAGGAGCACGTCATTAAAAGGAGTATTTTCTAGATCAAATAGAAATTCGTCTTTCCTGAAGTGTTTGAATGTCCTATACGTTGCAGTTGTATGGCCGTTCTTTTTTTGGTTTAGGGAGTTTAGAAGACCAGGAGCAAGCCACAGGATAATGATCACTAACACTAAGATTTGAGACATCAACGTCAGAGACGGCTTTGGGTTTATTAGTATATATGTGGTCTATAAGCGTGGAAGTAGTTGGAGTAATTCTGGTGGGTGATTTCACTAACTGTACTAAGCCAAACAGAGATGACGTTGAGCCCCAGGCGGGGTGCGGCTTAAGTAAATCTATATTAAAATCGCCCAATAGAAGAATGTCGGCCTTCTTTTTTAAAGCTCTGTCAAGGTTCTGACTAAACTGATCGCACCACTCAAAAGTTGAGGCGGGATTTCTATATAAGAACCCAATTATTACCGGTTTTGATTTCGGACACTTAACTTCGACCCATACGCACTCCACCCCCATCATTTCTAGGTCGACACGTCGATGAACTAAATGCTGGATAGAATTATGAATATAGACAGCGATGCCAGTTTGACCGGGAGACAAGGGGTCTCGTCTAAAAACTGAAAAATTGGGGATACTGATTGCTGCATCGCTCACACAGAAACTCAGACGCGTCTCACTGAGTTCAAACAGGTGGAACGGTGTAGGATCGTTAATATATACAGATATGTCGGCTAGTTTGTTGTACAGATGGTGTACATTGAGGTGCCCTATTCTCATAACTGCACCTTTGATGGAAAACTCGCTTGGACTTATTACAAAAGTGTGCACAAAATAAACAATGAAGAAACTATTGAATACAGAAAAACACGGAAATAAAAAGTACTATAAAACTATAAAACGGTAAAAGGCCACGTAATTGAATAAAAATCCTCCAGAGAACAATTAGCAGTTAAGCTACTGAGCTCTCAAAAACTCGCTGCGGGAATGACTGAACCACAAGAAAAAAGTGACGCAACTTGAAACGCCGCATGGAACCCCTGTATGTTCGGCTGTCACTAAGTTCACTTCTTTGTCGTTCCAGTACAATTTTGATTAAATCACTCAAGCCAATAGTCTATCTCACTGTAAAGACACGAAAGAGACTGAAAATTAAAGTCTTTCTTTTTAAATGAACACAATCTTTACAGTGTAAACTAACACTGGCACAGTCTCTGGTGGTAACACTCAATGTTACTGTCACATCAATTTACGACCAACGCGGTTAAAAGACAGAACCAAAGTAATCAATAAACAGCACAGTGTAACCTGTTGGATGCAGACAATAACGTTGGTAGTCAGTCTAACTGATTTACGGTAAGAAAAAGTTACATCTGTAACAATAGCCAAAGTCACTTTCTACTGTAATGAAAGCACAACTGTTTTGCCCACAGACGCAATGAGCCAGAAACAGTATCGCCATCAGTCAGCTTGCCGTGCTCGAGTTCACAATCACCAAATATAAACGTCTAATTAGAGCGTCAGTAAATCAATGATGTACACCACCTACTAGTTTCCAAATGAAAATTAACCCTTTTGTTCATGCATCCACCGGTGCTGTTTGCAGCATCGGTGTTGCATGCACAAGGGGGTTAAGCAAATTAGTGGCAGATAAATCCCTGAAGGAAAGGCTGCGGTTAACTCTTGTCAGTTGATATCGCAGTTAATCAGTTAATAGTAGACACCAGTTATTAACCCAACAATGGACAATTAATCCTCTTGTTCATGCATCCATCGGTACTGTTTGCAGCACCAGTGGTTGCATGCACAGGAGGGTAAGGAAATCAAGGATGCCATGCAGCTCCGAGATGACTATAAAAGAAAGAAGGATTTTGTAGCTTATCGAAGGCAAAGAGTCCATATTAAACATTTAGTGGAAAAAAGCTCAAAGGTCACTTTTTCGCCGTCTTATGAACGGAAAGAAAGTTGTCGTATCTGTGTGGCGAGCGATCAATGCTTTTACGAGTCCAAAAATACCGCACAATGTACACAGTTATCAGCTGATACCTTGAATCAGCATTCCTCTCGGCTGCCAATACGTTGCTAAAAAATACATATTCTGGTCAGTCTTCAGCTGTGTCAGAAAAGCTAAAGACGTTTTGTGCAGAACGGCTGGACCCTGATACGTCATTAATTAGCATTTCTCTGTTAACGATATACGACGTGGGAAAATCAATCTCGTACTTCAAGAACAAACATACTTTTGGCCATGATGGTATAAGTAGCTCAGTTCTGAAAATGGCCCTACCGTAAAAATTATTGTAGATACCTTGACATATATATACAATCTTTGCATAAAGCAGGGGATATTTCCATCTTCTCTAAAAACAGCCAAAGTACCTAAAACGAAAGACCTTGCCGACCCTAACAAGTTCAGGCCCATTTCAATACTGTCAACACTGTCGAAACTGATAGAAAGACAAATTCACACACACTTACAACATTTTCTAAAAAAAAACACAAACTCATACATCCATTACAATCTGGCTTTCGGTGGAAACACTCCTGTCACACAGCATTGGTACACTTAGTTGACAGATGGCTTACTGCCATTAATAGCAGTCAAATGACTGGAGCAGTATTTTGGACCTTTCAAAGGCATTTGACCTCGTCAATCATAAAACTGTAGTTCAAAAACGTAATGTTTACCAACTAAGCGCAGACACATTTGCCTTCCTTACGTCATATCTGCATGGGCATACGCAGTGTGTCTACGTGAATGGTAAAAACTCACCTGAATGGGTGATAGAGCACGCAGTACCACAGGGATCGATTATTGGTCTATTATTGTTCTCTGTCTTCATAAACGACCTTCCATTACATATATCTGACTCAGTGTAAATTGTAGTCTTTTTGCAGACGATGGAACACTGGACGTTTCGTCATCAGACGTAACATGTATGGTGAAGATTCTCCAGGACAGTTTAAAAAAGGTATCTGAATGGTGCAGAAATAACGCCATGATACCTAATCCCCCTAAAGCCAAATGCATGCTGATTACCACACGGCAAAAGCATCAGTTGACCCCCCCCCCCCTCTCCCCTTCAACAAACACGTAACGGCCGGTCTGTGTGGATCATGTCAGGGAACAACGCATGCTTGGAATCAACTTAGAGGACAAGTTGTGCTGGCAAGGCCACATTACTAAACTGTGTAAAATAGTGTGCATATGCATTGCTTTCAGTCACTTTCTTAGCGCCCACTCTCTTTCCTATCTCTTTTTTGTGCTTTGGCCACAGTAGATCTATGATCACTGGTCGATCATGCACATTTCTCTCCCCTGACAGTGCTATAACCTACTTTACTTTGTAACCTTCATAAAATATTAGCACTGGCAGTCTCCCCTTTTCTTTTCATTTATTACTACAATATCGACTGCAACCCCTTCCCCCTTTTTGGTAGGTTCTCTTTTAGGGTGCATGGAAATTTAACTCTATGTGGTGGCATGGAATGTATGCCCCTGCAGACACCACAGTAAAATGTGGTTGTCATTGCAGGTAGGCAGAATTTCCTGCCTCCTCCAGTATTGCCGATAGTGTGCTAAAGAGGTCGCCAAGACCGAAACAGCTGTCCACACCGGCTAAATATCTGGACCCCCCTTTGGGGGACCTAGATTTAAATTTCCATGCACTGAGTGGCTGGAACAGTGGATATGTGATACGCCCCCCTTCGGGGGGTTGGGGGGGGGGGGAGCTTCCATATGCATTGCTTTCAGTCACTTTTTTAGCGCCCCATCTCTTTGCTATCTTTTTTTTGTGTGTGCTTTGGCCAAAGTAGATCTATGATCACTGGTCGATCATGCACATTTCTCTCCCCTGACAGTGCTATGACCTACTTTACTTTGTAACCTTCCTAAAATATTAGCACTGGCAATCTCCCCTTTTCTTTTCTTTTGTGTAAAATAGTATCTAAAAATGTATTCCTCCTGTCGAAATTGAGACATTTCGCTGATGAGCCAACAAGGAAACTCTTCTACTATGCCCATATTCAGTCACATTTGGATTATGCCTCATCTATTTGGGACGGTAGTAGCGAAGCTAATTTTAAAAGTCTGAACTCGCTCCACAGAAGAGCCATTAAACTCTTTGTTGACAGACCCTCAGAGGTCATTAGTACTGACAATAAGTTCCAGCTGTTAGACATTTTGCCAGTTGAAAAACAGTTTATGTATAATAAGTTGGTGCTCATGCGCAAAATCACCCTCTCAGAAACACCATCTTATCTCAATAGTTTGTTCCACTTTGCTCATACGAGGTCCAGTCGAACATCAGGGAACATTCTTGTAGTACCGATGCCTCGACTGGACATTTATAGGTCGTCATTGTCCTATTCTGGTGCAAAGTTATGGAACTCTATTTCTGTGGATGTTAGAGCCGCACCATCGCTTAAAACTTACAAGACCAAGCTGCCGAAACATCTAGGCAAAACTTAATTTTTCCTTTTATTTTTAATTTTTATTTTTATTCTTACATGTAGCACTCCATGCCTTGTGCGGCATTTCACGGATAGTCTGCATTCTCTTGTAACATTTATGAACGCGTATAATATACCGCTGGCATTCAAGCAAGCCGCATTATGTAATATCCGTGACCCCATGGACTCGGCTGGCCAGACGGGATGCCGTCGATAGACACAGCATAAACGCTCGCACCGCGTAGCAGTGCTATAGTTTCTTCGCGCGCGATGATTGCGGGATCACTATACATTACTTTTACTGCGGGCTATAGCAGCTAGCTGTGCGCGGTTTTGGCGCGGGAAGGCCGCTATCGCATGTGTGTGTGTGTTTGTCTGTGTGTGTGCGAGTGTATGTGTGTGTGTGTGTGTGTGCATCCCTACGTGCTTGCGCGTGTGCTGTGTGTGTGTCAGTGTGTGTGTGTACGCGTGTTGTATGTTTGTTGGAGTGAGCAGTGTTGATTTTTATGATGAGAACAATAGCGGTTTGGTGTACAAAATCCTATCAGTATACTCTTTATATTTGCTGCTGTATAGTTTTAAGTGATAGAACGTATGTGCACTTGATATACATGTGTGTGTGTGTGTGTGTGTGTGTGTGTGTGTAGTGTGTGTGTGTGTGTGCGTGTGTGTGTGTGTGTGTGTGTGTGTGTGTGTGTGTGTGTGTGTGTGTGTGTGTGTGTGTGTGTGTGTGTCAGTGTGTGTGTGTGGAGGGTTGTGCAGGCTTGGCTTGGCGCCTGTAGTCTACAAACTAATCTGGCACAAACATGTGCACGCGACAATTGCGCACCGGCGCGCGTGTGTGTGTGGGTAAGAGAGTGATTTTATGTACGTTATTTTCTTTTGTAGTGTGTAACAAGGACAAGAATGAAAACAGATCTGCGCAACTATTCTTTTATCCCTGAAAAATAAAGTTTCATTTCATTCCATTTCATCTCATCTCTCTCTCTCTCTCTGTCTCTCTCTCTCTCTCTCTCTCTCTCTCTCTCTCTCTCTCTCTCTCTCTCTCTCTCTCTCTCTCTCTCTCTCTCTCTCTCTCTCTCTCTCTCTCTCTGGTTATATACTCCACATATCACTGTCTTACATTGTTGAACCCCTCACTTACATTTTTAACTTATGTATACAGTATAATACTTTTCCTGTGGCGTTTAAAAAAGCAAAAGTTGTTCCTATACGCAAGACCAAAGATACTACTGATGTAAATGACCTTCGTCCCATTTCTCTTCTGTCTGTTTTATCAAAGCCACGTGAGAAGCATATTCAAAAGCATCTCCTCCAGTACCTCGAAGAACGGTCCTTGTTAAATAAGTTCCAGTCCGGTTTTAGACCCAAACACTCATGCCACTCAGCATTAGTACGTATGGTTGATTCATGGCTAGATAACATCAACAATAACAAAATGACTGGCACGGTATTCTTGGACATGAAAAAAGCGTTCGATCTGATAAATCATGAAATCTTGCTGAGGAAACTTAATGTTTATTTGAACAACAACAGCCCGTCAGCCCTTTCATTCTTTATCTCTTATCTTTCTGCGAGAACACAAGCTGTCTATGTAAATGGTAACTATTCCACGGAGAGTAAGATAGAGCTTGGTGTTCCTCAGGGTTCGGTTCTGGGCCCATTGTTATTTTGTATCTTTATTAATGATTTACCACTACACATCACATGTGCTAGTGCCGAGTGTGACATGTTTGCTGACGATTCGACGCTACATGCATCCGGTAAAACTGTAGCTGACATAACCAACAGCCTCCAGCAGAGCCTACAAGAAGTCTCTAAATGGTGCAGTAGAAATAGAATGATAGTCAATCCACCTAAAACAAAAAGCATGTTAGTCACAACACGTCAGAAACATCAGCTGCAACCCGCGCCTCTAAACCTCTCATTTGAAGCTGTCCCCATAGAGCAAGTACAGCAGCACCGTTTACTAGGGGTAGTTGTAGATAACCAACTTAGTTGGCAGCCTCATCTCATACACATCGGAAAGACAATTTCGAAGAAATTATTTTTACTGTCTAAACTGAAAACGGTCATTTATCTGAACACGCGTAAACTATTTTTCAATGGACACATCAAGCCCCACATTGATTATGCCTCAACAGTTTGGGATGGCTGTAGCGAGGTTCAGTTCAAGAAAATAAATTCGCTATACAGAAGAGCAGCCAAACTCATTATTCCTAGCTCATCTCTACCCACTGAGGCGAGGCTCGAGGCAGCTGGACTCCTTCCTCTTGACAAACACTTAGTATTTAACAAGTGCGTACTAGTGCACAAAGCTCTTATCGGAACTTTTTACTCTTACTGAGAAGAGATACAGCACCTCTCGGAGCAACCTGAGCATAAAACGGCCCCGCATTGATTTG
The DNA here is from genome assembly GCA_036245525.1 of Semisulcospira habei. Classification (NCBI taxonomy): domain Eukaryota; kingdom Metazoa; phylum Mollusca; class Gastropoda; family Semisulcospiridae; genus Semisulcospira; species Semisulcospira habei. The sequence continues at coordinate 18,320,594 of BTPG01000002.1, read as the reverse complement.
TATAAATCCAGTTTGTCATACTCAGGTGGTTTCCTGTGGAATTCTATTCCTCTGCATCTACAACAAGTTAATTCCCTAGCTGCTTTTAAAGCAAAACTGTACAAGCACTTATCCAAGGCAACGTAAATTTAATTATCTCGTGTTGTCTAAACATAATATATTTTTATTTCTTTTTATGCAACTATTATTTTTATTGTACCATTTGCGTTCACGTGCCGTTTGTGGGGGTGCTTCCCGTATAGACCTGGTCAGGGGATGCAGTGCCGGTGCACATTGTATTCAAACGATGTGCTTAGTATGTCATTCGAGTGAAAGTATATTTGTAGCGTCCCCCCCCCCCCCGCCCCCCCCCCCCCCCCGGGTGGGAGTGTCTGGGGAGGGCTCCCGCAAACGGATATTATGACACGTGCAAACATCTTCGTATGGGTACCTGTGTGTTTTGTTAAATCATTGTTGCAGTTTGTAGTGTTGTCGTAATTCGCATTACTTTCGATGTTGTTTGTGAGTGTAATGTAGCTTTGCCTGTTATTATATGTCAGTAGATGTAGCAAGGACAGATTGGAAGAAAGGCCTGTGCGCCTAATATCTCAATCCTTGATAAATAAAGTTTCAGTCAGTCAGTCAGTCAGTCAGTCAGTCAGTCAGTCAGTCAGTCAGTCTCTCTCTTTCTCTCTCTCTCTCTCTCTCTCTCTCTCTCTCTCTCTCTCTCTCTCTCTCTCTCTCTCTCTCTCTCTCTCTCTCTCTCTCTCTAAATATTTATCACTTGTTCAACAAGATTCCCGATTTGTGTGTTCTCCTCTCTCACCCCACCCCTTTTCATATTTTCGGAATTACAGAGTCATGTTTACGTTCCGACATAAGTGACGCATCTATTTCGATACCGGGGTTTTCAGTAATCCGGCGCGATCCTGTACGTCCTCAGCAAACAGGATTAGCTGTTTATATGCGTGACTCTATTGCGCACTTTACACGCAGAAGAACAGAAAGTGTGTGGGTTGAGGTAAAGACAAACAGATCGGCCCCTCTGCTTGTTGGATTTGTATACAGAAACCCGTCTGCGTTATTTGAGTGGTATGACGACTTTTTAAATATGGCGGATAAGGTTAACAAAAGCAGCACTAACGTGTTATTACTTGGCGATTTTAACATTAATATGTTTGTCTCGAGCTCTGCTTGGGAATCCACAATCACTATGGCTGGTCTCAAGCAGATTATCACGTCTGCAACTAGAGTTACAGAGTCGTCTGCCACTCTAATTGATCATGTATACACCTCCAACAATTCAAGGGTTCTTAGTTTTTGTGCCCTTCAAGTGGCGATCAGTGACCACTAAACTGTGTGCTGAAGCTGGGCTTTGAGGGTGGACAAACAAAATCGGAAAAACCAGCATACCACCATCTATTATAGATCGTTTAAAAAATGTAATAGGGATATGTTTCTAGTCGAACTAAATGAAACCTCTTTTCCCTCGGTTTACAATCATACGAATCCTGAAGATGCGTTGGCCGATTGGTATAGATTGTTCCGTCGGGTTCTTGACAAACATGCGCCGTTGCGTGAAAAGAGGGTGAAACATGTGCATTTACCCCAATGGTTAAGCAATGACATTAAAGAGGCCATGGCTGTCAGAAATGAACTAAAGCGCAACAAAGATTTTGGTGCTTTCCGCAAGCAGAGAAATCGTGTTAAATACATTAGAGACAAAAAAAGACCAAAAATACTTTAAGCGATTGATGGACAACAAAACAGACACCTTATCTGTCTGGCGCGCCCTTAATGCGTTCACTAAATCACGACAAACAGCACCATGTACATCTATATCTGCAGACACATTTAACAACCATTTCTTGCCTGCTGCTGATTCGTTGTTAAGCAGTACGACAACTCACATACCATCTATATCCGAAAGGCTTACAGATTTTTGTGAGGACAAACTCGCGCCAAACGTATCCTTTACTGTTTCTTTGCTTACTGTATTTGACGTTGGCAAATCTATTAGCCGACTCAAAAATAAGCGCTCGCTTGGTCACGACGGGATAAATACATACATTTTAAAACTTGCTGCCCCGTATATGGTCGAGTCTTTGGCCATTTATAATCTCGTTTTACAGCTGGAAAGTAGCCAAAGTTATTCCTCTGCCTAAAAGTAAGAACCTCTCAGACCCTAATAAATTTAGACCAATCTCGCTCTAGTCAGCTCTGTCAAAACCAATTAAAAAAAACATGTACACAGGCATCTGAGCTATTTTCTTAAAATAACAAATAATAATAATTACGGTATTTATAATGCGCTTATCTTATAATAATTATAACTCTAAGCGCGCACTCACAACTCGCGCACGCATGCGCACGCTTTAGACAACGACTCACGTACCACAAATAGTGAAATACGTTACGACAGTCTGCTTAGGGTGGGGAGTGTGGTGGTATAGTGCTAGAGCAGTTGAAAGAGGTGAGTTTTGAGGGCGGACTGGAAGGAGGAGAGAGAGTGTTTCTGACGGAGAGAGTGGGAGAGTGTTCCAGGTGGATGGACCGTATACTGAGAAGAAGCGGGGGCCGAAAGTGCTGAGTTTGGTGCGGGGGCCGTGGAGGCGGAGAGGGTCGGAGGCGGAGTGCAGGTAGCGGGGAGGAGTGTAGGGGTGAAGTAAGTTTGAGAGATAGGCGGGAGCGCAGTTGTTCAGGGATTTGTATCAGAGATACAGAATCTTGTATTGGATGCGTTGGGGGATGGGAAGCCAGTGACGGAGTTTGAGTAGGGAAGTGATGTGGTCTGATTTTTTTTTCTGACGAGGCGGGTAGCATTGTTCTGGACGCGCTGGAGAGTGAGAGTGGTGGAGTTAGGGAGGCCGGAAAGGAGAGAGTTGCAGTAGTCGATGCAAGATAGGATGAGAGAGACAGCACGTTTGATGGCAGCATCGCTAGTGAAGTATTTTCTGATCTGACTGAAGCGGCGGAGGTGGAAGTAGCATGCCTGGACCGTGGCGGAGACGAAGCAGGTCATGGAAAGAGAGGAATCGAGGATAACGCCGAGGTTTTTGGCAGAGTCAGAGAGGGAGATGGGGGTGCTGTCGAGCTGAAGGTGGAGGGAGGGAGGGAGCTGGGAAAGTTTCTGGCGAGTGCCAACCAGCATGGCTTCCGTTTTGTCGTCATTCAGTTTAAGCTTGTTCGCTGTCATCCAGTTCTTCACGTCTTCGTAGCAGTCAGCTGTGCGAGTCAGTATTGACTGAGTGTTTTCGAGTTTGTCTTTGTCTAGTAGTTGACAGTCGTCAGCATAAAGGTGGTGGTGTATGTGGTGAGACTGGATGATGTTGGACAGGGGAGAGGTGTAGAGTGTGAAAAGGAACGGGCCCAGGACGGACCCCTGTGGAACTCCGCAGCAGAGCGTGACTGGGTTGGAGGAGACGCCGTCGATGGTGACGGACTGCTGTCTGTCGGAGAGGTAGGAGAGAAACCAGGAGTGAGCAGTGTCAGTGATGCCAAAGGAGTGGTGAAGGCGGTGGAGGAGGATAGAGTGGTCTACAGTGTCGAAGGCGGCAGAGAGGTCGAGTAGCGTAAGAAGTGAGATGTTGCCCGAGTCGGTGGAGAGAAGCAGGTCGTTTAAGATATGTAGAAGGGTTGTTTCAGTGCTGTGATGTTTGCGATAGGCAGACTGGAAGGGACTGAGGAGGTTGTTGTCAACGAGGTGGAGGTTGAGCTGGTTGAGAACGACCTTCTCAAAAACCTTGGACAGAAAAGAGGGATTGGAGACTGGGCGATAGTTTTTGAGTTCGTTTGGGTCGATGTTGTGTTTTTTTAGGTGAGGACGGACGATGGCGGACTTGAAGATATCAGGGATGTAGCCGTTCTCTAGAGATGTGTTGATGATGTCGGTAATGAATGACAGTAGTTTTGGAAGGCGTCCCGGTAGAGAGAAGCTGGAAGAGGGTCTAGTTCGCATGTTTTGAGAGGCATTTGTCTTGAGGACTTCGTCCTGAGAGACGGGCAGGAAGGACGAGAGGGGGGGGGGGGAGGGGGTGCCGGAAAAGGGGGTGTCGGGAGGGCAAGGCGGAGAAGGCAGAATGTCGAGTGTGTTGCGCAGAGTTTGGATTTTGTCGGAAAAATAGGTGGAAAAAGCGGAAGGGAGTTCTTCTTTGTTGTGTGTGTTTGGGAGAGGAGAGTCTTTAGAAATGTTCATGGTAGCGTAGAGGGTTTTGCAAGAAGTGGATTCCAGGATTTTGTTTTGAAGTTGTTTACGTTTGGAGTCGGAGATCATTCTGCAGACTTTGTATCTAGTTGTTTGGAAGATCTGTCTGTGAACGGTGAGGTCAAATGAGCGCCAGTGGCGTTCCGCTTGTCGGCGCTCGCGCTTGGCCTCAGCTATGTCGTCATTGAGCCAGGGGTCGGGGGGTCGGTTGGGTATGGAGCAGGTGGTGACACGTGCATGGGTGTCTAGAAGTTTTCGAAGGGAGGAGTCGAAATGGTGTGCAAGATCAGGGAGGAGGTGGGGTCCAGTAGAAGGTCGACAGCATCGTCGAAGAAGCTCTCTCGGTTGACAGATTTTAGTTTGCGACGAGAGACAAGGAGCTTGTTTTTTTTCGGGGGAGGTAGGTTGAGGGAGACGAGAATAGCGAGGTTCTTAAAAAAAATAACTTGCTTTACCCACTACAGTCATGTTTTCGACCTCGCCACTCATGCCACACAGTTCTAGCCCACCTGACCAGTACTTGGCTTACGTCCATGAACAAAGCTGAAATTACCGGTGCTGTATTTCTAGATTTCTTTAAAGCCTTTGATCTAGTAAATCATGATATGTTGATACTAAAGCTATCAGTGTATCACGTAAACAAAGCATTCTTGGACTTTTTCAAATCCTACCTGCACGGAAGACGTCAGTATGTGTTTGTTAATGGAAAACGTTCTGCTGAAGGCATAATAAAGCATGGCGTGCCTCAGGGCTCAATATTAGGGCCCTCTTATTTTCCATTTACATCAATGATATGCCAAAGCATATTTCAGATTTGAACGTACGCTGTAGTCTGTTTGCTGATGATGCTACTCTCGGCGTGTCGTCAGCGAATATCTCCACAATCCATTTCTCACTTCAACAGGGCTTAACTGATGTTTCAAAATGGTGTCGCACTAACTGTATGGTACCAAATCCGTCTAAAACAGAATGCATGCTAATAACTACGAGACAAAAGCAGCAGCTACATCCACCCCTGTTTAGCTTTTCTCTGAACTCTGAGCCGATTAGACAAGTTTGAGAGCAACGCTTGTTAGGCATCATTATCGACGACCAATTCACATGGCACGCGCATGTCAGCAGCGTATGTCGAACAGTATCCAGGAATTTATGTCTTCTTTCAAAACTGCGTTATTTTACAGATACACCGACAAGGAAAATATTCTACAACGCACATATTCAATCCCATATAGATTATGCTTCCACAGTTTGGGATGGATGTAGCGATGCGCGCATAAAATGGCTTAATGCTCTTCACCGTAGGGCAGCCAAATTAATCCACCCGGATAGTAAAGAAAGCACCGACGACCGACTCAAAGCCCTCGACATGCTGCCTCTGCGTAAGCTACTCATGTACAAAAAGGCGTACTTATGTTTAAAATCTACCACTCTAAAACGCCTAGTTATCTAACAGGTCTATTTAGCCCTGCTCATACACATTATAAAACGACGAGGAACAATCTATCTATACCAAGCCCGCGCCACGATATATTCAAAACTAGTCTGTCTTACTCAGGAGCCAATCTATGAAATTTGCTGCCTATCGACATTATTGGGGCTACTTCTTTGTCCACATTCAGGGCCCGCTTATTTCGGCAGCTGAAATAAACTTAAGCCCATAGTTGTGTAGGTGTGTCGGCGTTTTTCGAGCGCATTGAGTTGTATTGTCGAGTTTGCTGTTGCTGCTCAAACTAAGCTTATAACCTTCATGTTTAATCAGGTTCTTTGTGTGTGTGTGTGTGTGTGTGTGTGTGTGTGTGTGTGTGTGTGTGTGTGTGTGTGTGTGTGTGTGTGTGTGTGCGTGCGTGCGTGCGTGCGTGCGTACGTGTGTGTGTGTGTGTGTGTGTGTGTGTGTGTGTGACTGCTATTTTAAATCACGTTTTGCCTTTCCAATTTTTTTTGATAATGTTAATGGCATAAAGCCATGTTGATGTTTTTTGCATGAAGTAATCAGCATACTCTTTGTCTTTTGGACACTAATTATCATATGATTATCTTGGCACCGGCTTGAAACCTCTTCAAAAGTTTGCTGGAGAACTTCGTTTATATTTTGGCACTTTGCTGTTTGATGTATGTATGGTAATGTCATCAGCAAATAAGTCACATGTTGCATGGATGTGTTGGTTGATTGTACATTGCTTAACGTCTCGATAGCAACAAGACTTTCTCAGGACGTGTCTGCACTGGCTGTGAAAAAAACAACAACAAAATAACCCAAAAGAATATTGAATGTATGTCACCAGCCGGTCTAATACGCTAAATACATCTAAGACCATTTACCAACACACATCTAATATCCAGAGCTGCAGGCAGCGCAGACAGTTGGGAGAGTTTAAAAAAGGAAAGATACAGGTGAATGGACCATGGATAGAGAGAAACACATGCCCCAAAATAGAGGTGAAACCCCATCCTGTGGGGTTGTCCAGGGTGACCCTGGGAACTAAAAAGTAGTTAATCCCATTCAAGTCCCCCAGGGCAGACCCGGGTGGGGGTTCATGGATGTGAAATGGAGAAAAGGCATATCATTGATTGTAACGCATGCAGAATTTTAACCGGTCGCACGCACAGACTCACAATGCAACGGGAACACTGACTCAGTCGGACGCATTCGTGCAGCACAAACTCAAACACTATTTAGTTTCTGTGACCTCGTTTATAAAACTAACTAGCATAACGTGAACTCAAATATACACTTCACAAAATACACATTTTTCCAATCTAATACTTCACACACACTCCCACACACAATATAATACAAGCCAGGTTAGGTACAAGTCCTCATTATCCAACCTTTTCTATGGTGTTCTCGATCTGTAAGTTCGCGTTGTCCCACGTCTAGGCGTGCCGTTTCCTTGTGTCCCACGTTGCTCACGCTGTTTCACGCGCTCCGAGCTGTGGAATTCCTCCCTCTAGCGCAGCCTCTGTTGACCGTAGTGGCTCGGCACCCCGTCTCTCGCTCCCCGAGCGGTGAATGTCATCACGACACGTTCCTCCAGCGGCAGCCTCTGTTGACTTTGACGTCTCGGGGTCACGTCTCTTGCTCCGCACAAGATCTCTGTAGAACAAAGTTCGAATGTCATAACACTTGCTTAACACACAAACGTTGGATGATATGAGGTACATTATGTAACCTGGCTGATATAAATCAATCTACGCGTTCATTCACACATTCGTGCGTCATAAAACAAACTAGATTCGCAACACATCATAACTCAGTCGCTACACTGAAAAAGACTATAATATGATGCATGCGCCATACATTGGTTCGTACATAAAAACAGATTATACTAACACAACCACGTACTACCTTTATAAACGACTTAGGCATACACACCTCACTTTTCTTAGTTATCCATCTCGGTTAATAACTACATAGGAAAATCACCGGTTGTCTCAACAAATTCCAAACCGACATAACCGAAGCAACCGAACGCTACACAACCAAACTAAATCTTACTAACGCATACTACCTTTAACTTAGTAGCTGTCGATCTCTCTCTTAACTTGACTTCGCGAACGAAGATTTTATAGGAGTTGCCCACGACGTCTGCAGGCTTGTTCGTGGCTGCGGAGGCCAATCCGGGACAGGCAGGTTCGACCGCAGTGGCTGCAGGGGGAGGTATGGCCAGGGTTCTGAGTAGCTGTCGATAATACATATAAAAACGTACCTGATATCTAGGTTTCAGAGTCTTGGAATACGGCTGGCATATCCACACACGTCCGCCCTCAATGACAGAATAACCCGTACTGATTACTCTAGAGCTCTGTTAGGCTGAGCTGCGCCCTAAAACTTCGTGCAAATCGCTGCACTCGTGAATGCACGAACCTCGTGAATACACGTACTACTGGTTACACCCGTAAAACCTCTGACACGACTGTACAATGCTGAAACCCTTTGTAAACTCTATGCGTGGGCATTGATTTTTTTTTTTCAATAACAATGGGCCCACAATTGACTCCTGAGTAACACCACACGTTACTAAACCTATACTCGAGTAATTACCATTAAGCAAAACTTTCAGTCTTCTGTCACTTAGATAGGATGATATAAGATGTACGGTATTGGAATCGATGTGATTTTTTTTTTTTTTTTTTTTGGTTTTTTTTTTTTTTTTTTTTTTTTTTTTTTTTTTTTTTTTTTTTTTTTTTTTTTTTGGTTTTTTTTTTTTTTTTTTTAATAAGATAGAGTGGTTGACTAATATTAAGTCAAGAAAAACTACACCTGAAAACTGAGAATTATTAATGGCTGTATGCCGTTTATCAGTGATATGTGTAAGGGCAGTTTAGCAAGAGTGATTCCGCCGAAAACCAGATTGCATTTTACTGAGTAAAGAGTTCTGTTCTAGAACATTTTGCAGATTGGTATGGCTATGCTTTTTCAATACGTTTTGAGATGGCTGGTAAAATAGAGATAGGTCTATATTCATTCAATGAGTTTAAGTTTTAGTTTTTCGGAAGGTGAATGATCTTGGTTGTTTTTAACTCATCAGGGAAAATACTTGTTTGAATACAAAGTTGGTAAATGAACGTTAGATATTCAACTATGTAGGGCAGAGCTATTTTAAGAATTTCGCAACTGATGCCATCTGAACCACATGGCTCCTTTTTCATATTAGACATATATTTATCCACGTAAACACCAGTTCTAGTGAATGTAGCAGCAGCCCGAAATGAGCAGGTGAATTTCTGTGATAATATTATTAACTGTCGTTTCTCTAAACTTACTGCTCTACGTTTCGCTGTGTGTTTGCGGTGGCTTAGTGGTTTTGGCCGAAACGCTATAGCGTTTCATTATCTGTTATTCTTCTGTACAAGAATCAATTTGTATTTTTGTTTTGGTACCATCACACCGTCGCTTTGAGTATTACCTGCAATGTTTAACGTGTGTGTGTATGTGTGTGTGTGTGTGTGTGTGTGTGTGTGTGTGTGTGTGTGTGTGTGTGTGTGTGTGTGTGCGTGCGTGCGTGCGTGCGTGCGTGCATGCGTGCGTGCGTGCGTGCGTGCGTGTGTGTGTGTGTGTGTGTGCGTGTAACTATCAGAATGCATCACACGTCGTTTACTGTAAACGTTCTGATCTTGTTGTCTGAACATTTTGCTGGGCTGTGATTTTAAACCTAATATTGAATATCATGTTGCATCCGTTTACATAGCACATCTGTTTTCGTTTTTGGTCCCTTACAGGCAGACAATGTCCTGGTGACTATCACTTTGACCTGGCCACTCGGACTTGCTTTAAGCTGGAGCAGACCTTGAGGAACTTTACGGCTGCCAGCAATTTCTGCGCTCTTTCAGGCGCCCATCTTTTCTACATTAACACCCTGCAGGAGTGGACCGCTGTCAAGAACTATCTCCAAGGTAAAGAACAATCTTGCAATAATCGCCGATGTTTGTGAACGTACAGGCATGAAACTTGGAAAAATACTTTGTTCAAGGGTGCCTAGCAGAGCCTTCGAGCCATATTAAAATAGTGTATCTCATTTAAGGGATAAAAGACCGTTTCCCTTGCCGCTGTATTTTCTTGCACAAAAATGTAACTTCACCAATTGTAAAAGCTGGCAGAGACATTTGGGAGAAATTACCGGTGATATACTGTCTATTCTCAACTAAACAGATCACTGCAGTTGCTAAGCCTAAAGGCGTAGAAGGTGTAGCTCAGAGTATTAGGCAAATGCCTGAGCTGCACAGAGGTTGACAGAAGCGCGCTACTGCACAGCGAGACTGATTTTTTTGTTACTCTTTTAGATGCTTTTTGTCTACCGTATTGAAAGTGCGGTAGACTTTAAAATGGGGCTGGTCTGAGCGCATTCCGGAGTATGCACATGCCGTTTTTGGCGTGTAGGGCAGAAATCCTGGCAAAGACGTAACAAGACAACAATGACGTCACGTCTAGCTACGCAAACCTTGCTAGAGGACGTCTTTTGGGCGCCAAAGCGCCGTATGTGTGTATGTGTGTGTGTGTGTGTATGTGAAACGACTAGAGCCCGCGGTTCAGAATGGACAAGCATTAAATTTTAGGGTATTGTCCCTAAAAGGATTATCTCAAGACTTTGTTTTTTTTTATTTTTTTTATTTTTTATTAAGGTGTTCACTGGCGAGAAAATGGCCGTTTCACAAACACCGGTTGATCCACACTGGAGTCCGTAATGTTTCTTATTTTTACTGGATATTTTGCAAATTGCTAAATTAAAAAGGAGATATTAAATGAGTTTGTTAACCAGCATTGTACCTCTAGAACTGTTGGCCTGATAATTAAAAACAAATTGTATATTCTTACGTTTTGGGGATTAATTTCACGAATTATATGTGTTAATCTTAAAACAATTAATTTTTTAACCAAAAAACATTCTTCTCAATAATAATCGCTTGATTTTTCATATACGGTATTTACATAAGCCTAAAGTTTGTCTCGGCTGTCGGGTACTATTAGGTCAATTGTGACCTGTATGCCCTATGTGTGAAAATCAGGGCCCTATGTGTGAAAATCAGGCAATTTTCTGCACCACTTTTTTGCAGTCATTTGTAAAACAGCTAACATAACTTTAATTTTTCTCTTACGAAATCAAAAACTATCTTCTCTTTAATACCAGCATATTTTTTTTTTCATAAACAGTGTTTGCATAAGCCTGTTTGTCCCGGCCCTGGAGTACGATTGGGTCAAAATTGTGACCTGTATGCCCTAGGCGTGAAAATCAGCAAGAAACTTCAAAGTTGATCCTCTGATGCGTCAAGTGTTAGTACTGCGATGAGTGATGTATAACGTCGAGTCGTCACTATGAACACGGTGTTGTGGGACTAATGATGCCATCACGTGAAGCTTGAAGAGACGTCATTTCGCTGCTCGTGCTATTATCCTTCTTCAGAATAGCTATGCTACGCCAGACCAAAGAGCTTGCGATTTACGAATGGCGGGAATCGATGTGTGTCCGTCTTTATTTCTGTGCCAGTGTGTGTGGATCAGAGAGTGGGTTAGAGTAGAAGGCGATGGATTCCTGTCGCTACACGAGCCCACAGAGCGTACTAATGGCGGGGAGAGCCGTGTGTCCGTCTTTATTTGTGTGCCCCGACGTGTGTGTTGATCAGAGGTTGGCTTTTGAGAGAATGGGAATGGATCAGCATAATAAGCCTAAAAATATGAACAGCTCTGAATGTTCCTAAAAGATAAACGCATGTGAGCTCGAAACAATACGGTATACCTTGGGATGAAATCTGCATCTTGCTTAAGTTCGACTGAAATTCAGAAAGAGTTTGTTTTTGTCTTGAAATAAAGTCTAGGTTCCAGTGATGAAAAAACAAAAAACAACTACCAACATGGTGATACGGTTTTGGTGTAAAGTATTTGTGTAAGGCGTGGTTCAAATAACGCTGTCAATTGGACTTTATTTCATGACAAATCAGCGTTGCTGAATGTTGGTGTTGGGAATGTTTAATGATTGACTCTTAAAATGTAAGTTAAATAAACTGAACTGGTGGCTTTTTCAGGCTACCGTAACTCGCTGCCAGGAGCCGTGTATTTCGGTGCAACCGACGCCCAGACAGAAGGCAGGTGGCTCTGGCAAGATGGAACTAATGCCGGCAGCATTCTGACCACATTGTGGAGCTATGGAGAACCCAATAACTGGCCAATAACTGTGGATGGAGAGGACGGACTTGGCCTGTTGATGGCAGACTTTGCGTTCTACAATTACTCCTTGAGCGTTCCCCTCATGGGTGTTTGTGAAATCGATGTCATGTAGGTGTAGCTTTTGACTTCTCTGCTGTCCGTCTGCGGGAATACTGCGAGTACTCCAAAGAGCGGATCTTGCCTCCTGACACCCCCCCCCCCAGCCCCCACCCCACCCCCAACCCCCACACCCCCGTCCTCCTACCATACACACACACACACACACACACACACACACACACACACACACACACACACACACACACACACACACACACACACACGAACACTTATGCGGACACATACTTGACAATGCTACATCACAGAGCGGTTTTCTTAGTTTGGACCCCCCTCCCCCACCCCTCCATCATTGTGTAAGTATGTCCGGTCGGTCTTAACTCTTTGACTGCCGGTAGCGCTTTTGGTCACGGCGATCTCCTGCAGGAAGTGTTAGGAAGAGTCCACCAGGAATCGCCGCGACCAATAGCGCTACCGACAGCCAGTGGCTTTAGTAAGATCACATACACACGGATGGTTGAGCCCTACCCCTCCCCATTTTGTCCTCCCCCACCCCACCCCACCCCCCCTTCCTTGCTAATTGAAAAGAAAGTTTTGGGAAAAAAAGAAGAAAATAAATGTATATTTCCCAATGATTACTGAGTAAAATATTGACATGACACAAAACAAACAAAGCAAAAACAAATTATGTATACTGCATTTGCATCTGTGCTGTTACGCTTCATTGCTTTAGTTAATTGTTGCTGTTGTCGTTGTTTTTCATCATGTTTCTTTTATAAACGCTTTAGTGGACCACTTTACGGCCAGTGCACAGCGATAAACATCCACAAGAGGCTGAGATCCTCATGAGCCCAGAAATAGCCGTGGCTCATGAGGATCTACCCCTCTTGCTGCCCGCACTGAATAATTCATATTGGCGGAATGGGTTATCGCATTGTGCCCGAGATACGAAACATCCACATTTGGGAGTTTTCCTCTGAGGACTGTATTACAATTCAGGAGACAGGTCGACCATGATAGTTCAAGGGTGGTGGCAGAATAGCTTGGCGCCTATAGGCGCCAAGCTATTCTGCCACCACCCTTGAACTATCATGGTCGAGCCATATCTTAATATGGTGGCCCGCGGGCCGAATGAGTTGACAGCTGTGAGTCTGCAACTTTTTGGAACATCGTGCGTTGTGGCTGGGAGGGTAATGAGGTTTCCGATCTACATAAGTGGAAACACTGGCTCATGCTCTGATAATCAAGCGGGTGTTACGCCATTATAATAATAGTGAGGACTTTACATTTTGTCGCGATTTTTGTGGTAATGTGACGTCTGTCCAACGTTTTAAGATTGTGTGTATGCATATTAGTTTTTGTATTCTGGCGATGTTAACTAAAGGAAAGTTTCCATTTTGCGTTTAATATTTCACCGACAATAAAAAAAAAAATTTCAATTCATTTTGTTTCAACTCTGTTCAATTCATTCAATTCGAAACCAACTCACCATTTTATTTAATTCAGTTCAGTTACATTCCATTCTTTTCAATTTATTTCAATTCATGCCACTTTAATTCCATTTCATTTCATTCATGTCGTGCGCGGGTCAACTGAGGCCGTCATCGGCCCCATGATCTATTGCTCCTTAGGCTGTGCCAACATTTGTTGGTGTTTGTCGCACAATTCTCGTAGAGCCTCAATAGCATTGTGACCATTTTTTTTTTTACAAAGGTTGTGGTTTGCCAAAAAGCCTGTGTTTTGTCACAAGCTTATACGGACACGCAAACCGTTATGATTCCTTAAAACAGTTTTGACAAACATTGACTAGTCTGTGCGTGTGTGTGCGTATTATATATATATATATATATATATATATATATATATATATATATATATATATATATATATTATATATATATATATATATATATATATATATATAATGTGCTATACACATATACACATATATATATGTGTGTGTGTGTGTGTGTGTGTGTGTGTGTGTGTGTGTGTGTGTGTGTGTGTGTGTGTGTGTGTGTGTAGCACATTGAACCAATATGGAATTTCTGTAACAGCTGTCACATTGTCACAACGCTGGTAATAATACTGCACACATATTATGTGACCACATACGCATGCTGTGCTCATTGATTACAGATTACTGTTATACAACACATACTGATTTGTGTGGCGATAGCGGTGTGTTACGTACAGACAGTGTGTATCTACAAATAGCTGTGTCTGAATGAAAATCCGAAATCCATTCCGAAAGCAAAAATAGTATATTATATTGAGCAACATTTTTATTGATATAGTGCGATAACAGGCAAGTGTGATTACGAGACTCGAATTAAAATGTCCGAGTCTGTTACGTGGTGGAGTTGTAGTCAAAGTATGATAAACACACCAGACGCACGCACATAAGGTTCTTTTAAATAAACTTCATCAAGCTGCAATCCGGAACACGTGGCTTAAGGATGTAGACAATACTGGAGTAACAGTTCCAAAAATATTTTAATTCAGCGATGCGATCTCCACACAATGCATTTCCAAATTCACAAACACTGATACGAAGTCTGTTCTGCAATGTCCACACTCCGACACAAAGCTTCTCATACGCAGCGTCTCACACAATGTACACCCTATACGGGCCACGTACCTATTATCTGCGTGTCTCTATCACTGACAATGCAAGACAATGTACGAACGTGCTTTCCTATCGCCCTCTTTATATATACTACCAAATTCAAGAATTATCTACGAAAATCATACAACGCAACCAATCAGAACGAAACACGCAACTGAAACTCATTAAAATGATCTTTCTAGAAAAACTACAATAGGCTACGAAAATTCAGCTGCTAACTTCAGCTCTAAATCCTAGTGTATAATGAAGTCACATAAAAGTATGGCAGCCCTGTCACGACCTTGCATATCCGCTCTAGAAAATTCTGGAATTGTCACAAAATAAAACAAAAAAGGCTGCTCAATTCACGCGCACAGAAAAATAAAATGTTGCAAACTGTTACGAACTCCCCGACGTCACACATACGAGGTCACTAGACAGCGCAACCTTATCGAAGGTTCTAATCTACGCAAAATAAAGATCGACCGCTATTCTCCGTGCGACGGTAAAACTTAACGAAATCTGCTTTACGTGCAAACGAGAGAAAAACTTACTAAAAGGGTACGTGATTCGTAACCATGATAGCTCAAGTAAATATCGGATCGTTTCCTATGATTAACACATGTATGCTCTCACAGGACAACACAACCACAATCGTAACAGAGTCGAAGACGAGGACATTTGATTCGAGTCAAGTAATCACATCTGTCTGTTTATCGGCACTATATCAAACAAAATTGTTGCTCACCAAAACAAAACAATGCCTCGCGTCATTCATTTTGCGGCTGACTGCGGTTTTTGAAAAAAAAAAACATCAATGGCAGACGGTCGCACATCGCTGTCGAGTCAGCGCGTATATTTCGAATGACTAGGAAGACATCAGTACATTGTATAACCGTGCGTGTTGATGAGTAAGTTCTACTTGTAACTAGATCGCGTATAATTGCGGAAAATGCCAGCAGGATGTTTTTTGTTGTTTTGTTTTGTTTTTTTCTTTTCTCAGGTTGTCGATCAGCTGACATCTCGTCAATTTCACTTGTCAGTCCAGCCCGACTCGCTCGATTCCTGGCGTTTTTTCCTGTCACTTTCCTAACCATACCCCCACGACGAAGCATAACGCCAGTAGATCAAGGCCGGGCGCAAGCATGGCTGAAGGATGGAATTTCCGGACGAGAAGTTGGGAGACGAATCGGAGTGTCCCATTCAGTGATCCAGAGGCTGCTGGCACGATTCCAAGAAACTGGAAGGGGATACACTGCTCAGGATGCCCGCGCTGCACCAGCAGAAGGGTGGACAGATACTTCTGTGTGGCGGCTCTGCGCGACCGAACTGTCACGTCAACCACTCTGCGACGTCAACTGATGCAAGCTGCAAACGTTAACGTCAGCAGAAGCACAATCTGCCGACGTCTGCGCGAAAGTGGCCTGGCTTCATGCAGAGCAGCAGCGAGAATACCCCTCACCAGCTCATCGCAGAGCCCGGGTTGCATGGTGTCGTCAACATGTGAGGTGGAACAGACTCCAGTGGGCTCAGGTTCTGTTCACTGATGAATCACGGTTCACTGTGTCCTTCAACGATGGCAGGGTGAGTGTCTGGAGACGCCAGGACCAGCGAATCAGTAATGGATGCGTCCAAGAGGTGGATCGCTACGGAGGAGGCTCAGTCATGGCCTGGGCAGGCTTAAGCAGGGAAGGCAGGACCACCCTCCACGTCATCCGAGGCACCCTGACTGGACTGCGCTATCGGGACAAGATTGTGCAGCCTCTCATCCAGTCAGCTCTCCAAGCCATAGGTGACAATACCGTTGTGCAGGACGACAACGCTCGCCCTCATCGCGCCCGTGTGGTGGATGAGTACCTTGAGCACCGGGGCATCAAGAGAATGGAGTGGCCAGCTCATTCACCTGATCTGGCTCCCATGGAGCACCTCCGGGGCGTGCTGGGGCAACGTGTAATCAGCAACCACCCCCACCCCCCACCTAAAGGCGTCCCTCAGCTGAATCAGTTCCTGCATCAAGAGTGGGAAGCCATCCCACATGTTCTCCGAACCCTGGTGAACTCCATGCGTCAACGCTGCATTGAATGCTTGGCTGCAAATGGTGGGTACACCCGCTACTGTCTGGACCAGTCTTGTATGACTTTTCACATGAGGGGTGGGTGAACATTCTAACGTACTGCTGTTGTTACAATTGCTTGATTTACTCAAAACTTAAATGAAATTTGTTACCGACTAAATTAGCAAAGTACTGACTCCAAGTATTGCTACATTATTTGTGTGGTGTGGTCCGTGCTTCTGCGATAAAAAGTGGCCAAATCGTTAGAGCACCTACCTGCGAAAATCTGCAGGTCCTTTCGAAACGACTCGCAGTTGCATACGATGTTTGTGCCTATTCTGGACACGGGCAGTGGCGTTTTTCTGTATATTATGATTATATACGTTCCTTAGTCTCACTCTGTCTGTCATTTTAACTAGATTCCTCTGCGGATTTATCTAAACAACGCGTTTTAGCTTGTAATCCTAAAAAAAAAAAAACATATTTGCAAGGTGCGAGTTGTATCTGACTAGAAGTTAGCCGAACAGAGTCAGAAATACATTTGAACCAACCAGAGATGCACATTTATGTTGTGCTCCTAACCGAAATCGTTATAAGACCAAATTTGGAAATTATCGAAAAATTCTTAGGTTTGCCTAAGGCAGTTTTTTTTTGCCGTTGCTTGTTCGTTTAGGTCAGGGTGAAGGATAATTACTGCGAGGGAGAGAAGTGGCTTTCAAACGACATAACTTGTTTAAATGCGGTAAGAAGAATGTGCGCTTTGACCAGGTTCGAAAGTAGGCAAAATGCACATATTTTGAGGGCGGAAAGGGGGGGGGGGTTGTGTTGGGGTGCGTGTGTGTGTGTGTGGGGGGGGGGGGATGTAAACAAACTCCGGGTATTTTGTTTATTTAACATTTTTTAGTGTTCAATAAAATCTCTGAGGAAAAAGGGGTATGT
>BTPG01000002.1:18238094-18298094 GCA_036245525.1 Semisulcospira habei | reverse complement strand
CCGCTGGGTTTCTATATACAAAACCTATCAGAACAGGCGAGGACTTGTTCGTTTTCACTTCTAACCACATGCACTCTATATTTGGGGATTCTAAATCACAACACCTCTTTACATAGTTGTTGATCGAATTGTGTACGTACACTGCTAGGCCAGTATGTCCGGGGGCAGATGCATCTCGCCTGAGAATGGAGTAATTGTATATAGCTATGGCATGGTCACTAATGTTAGCTGTTAGACGAGATTCCGTAAATCCAAAAATGTGAAATGGTGAGGACTGGTTTAGGAGAATAGTTATAACTGGTATTTTGTGACAAAGGTGATGCACATTAAGAGGACCGATATTTAAAAAAATGAGTGCTGTTGCCACCTGTTTTCATATTAAACATATAGATAGTCAAGCAGAACAAAGCAAAAACAATAATAACAACAAATACAAAAATAAACAAAAACAAGAAAAACAATGTGTAGGCTGAAGAAAAAAATATCGTGTAAACACCTAGCATGTAATTACACAACATAAAGTGTCTAAGTATCCAATTGGTACTAGAGGATTCCAATAGTCAAGAGCTGTAGGCGGTTTAAACAAACTATCACACGCTCAAACAATCTTCACACGTGACTGTTGGCGGTGACTAGCGCAATCACAGCAGACAACACGCGGTCAATACAATCCGTCACTCCTTTGTTTGGATTAGCTGTGTCGCCGAATGAGAAACCACTCGAGTATTGAATTGTTTCAGCCTGCACAGACGCACTGGTTAGCTTTTCTCCGGAAAGCAGGGATAAGCAAGGTTGTCAAGCAACGCAATAAAAGTCCAACGTGCTCTATGTTATAGTCCAGTCACAGGTTTGAAGATAGGTCCCTTTGGGTCCATGCAACACCATACGTAGTTGTAATAGTTACCGTGTACGAAAAAAAAGTCACATTCGTGGTATAAATGAGACGTCATGCAACAGTCTGTGATAATAAGTTTATGCAAAAGCAAATCACCTTGTCAATCGAAAACGTCATAAAAGTCTGTATGTCTGAAAGTCTATGTTTACTATTAAAAATAAAGCAATGGATGACATCATCCTCCACTCCATTTAATATCAGATCAGTGCTGACATTGTGTCGCTTGAAAAGACTCTCACAACAGTTAATAGAAAATGTTATGAAGTGTCTCTGTCACACAATCTTGTATCGGCATGGTCTCATTCGCTAAATCATTGTTTATTATTGTGTCGCAGTGACTCACATAAAATCAAGCTTAGATGATGTTATGAAAAGTCTCTGTGACACACTTTTGTATCAATATAGTTTCATAACCTAAATCATGGAGAGAGATAGGGAGGGGGAGAGAGAGAGAGAGAGAGAGAGAGAGAGAGAGAGAGAGAGAGAGAGAGAGAGAGAGAGAGAGAGAGAGAGAGAGAGAGAGAGAGAGAGAGAGAGAGAGAGAGAGAGAGAGAGAGAGAGGAAATGAACTGTTTACGCTTGTTGTTGGTAGTCGTATTAAGTGTTGTCCAGATAGAGGAATGGTTTCTGTCTTTTTCGACTGTTTTGGTTACAAACGATCTCTGCGCCTCTCTAACTAAGTACTTAACTTTATTTCGCAATCTTTTAAATTCATGAAAATTCTTTTCTTTCTTAGTCTTATTTCAATCATCCATTGTTTGTTTGATTTCATCGGTTATCCATGAAGGAGGCTGGCCGGATCGGACTCGCTTTCTTCTTACTGGCGCATGTTTGTTTACCACCCCTAGGAACAGATCAAGTAAGAGAGAAACAGCCTTATCTGGGTCGGTACAATTGTACACATCATGAAAGGGTGTAAGGCTAAGATCGTGTAGAAAAGCATCTTTGTTTAGTTTCTTTTAAAGACCTATAGGTAATGTACACATGATGATCCCTCTTTTGTTTGGACATCTTGCACGACGATGTACAGATGGGAAAATGATCACTGACATCTAGTGGGGGGACGCTGATCTCCAGTACTGACACAGTTGTTGGTATAGATGTGATCAATGAGTGTAGTGGATGATTGGGTTATTCTAGTAGGGGTTTGGACTAGTTGCTTCAACCCAAAAAGAGTTGTTGTCGTTTGCCACGTGGGATTTGTTTTCAGTAAGTCAATGTTAAAATCACCTAACAGCTTTACATCTTTGTCACTTTATCCATCATCTGCACAAAGTCATCATACCACTCGACAGCGGACGGTGGATTTCTATATACATAACCCATTATAATTGGCGATGAGTTATTAATTTTTACTTCTAGCCATACACACTCAATCTCAGTTGACTCCAGATCATCACGTCTACGTACCAGATGTGCAATCGAGTTATGGACATAAACAGCAATCCCTGTGTGTTTGAGGGTGTTTGGGTCACGACGAATTAAGGAAAGGTTTGGAATGCACAGATTTTCGTCGCTAATTCTTGAGTC
Source organism: Semisulcospira habei (assembly GCA_036245525.1). Lineage (NCBI taxonomy): Eukaryota > Metazoa > Mollusca > Gastropoda > Semisulcospiridae > Semisulcospira > Semisulcospira habei. The sequence goes on along the minus strand of BTPG01000002.1, from coordinate 18,295,669 downwards.
CAGACGTGATTCCGTTAGTATAAGGAGATGGAAGTGTGAAGGCTGGTTTAAAACAATTGAAATGCAGGAACCTTATTGTAAAGGTGAAATACATTAAGCTGACCGACCTTCAGCCCGTGGGCATGCATGTAATTGTTTGATGGTGTACACATTTTGATGACGAAAATGTAAATATAAAGTTTTCTGTATCAGAAACTCAGTCCAGTCACTGAAAGGAGTGATATGTGCGAAAATATGGAATAAACCAAATCCACCCACAACTGCTGGTCATATGATTTCTTGGATTTCGCTCCATAATTCAAAGGTCTGGCGGTTTTACTGTTTCTGGTTCATTCCGTTTTCTTTTCCCCGTTGTTTGGGGAGGAGGGGGGTCGGGGGGGGGGGGGGGCTTTGTATTGGTTGGGGTGTGGCCGGAGCGTAGGAATAACTTGAGATATTTTCAATGCCAGTTAGTTTCTTATTGGGAGGTCACGCGTTCTGCTTCGTTTAAGGTGTAATGATACTGTTTCCGTTTGGAGTCGGCGTGCGGCTTTTCCATATAGCACAGCAGACGACGAGATCACATCGTTTGCGCCACTAGCTGCACCACTAGCTGCACCACTTTGCAGTGGCTGGTAAACAGAAAAGTGTCAAAGTCGCCAGCCCAAGTACGAAAGCTACTGGCCGAAGTGCATGAACACAACAGACTTCTGCACTGACCACTAGCCCCACTAATTTAGCAGTACCGCTTTAAAAAAAAAAAAGCAAAAAGAAGAAGAACTTGAGGCATCACTAGCTCAATCAAATTAAAAGCCGCACGCCGACTCCAAACGGAAACAGCCTAATGACACATTAAACAAAGCAGAACGACCTCCCAATAAGAAACCAACTGGCAGTGGAAATATCTTATTTCTACGCGTGTGTTTGCGTGCGTGCGTGCGTGTGCGTGTGCGTGGTCTATTAATTTGACTAACGCTTATGCCGTTTTCTTATTAAGAGAGACTACATCCCTTAATTCAGTTTTTACCCAAAATGTTTGCGACCCTTGTTCTGCGTGCGTGCGTGCGTGCGTATGTGTGTGCGTGCGTGCATGTTATGTGTGTGCGTTCATGTGCGTGCGTGCGTGTGTTCGTGCGTGCGTGTGTGCGTGCATGTGTGCGTGTGTGTGTGTATGTTTTATTCAGTTTGACCAAAGCTAATGCCGTTTTCTTAGAAAGGGAGACAACATCCCTTCATTCCGTTTTGACTGCACGTGGTTTCGCCCCTTGTTCTGCAGGTCTGATGAAGGTCCTATGACGGACTAATTGCCATGGAACAGTGAGGTCGGTTTCGTTTGCAAAAAAAACGAGAGCGTAATCGCGGTTGAAATCCAACTTGTACCGTCACCAAAGACAACGCTCCAAACACCTCTAAGGGGCATAGATCCGATCAGTTGTGCCCCGATTTTGTAGCAGATTCCGATCCGATTGCGAGCGGATGACCGGTCAGAATGCCTCTTTGCATCCGATCCGATCCAAATCGGCCGGGAATCTTGCGTTTAGAGCCTGCTCTATTTGGGCAACACAAATCGGCTCCGATTGTAAGTTTCAACCTATCCTGTGTTAGCGACCTGTGACCTTCCGGTTCAAAGCGGTCGTCAAAATCGGGAACGTGTAGCAGTGCACACGTTTTGTAATCCGGCCCGATCACACTCCGATTGAAACGGTTCTGGAAACTGCTCGAGAATCGGCCTCAAAATTGGCACCGTGTGGTGGGGCCTTTAGAGGTGTTTGGAGTGTTGTTTAGAGCTTGGAGCTTAACTCATTCTACCCCAGACACACCACAGCAAGATAAGGATCGACCACTGATAGTTCAAGGGTGATGCCAGCCAGCTTGGCGCCTATGGGCGCCAAGCTATTCTGGCATCGCCCTTGAACTATCATCGTCGATCTGTGTCCTGCACTGCAATGCAGTCTTCAGAGAACAAGGGCAAAATTTGTGGATTTCGGTGTTGGTGTAGAATGAGTTAACTGGAGCCTTTCAGGGTTTGGAGCTTGTTCAGTGCCACAAGCTAGTTATCTGCTTTTGTTCGTTGTTGGGAGCCGTTCTTGGTAAGAAAAGATTTCACTAGCACAAATGTTGGACTTCAGCTCCTGACCATGTGATTTGGCCTGTATTTGCCGTCTGGTGCCGGGATGTCCAGCTAAGTATGTGGTCAGCGCCAACACTGGCTGAGAAAGGGCGAGTTCGGCCGACGGTGTTCTACTATACAATGTTGGGTGTTTTCCATCGTAAAGAACCGAAATGGTAAAAGTCACTACCACCACGATGCCCCCTCCCACCCCCTCCCAATTAAAAAAAAATGTTGACAAAAAAAAAGAAAAAAAAGAAGAAGAAGTGCAAAACGAAAATAAGTAGATAAATAAATAAACAAATAATAAATTAATAAAATAAATAAATAAACAAATCAATAAATAAATACTATAATAAACACATTGTGATGATGTGGTATTTTGGTGACTGTGTTCGTTTTTGTTTATCGTTTTATAAGAATTCACTGTATGCGTATACATGTCTTTACTATGCGTGAGGAAAAAAACTCTTGCAATTACAGTTAGATTGTTTCCCCTGTTCTTCTAGTAACTAGCTTAGGGGTCATCGAGGGCACTGCTTATAATTAGTCAACCAGTCGCATTAATTGATGACCAGTGGTAATTTTGAACCTTTGTATTGAGCAAGCCATTGTTTTTCTGGTTTAACTGAGAGAGACTGCAGCACTGCTGCCGAACTGAAGACTGTGGGACTGATTGCTTTGATTCTACACTGCACGCACGCGCCCACACGCACAAACACACACACACACACACACACACACACACACACACACACACACACACACACACACACACACACACACACACACACACAGAAGTAAACTGGATGATCTGATTACGATCTATGTATACATACTTACCAGCCTGGAATTCCATGGCATTGTATACCTGAGAGAGGTCAAAGGAATCCACGGTACTCCGAAGACCGAAGGCCTGAGGGGTACAACGATTCCTTTGACCTCCCGAAGGCCTACAAGGGTCCGTGCAGCGAACCCCTCCGAACAATAACGTGTTTTTTTCCCAGTCATTCTTCCACTATTTTCGTAAAAGAAATCAAGAAGACATCTTGCGACCTGGATCACGTCAGACATGACTGACGTCAAAGGAATATACATTGATACATAATAGACTTATGTAGTAATTTACAAATATGTCATGACGTTGCAGTTTCCAGTACTGAGTGTGCTTGTTGTTTCGAACAACACTAAGTAACTTTGTACTTTAGAATGTTTGGCGATCTTTTATAGAGCAAAACTGGCATCCAAGATGCGTCATCGAAAGGGCTACAAAACGTCCGCCATTTTCGCTACAAGGGTTTTTATATAACGGTCACATGGTACGGTTTACGCTAAAGTGACTGGTCGTGTGACATAGGGAGGAAAACAAATGTATCTCTCTCTCTCTCTCTCTCTCTCTCTCTCTCTATATATATATATATATATATATATATATATATATATATATATATATATATATATATATATATATATATATATATATATATATATATATATATATATATATATATATATATATATATATATATATATATATATATAAACACCACATAGTTTAGAAAGAGTTACACTTTTATTCTATGCACAAATTTTCGCCCTCTCAGCGAAGGCTTCTTCAGGGGAATGCCCAGGTAACAGGTAACTAGGTAACAAAACATAATTTACGTGTGAGAAGAAGCCCTCGCTGAGAGGGCGAAAATTTGTGCATAGAATTAAAGTGTAACTCCTTCTAAACTACGTGGTGTTTGTGGATCCTTTCTTTTACATTTTAAGTATTTCACTGCTGCTTGGATACATATATATAGTGTGTGGTGCCAGCTTTCCTGGACTGGTTTTATTTATTCATATATATATATATATATATATATATATATATATATATATATATATATATATATATATATATATATATATATATATATATATATATATATATATATATAACACATGACATCCTTTAGTCTCAGCCTAATTGTACTTCATTGTATTTATTTCTTGGGCACATTTCTGTGTGCCGCTCGTTTGTAATTTCTCACGGGCCCGAGTTTGAAATAAACTGAAACTGCTTTTATTTGTTTTAAGTCGAATAAAGAAAGCAAATGTCCCCGCGACTTTGTTAGACTCCTCCATTACAAGCCTTTGCGGCCTGCGTGCTTGTCTTTTTGCACCATTACAACATTAATAATAAAGAAAGGAAGGATGGGAGGGAGGAGCGAAAGACCGAACGACAAACAAACAAACAAATTAACAAACAAACTAAAACCAAACAAGCAAACAAACAAAGAAACTAACCAACCAACCAACCAACCAATAAACAAACAAAGAAACAGCATATTACAAATGCATTATGTGAAACAGTTGCATGACATTGTCTAAACATTTATTTGGTTTGTATTTGTATTGATACTTTCGTTTCTGTGTACGCACGTCAACTCATTCTGCCCGCGACACACCACAGCAAGATATGGCTCGACCATGATAGTTCAAGGGTGGTGGCAGAATAGCTTGGCGCCTATAGGCGCCAAGCTATTCTGCCACCACCCTTGAACTGTCATGGTCCGTCTGCCCCTGAACTGTAATGCAGCCCTCATACGATAACTCCCAAGATTGGGTATTTCGTATCTCCGACACATTGAGTTAAGGAGCCAAAGAGGTTTCGCTGAGAAATTTATATCACATTCTTCACAGGGATTACACCTGAGCTATCTACAACAGTCCCTGCCACCGTACATACATTTTGTTTCTGAAACATTGGTTATTTCAACGACACAAAGGCGCAGCTCTCAAGGAATAGGGATACAAATTGGTCTCAGCAAGAGACATAGATCCTCATAAGGATCTATTCCTCTTGTTATCGGGTTGTGAAGAGTTTAATTGAATTGCCATCTGCAACGTCCACTTGCAACGGTCAGATCAGTTAAGATAGCTCAAGAGTAGTCGTCAGTTAACTATGCGCATCCAGGTGCCAAGCTAATTTGGCACTACACTTGAACTTTCATTTCTGTGGTACGTCAGGGTTGGATGGGTGAAATAACACGTAAAAATAACCATATTAATTATTGTCATATGATTGTCGACTTAACTCATTCAATGCTCTCCGCAAGCATTGCTGCGACAGTGACGAAAAGCGTTGCCGGCGGCAGCTATTGATGCTGAAACCAAGGGGAATCACAGCGCTGGACAGACAACAGTTAGATCCCCTGCCCCCGCCTATCAGGCACCCAATCGCCAGCCCACAGAGAAATACGCAGGTATAGAATAAGACAATCATTTCCATTCCTAATAAGAATGGATCAGGTCTCTTATATAACCCTTATATATATATATATATATATATATATATATATATATATATATATATATATATATATATAATATATATATATATATATATAATATATATATATATATATATATATATCTCTGTGGGCTGGCGATTGGGTGCCTGATAGGCGGGGGCAGGGGATCTAACTGTTGTCTGTCCAGCGCTGTGATTCCCCTTGGTTTGAGTACTGACAATTCTGCCAGCGCTAGCCTCACCTATCTGGTTTGTGAGTATCATGTATAACTCGAGGCAAAATTTGTATCGTTACATTGTTGTGTAATGTTCTGTGCATCTACTGTGGGAAATCAGGGTATTTACCCGACCACATATAGTAGCGCACCTTCATGTTTGTGTATGTATGTTTCTCCTGCCTACTTCCTAAGTTCCGGAGAAAGACATGGGTTATATAAGAGACCTGATCCATTCTTATTAGGAATGGAAATGATTGTCTTATTCTATACCTGCGTATTTCTCTGTGGGCTGGCGATTGGGTGCCTGATAGGCGGGGGCAGGGGATCTAACTGTTGTCTGTCCAGCGCTGTGATTCCCCTTGGTTTGAGTACTGACAATTCTGCCAGCGCTAGCCTCACCTATCTGGTTTGTGAGTATCATGTATAACTCGAGGCAAAATTTGTATCGTTACATTGTTGTGTAATGTTCTGTGCATCTACTGTGGGAAATCAGGGTATTTACCCGACCACATATAGTAGCGCAACTTCATGTTTGTGTATGTATGTTTCTCCTGCCTACTTCCTAAGTTCCGGAGAAAGACATGGGTTATATAAGAGACCTGATCCATTCTTATTAGGAATGGAAATGATTGTCTTATTCTATACCTGCGTATTTCTCTGTGGGCTGGCGATTGGGTGCCTGATAGGCGGGGGCAGGGGATCTAACTGTTGTCTGTCCAGCGCTGTGATTCCCCTTGGTTTGAGTACTGACAATTCTGCCAGCGCTAGCCTCACCTATCTGGTTTGTGAGTATCATGTATAACTCGAGGCAAAATTTGTATCGTTACATTGTTGTGTAATGTTCTGTGCATCTACTGTGGGAAATCAGGGTATTTACCCGACCACATATAGTAGCGCACCTTCATGTTTGTGTATGTATGTTTCTCCTGACTACTTCCTAAGTTCCGGAGAAAGACATGGGTTATATAAGAGACCTGATCCATTCTTATTAGGAATGGAAATGATTGTCTTATTCTATACCTGCGTATTTCTCTGTGGGCTGGCGATTGGGTGCCTGATAGGCGGGGGCAGGGGATCTAACTGTTGTCTGTCCAGCACTGTGATTCCCCTTGGTTTGAGTACTGACAATTCTGCCAGCGCTAGCCTCACCTATCTGGTTTGTGAGTATCATGTATAACTCGAGGCAAAATTTGTATCGTTACATTGTTGTGTAATGTTCTGTGCATCTACTGTGGGAAATCAGGGTATTTACCCGACCACATATAGTAGCGCACCTTCATGTTTGTGTATGTATGTTTCTCCTGCCTACTTCCTAAGTTCCGGAGAAAGACATGGGTTATATAAGAGACCTGATCCATTCTTATTAGGAATGGAAATGATTGTCTTATTCTATACCTGCGTATTTCTCTGTGGGCTGGCGATTGGGTGCCTGATAGGCGGGGGCAGGGGATCTAACTGTTGTCTGTCCAGCGCTGTGATTCCCCTTGGTTTGAGTACTGACAATTCTGCCAGCGCTAGCCTCACCTATCTGGTTTGTGAGTATCATGTATAACTCGAGGCAAAAATTTGTATCGTTACATTGTTGTGTAATGTTCTGTGCATCTACTGTGGGAAATCATGGTATTTACCCGACCACATAATAGTAGCGCACCTTCATGTTTGTGTATGTATGTTTCTCCTGCCTACTTCCTAAGTTCCGGAGAAAGACATGGGTTATATAAGAGACCTGATCCATTCTTATTAGGAATGGAAATGATTGTCTTATTCTATACCTGCGTATTTCTCTGTGGGCTGGCGATTGGGTGCCTGATAGGCGGGGGCAGGGGATCTAACTGTTGTCTGTCCAGCGCTGTGATTCCCCTTGGTTTGAGTACTGACAATTCTGCCAGCGCTAGCCTCACCTATCTGGTTTGTGAGTATCATGTATAACTCGAGGCAAAATTTGTATCGTTACATTGTTGTGTAATGTTCTGTGCATCTACTGTGGGAAATCAGGGTATTTACCCGACCACATATAGTAGCGCACCTTCATGTTTGTGTATGTATGTTTCTCCTGCCTACTTCCTAAGTTCCGGAGAAAGACATGGGTTATATAAGAGACCTGATCCATTCTTATTAGGAATGGAAATGATTGTCTTATTCTATACCTGCGTATTTCTCTGTGGGCTGGCGATTGGGTGCCTGATAGGCGGGGGCAGGGGATCTAACTGTTGTCTGTCCAGCGCTGTGATTCCCCTTGGTTTGAGTACTGACAATTCTGCCAGCGCTAGCCTCACCTATCTGGTTTGTGAGTAGCTATTGATGCTGGGCTCGCTGAATGAGTCGACTCGCTCCGCCCGGTGCAAGTATTTCCCAAATTTTGGAGGCTTCATCTAACGACCATCCACCTGTTGCAGGAGATGGGTGGACCATGATATTTCAAGGGCAGTGCCAGATTAGCTTGGCGCCGACAGGCGCCAAGCTAATCTGGCACTGCCCTTGAATTATCATGGTCGTCCCATCTCCTGCTGTAGTGCATCAGGGTTGAATGGGTTAAAGTAATCTGTTGCGTGAAGGGCTTGGATATCTCTTAGTCGGCCGATACAAAGGGTTATCAATGTTGCTTTCACTCAGCTAACACTTTCCTACCCTTCTTCTCACGATCACTGTGTGCAGGTACAAATACCAGGGGTTTTCTACCGCCCTTTGGGTGCAACGGAAGAACTCTTCCACGTACAAACGAGAAGAAGAGACTCTATCATTTTACTACATCTAAACACCATCAGTTTGCGTTAGTCCTTTTGGCCCAGCATTTCTGGAAGACATTAACGCTCAAGTGGTCGTTACAGGATACATCTTCTGGCACTCTGCCCCGTGTACACCGTTCAGTGTTGAACTGCACCACGTGTACACTGTCCAGCGTTAAAAATGGTCCAATACTTTTCAAGTCTCGGACGAGAGGTCACGTGAAAAAAACTTTTCTCGACATTCACATTAGTACTGATACAAATCTCATTCTGCCGAGGAAAAAAAGTGTTCGACTATTGTATGTATGTCAAGTTCACTCAAGGATTCAATGAGGGTAATTTCATAGACTACCACAAGATCAGAAACGGATGTCGAGCTTTACGGCACGTTCAGCGGCCCCATGCGCAAAAGGTCATCGGGCTGACGTCGGCCGCACGGCCGTGCACGGGACAACGCGGTCGACGTCGGCCCGATGGCCTTTTGCGCACTGGGGACCTTCTTGTAGAAAGCGAGTCTTGCGTGGGACTGCGTAAATAAATAAATCAGCTCATTACATAGGCGCCTAATCCCAATTGAATATCGGCTCAAAGCGCCGAACCCAACAAGCACGCTCACATGAATCACGCGCATTCACTCACACTGTACATAAACACCAACATTCACGTGGTGCTAAAAGAAAGCTCAAGCGATCTACTGAAGTCAGTTTGGAAATTCAGATCGTTTATATTTGAAATTTGATTAAGTGTCCTGAAATTGATATCAAAGTCGTACCATTAATATTATATAGTCTACCTCCAATGCAAGCACGCTCTCGCACAACTTTGATTTTTTTTTTCAAACGCTTTCAAATTTCAAACACAACGCGCTGTTTACAAAGTTCATCACGGAGTGTTGACTGGTACTCAAATTGACTCCAACGACAAAAACGATGGTAAAAGTTTTTCAACCACGCACCAGCCCCCCTACAGCCTACTCGGCTTGCAGCAAATGATGTCAGCAAGGTGCATAGATCCTCATGAGCCCCCCGCAATTGCGGGGGCTCATGAGGATCTATGCACCTTGCAGTTGGGTGAGTTTTCGCGTAAGTGGGCTGTAACTGATACCATAGTTTGAACACAACCTCTTCATGAGATATCAGCGGAGACACACACTCGTCAAATAAAACAAGATGAGGATTTCATCCCAAAGTCTTCCGTTTTGTTTGGAGCTCACATGCGTTTTTCTTTTATGAACATTCAGAGTTCATTTTTTTAAGCTTATCCTTCTGATCCATTTCCCTCCTCTCTAAGCCAATCTCTGATCAACACACATTCCGGCGCACACAAATAAAGACGGACACACGGCGCTTTCCGCCATCAGTACGTTCTGTGGGTTCGTGTAGCGACTGGAATTCGAAAGAATGCTAGCACAATCAGCAAAATGACGTCACTATAAGCTTGACGTCATGGCATCGCTAGTCTCACGACGCTGAGTACACAGTGACGCATTTGATATTTCACGTCACTCATCCGAAAGGCATGCAGCCTCTTCCAGGGCTGACTGTTTTCTTCCACACAGCCTCTGAAAGTGCTGACTGTTGGATGGGATTATATACTGGATTCAAAACTTTCCAAAAATTATTAATTATTATTCCAATAGCTGAAGAGGTACTGACAACGCTGGATTACGAACTCATCTAAATGAACCTGTCACAGAGAGAGAGAGAGAGAGAGAGAGAGAGAGAGAGAGAGAGAGAGAGAGAGAGAGAGAGAGAGAGAGAGAGAGAGAGAGAGAGAGAGAGAGAGAGAGAGAGAGACAGACAGACAGACAGACAGACAGACAGACAGACAGACAGACAGACACAGAGATTTGTGTTAATTCATGTATAACAATGACGTGTCTGGTGCTTTGCGTCAGTTCAGCAACAATGTATAACAACAGCAACAATGTTTAATGTGGCTTTCGCGCTTTTACGTCACCGTCACGGTCTGAAGTCGAGAATCTTCGTGTCGACATTTTTTCTGAGATGAATTATATTTTACAAAATTATTGAATAGATACAAAGCTGGTTACATTATATACACAATTTAAAATGAATATAACACAAATTACGGACTCAAATGCGGGTCAACCGACTTTGTATAAACGGCAATTTCTCTTTTTAATGAGTAATCCAATTTAAAACTGCTGAAAAGTACTCAGAGATACATCTTGAAGGAAACATCTCCTAAAATTTCAGACCTGTACTACACAGACATATCAGAAACTCGCGTCCACACACACACACACACACACACACACCATCTCTCTCTCTCTCTCTCTCTCTCTCTCTCTCTCTCTCTCTCTCTCTCTCTCTCTCTCTCTCTCTCTCTCTCTCTCTCACACACACACACACACACACACACACACACACACACACAGGACGTCACACAGTTGAAGAGCGGCTCCGCACATTTTTAGCATTTTGCAACATAATTACTTAATGAGTGACTTTAGAACAACGACAGGGTGATTCAGCTCATCATGCCGATCAGTTCGGTAGCTTTTTGTGCCATCTGCGGTACCTTTTACTGGACTTTTCAAAACTTCATGGCTCGCAAAGCACAGAGGAAGGCAGCCCTACGTTACCGCACTGTCAGTGTCAGCGGACCGGTGGCAGTCATTCTCGTGTTTTTGGTCGGCTTTCTGCTCCGGTGTGGCGATGTCGAAGCGAACCCAGGCCCACCGAAACGACAGACTCTTTTGACATGCCAGGGGAACCAAGACAACCAGTCGCCCGGGGGTGAGGCAAACGCAGTGTCTGAGCCGACCATTGCTGATGTGTTTAAAATGTTGAATGTGATGGACAAAAAGATGGACAGTATGAAAGCTACAATGCAGGAGCAAATGGACAAAATTCAGAGTGACTTTACTGCGGTGATGAAAGAAAACAAAGAGTTGAAGGAGAAAGTTACGCAGCTGGAGGATAAGCTGGATGATTTGGAGGGGCGGAGCAGACGCAAGAATCTTATCTTTCACGGAATCCCCCACCCCCAGGGGCGCTCAGAGACTTGGGCGGACTGTGAGAAAGCTGTCAAGTCAATGTTGAAGGACGAGATGGGCATAGAGGAGGAGATCGAGGTGGAGCGTGCCCATCGTCTGAAGGGGGGCAAGGCGCCCCACCCCATCATCGTGTGCTTCAACAAGTACAAAGACAAGGAGCGGATCCTGTTTGAGCGAAGAACGCTGAAGGAGAACAAGTCCCGGGTCTACATCTCTGAGGACTTCACCCCTCGGGTGAGGGACGTGCGCCGCAAGCTGCTACCCTTCCTCAAGGAGGCCAAGCAGGCGGGGAAGAAGGCCTTCCTCCGCTTCGACTCCCTCGTTGTTGAGGGAAAGACCCACGCATACGACGCTGCTACCCAGAGGCCTGTGGAGCGCAGGGGGCAGAAATGAGGGGCAGGCTGGCATGTTGACCCAGCAACCAGGAGAAGACAGCCCGTCCCTCATTCAGACCCCCAGGACCCCCACCATGTGTCTTCAAAAGACGACTTACCTGCACACACATGCGCTCAAGTGCCCATACTCAAACCCACACCCGCACACTGTGATGATGAAAGTGGTAGTGATGAAAGTGGTAGCTCTATGTTTCGCATCATGGCATGGAATATCCAAGGTCTTGTAAATAAGCTGAAAAGTGTTTCTTTTAGGCAGTTCTGTGAAAAGTGTCAAATTTTTGCATTTTCAGAGATCTGGTCGTGTAAGCAAAATGTTATAGAGGATACCTTTCCAGAGTATCAGGTGTTTTTTTCACCACGTACACAAAAGTTAAAAGGGGGCGTGGCCGTGTGTGTACATAAATCTATAGCCTGTCATGTGTTGCGTTTAATGCAGGCAGCTGAGGATATTGTGTTTCTAAAGATCGGTAAGTCTGTTTTGAATTCTGCATCTGATGTTCTGGCAGCATTTGTGTATGTGGCTCCAGAGCGTTCTGTTGTATATGGTGAAGATAACGTTGATGGTTTTGAAGTGTTAGAAAACTACATGTCTCAAGTGTTAGGTGCTCACCCTGAGCTGCCTTGGCTATTATATGGCGATTTTAACGCCCGCACTGCCGGTCTGTCTGATACTGATTTTATTGATGACAATACACACGTGCAGCCTTTACTGGAATTAACAGATTTGCTAGAGGATGTACCACAAAGCCCACGGAGGTCAAAAGATATTGGCGTAAACAGTTTTGGTCGGAAACTGATAGAACTATGTCAAGAGTACTGTTTGTTTATTGTCAATGGCAGAACGAAAGGTGACAGTGAGGGAGAAATTACGTGCGTGGCCAACAGAGGCAAAAGTGTGGTGGACTACTGTATTTGCTCTAAATCCGTGTTTGACCTAGTGACCGATATGTTTGTTGCAGACAGGTGTGAGTCAGACCATTTCCCCATTGTAACCACGTTTACTTCTATTCAGTCTGTTTATTCATGTGATGATGATGATTTAAATGATGATATAATACTAGAGGAAGGGGTTAAATTTATTTGGAAAGAAAACTACGCTGAATCCTTTTGTGCATACATTGAAGATAATCAGGAGACTCAGTTTCAACACTTTTTGTCAGCGCTTGACTCGAGTGTAGAAGAAGGGTCGGCCTGTTTTGTAGCATTCATTCAGAAGGCAGCTGACAAAATGAGGTCAGGTAAGAAGGTAGGTGAATCCCGTGCACAGCCGCCGTGGTGGGACTCGGACTGCGAGTTAGCAAAACAAAACAAGTACATACAGTTAAAGCAGTTCAGACACACAAACACACATGACGACTTAGGGAAGTATCTTGACATGAAGAAAGAATTTAAGAAGTTGTGTAAAACAAAACAAGTAGAGTACAACGCACGGGTTTTGAATGAGCTCAACGATGCATGTAATGATGCAAACTCAAGAACATTTTGGCAAAAAATAAAGTCTCTGACTGGCGTTAAAAAGTTGTGTTCTGATGTCATTTCACCACGCGTGTGGTATGATTATTTTCGTAATTTGCTAAATGTGGATCAGAATGTTGATGATTCAGGTTTCAGCAGACAGGCCGAGGGTGTTTTTAATGACCATATATCTGATGATTGTGATGGTTGTCATAATGCAAAATTTGACGAGGAAATCACACAGGATGAAATTCGCAGTGCTATTAATAGCATGAAGAAAGGGAAAGCATCAGGCCCTGATGGCTTGCCCACTGACCTTTTTCATCATGCAGGTGAGATCCTTGTGAAATTTCTGCATCCTTTGTTCAATCGTGTGTTTCAAAGTGCGGAATACCCTGAAAGCTGGACCATGGCTGTGATATTTCCACTACACAAAAAGGGTAACCCTAGAAATGTTGACAACTACAGAGGAATTTCTCTTCTGAACGTTATCAGTAAGTTGTACAGTTTTGTCATTAACAGCAGGTTGGTGCGTTTTTGTGAAGAGAATGATTGTATTCCTGAGGCTCAAGCTGGCTTCCGTAAAGGGTACAGTACTATAGACAACATGTTTTGCTTACAGGCACTAGTGCAAAAGTATCTTAGCAAGCAGGGTGGCCGTTTTTACACCATGTACGTAGATTTTTCTAAAGCTTACGACAGTGTGCACAGGACAAAACTGTTGTATCTCTTGTTACGTAAAGGAGTTCATGGAAAGTTGCTTCAGACACTTGAGAGTATGTACAAACATGTAAAAGCTGCTGTAAGGGTTGGAACCAAAGTTACCGACTACTTTGATTGCATGTCAGGGGTGCGACAAGGTTGTGTGTTGAGCCCACTGCTGTTTTCTATCTTTCTTTCAGAATTTGAGACAAAAATATCATCGTGCGGTGCACGTGGCATTGATATTTTTGCAGACCCACTGGGTATTTTCCTTCTTATGTATGCTGATGATATAGCCATTGTCTCTGACTCTGTAGCAGATCTCCAAAAGAAAATTAATTGTTTAGAAAAATATTGTAAAAAATGGGGTCTCACTGTGAACATGGACAAGACAAAAGTGGTGGTCTTCAAAAATGGAGGTTTTGTGAAAAATTGTGAAAAATGGTTTTATGCTGACAAGCAGATTCAAGTCGAGTCCAGTTATACTTACCTTGGTGTGATATTTTCCTCTACTCTGAACTGGGCTAGATGTGTAGAAAACTTAGCTGGAAAAGCCAGGAGAGCAGTTGCAGGTATCAAAAGACTATACTTTAAATTACAAAACTTGCCAGCTGACACTGTTTTTCACATTTTTGATGTCAAGATTAAACCCATTGTGCTATACGGGTCAGAGGTTTGGGGTTTCCAGAGACATGATGTAATTGAGCAGGTTCATATAAAGGTTTGTAAAATGGTCCTTGGTGTTGGAAGAGATGTAAAAAACAATATTGCGCTGGGTGAGTGTGGAAGATTCCCTATGTATATTGATGCCTATGTTCGAATGGTGAAGTACTGGTGCAGACTTCTTACCATGTCAGAAAACAGATACCCAAGACAGTGTTACACGATGTTATGTATGCATGATGCTTCAGGTAGATCGAACTGGGCTACGCAAATAAAGACTCTATTGTGTATGCACGGGTTTGGGTATGTATGGGAAATGCAGTCAGTTGGAAACACTCCTCTGTTCATTCAGATATTCAAAGATCGGCTGATGGATTGTTTCCGACAGGACTGGCATGCATCCCTTTCCTCAAACACAGAATACTGCCATTACCACCCAGAAATACTTAGAGCCAGTTACATAGGGCAGCTGAACTCTTGTGAACTCAGGCGGGCAATATGTTTACTTAGATGTAACCGTTTACCTTTAAACGGAGTATCCAGATTTGGAAAACCCATCACTAATCCAGAATGTAATTCATGTGATTGGCATAAGGCTGAAGATTTGTGTCATTTTCTGTTCGAGTGTCCAAAATATTCCCCTTTACGTAAAAAGTACATTCCACTGTTTTACTACAGATTCCCATCCGATCTTAAAGTTCAGCTGCTGTGTGGAAACCTACATGATAAACTGGTTTTTAAAGTTGCTATGTATATTTCAGGTTGCCTTAAATTAAGGAATTAGAGGGATTTGCTTTGAACTTTTCTTGTTTTTTTTGTTTATTTATGTGCGCTGATGTAATGCTATATGAGTGTGTTTTACAACCACCTTCCTGTATTTTCTGGTTGTAAAGTGTATTTTGTGTTCATATGGGCCAGATGGCCTGCAAAAACTGAAATAAATTTATTATTATTATTATTATTATTATTATTATTATTATTATTATTATTATTATTATTATTATTATTATTATTTACACACACACACAAACACACACACAAACACACTCACACACACACACGGCGTTTCCCGCCAAATGTACGTTCAACATCGCAGTTTGGCGTAGCTAGGCATGACGTAATTTTCATCGTGCTACTTCACTGTCAGAGTCCGATGTGTGCCCGCTATGTTCGTCATTTGCATGCTACGGAACGTGCTCCGACCAGCCCCATCTCAAAGTCTACCGTATCGTCAATACAGTAGACAAAAAGGCGTGAGCAACTGGGCAGCTTATATGCAAAAGCCACCATGCCGACACTTTTCTGTTGGTAACATTAGACAACAGCTGCACTTAAACTTCAATGGACCAAAACAAACGTCATTTAAAAGAAAATACTTTGATATCGTATAAAGTGGCCTGGATGTTTCTTTTATATTCTTACTCACTGTTCAACGCATTTCGAATGTGTTAGGTCAACAGGTTTGTTTGGGTTTTTGAGTTGTTGTTGTTGTTTTGTTTTGTTGTTGTTGTGTTGTTGTTGTTGTGGGTTTTTGTGTGTGTGTGGGGGGGGGGGGGAGCGGTAACGGAGGTGGGGGGGGGGGGGTAGGGGGAAGCGCGGTGGAGATGATAGTGTTGGGTGGATCTATGACGTTTGGTGTTGGGTGCGGAATGGGGTGGGGGTTACGGGGTGTTCTGAGAGACAGGTGGCTGAAACACTTGGCCCTATCAACACATATATGCGTGGGTTCATGGGTCGGCCAGCTTCTCATAGTAGCCTCTGGATTCAACAAGGGATTCACCAGAAGCCGTTCAGTATTTTTCATCCACCACACTTTGCATCTAGCACACTTGACAGTCACCGCTTTGGTCTGGCTTTCTTCTAAATCACTGCTGTATTGACTGAAAGAGTAGAATTAGTACTACCATGGTTGTTAAACTCATGATTCTGTTTGTCTTTCGCTTTTTTGCTCCACCTCTTTGTCCAGCTGAACACGTCTTGAAATGTCCGTCTGTATCTGCTGCCTGTACTGTAGTTTACCAAAATATTCACTGAGGAAGTGACGTATACAGCTATCTTACTAAAACTGACAAGTGAAAGAAAAGCATTCGCATATTCCCCTCCCGTGCTAAATTTTGGTTCTAACATTGGAGAAATTCGCAGCACAATTGACGGAATGGTAAAAACAAAATCCTGGACTGATAAAGCGATGAGCATCTTTGTCAGATCAATTTCTTTGCTGGAGAGGCTTGTAGAGGACTGTCTGCGAAAGCTGACTGCTTGTGTCAGTTTGACAGCGGTGATAGAAGTTGTGAAAAGCACTACCAGGGGACATCCGACCGACAGACAGAAACCGTAGAAAATTCCGTCCAGTATTCTCAGCATTTCACGGTTTGCAAAGTAGTAGTCATTGACGTAGACTCGCACCGATGTTCTGTTTATTCGAGTCTCCAAAAAGCACGTCATTTTATACTGAGCGGCGACAGCAAATCTTAAAAATGCGATTAAGCACACACCTATGATAATGAGTTTTGCCATAGCTTTCGTTTTCAGCATCGTTTGAGACCGCAGTGGAAAACACACACACAAACATCGTTCACAGGAAATAATAGACAATATAAAGATAGATGCGTAACCAAACCCGTTTAGCCCTAAGAGACTTTTGTTAATGAAAAACTGAAACAATGGTCCGAACCTTTCGCCTGTTGTAAACTGTGTGTACACGCGCTCGGAATATTGTAGAAACGCTTGAGTTATGTAAACCACATCCACCACAGCCAAGCTGAAAAGACACAGGATGATTCTCTCGTGGATTCCTTGTCTGTAAAACACCAGCATATTCACAATGTTGGCTGGCACTCCGATCAGGAAGAGAATGGGTATGACGATGGCGCCTTTGATTCTGTCAATGAGGATCTCAGCATCCTCACTGATCAAGTTGTGTGGGTTGTTCCAAGGCACCATTGCATTCACACCCAGCACGATGCAATTGGTAGTTGACAAATTTTCATTTCCTGGAGACGTGGAATTAGGATGAACATCAGTACTAGGCATGCTGCTGTCAGTTGAGGTGACGTTAACCGATTTAAAAGTTTATATTGAAATGCCGTGTTGATGGCCACTGCGTCGAGTCGCCAGGGGAAATACACACAGCATGTTACCGGAGTTACTTGAAGTTAGGGTAAAATTATTCTAAGTTTCCCTTTTTATAGCCTTGTGAAAGCATATTTCTCCTGGTTAATTCTGTGTACATTTAACCCTTTGTGTGTCGGTTGCTTTTTTGTTTGTTTTTTGGTGCGATGATTCCTGTAGGAATCATTGCGATAAAAACCGCTACCGACAGGTAAGGGTTAAAAAAAAATAGTTTCCCGGTAGAATGTATTGATGTTTATATTAACTTAATTTTTTTAGGAGCGTAATGTTAGTTTTAAAAAATGTGTTTCTGCCATTTTTAACCCTTTCACTGCTGAAAAAATAACACCATACAACTGATAGAGGCATAGATCCTCATGAGCCCCCGGAATTCCGGGGGCTCATGAGGATCTGTGACTCTTGCTGACCTCACTGCGTATCTCTGCTCCTTGGACGGATAACGTCTTCTGGAATTGACTTAGCTCATTCTACCCCAGACACACCACAGCAAGATATGGATCGACCATGATAGTTCAAGGGTGATGCCAGAATAGCTTGGCGCCTATGGGCGCCAAGCTATTCTGGCATCACCCTTGAACTATCATGGTCGATCTGTGTCCTGCACTGCATTGAAGTCTTCAGAGGACAACGGCCAAATTTGTGGATTTCGGTCTTGGGGTACCAAAGAAACACAAAGAAGTACCCAACGGAGAAAGAAACACGCTTAGAAAAGACAAGTACAACACAAAGAAACACAGTCTGCCTCCAGTGGCAGGGTACGGGTTAAATGCCGCATCCACATGTAAAATAAATATTGCTGTTCACGTCATCCAACGGGAAGAGAATGTGAAAATTAGCTTTGCAAAATTGTTCGACTCGTTTGTTTTTCGCCTTCAATGCTCAGAAGAAAAACAATGAACATCACCCAATAGCAAGATGCATAGATCCTCGTGACCCCACAGTTACGGAGGCTCATGAGGATCTATGTCTCTTGCTGAGACCAATTTGCATCTATATCCATTGGACGGCTCTGGTATTTGGTTGTTGAATGAACACTGATTTAATAAACCAAATAATTATGTGTTCAGTGGATAATTATGTCTTCCTTTTAATATAATTATTCTCACAGATATTCTTACATAGTTTGTCGCACGTTTTTCTGTCCAGAGTGTTTCTAAGATCCGAGTTGTATGTTTAACCCCTTCAATGCAGAAAAAAATAAACACGATCCAATTGCAGGAGACACAGATCCTAAAGCGTCTGCGCAACTATGGGGCTCATCAGGATCTATGCCTCTTTCTGAGACAAGTTTGTTTCCATGTATCATGGAAGATTGCGGCTGTTGGTCGATGAATGGACAAAGAAACAAATTTGTACGTACAGTTGCAGGGAAGGGGTTAATCATTGTAATTAGGAAGCACGAGTCATCAAAAGACAAATCAATCAAATTGTCCTTGTTGCAAAAGAAAATCCTTGATAATTGTTGAAGTGATTTTAAAATGAAATTGTTTTCGTAGCTTAACTGCTGATCGACGCACCCAAAAATGATTTCTTTTTGCTTCAGCACTCACACAATTACCAAATCGATTTCTTCCCATCCCATTGTCTGCTAGATGTCAATGACAGTCTACTTAAAGTACCGTTACGCCAATATTTGAAGACACATTACAGCACCATTTGTGTTTGTTATGCCTTGTCGGCACACCTAATGAACTTTAACAGCAGTTGGGACACGCAGCAAAAGCACACGCGTTATCGGACTTATTTATTCTGTGCATCCGTTAGCGTGTCAATCTATTTTTAGCTGTTTCTCGTACTGATAGCGTTGTATTTATAGAACAGAGTGGAGTCATTGTCACACTACTTGATATAAAGATGATGTGTGCCGAACGAGATTGTCCTGTGTCTAAAAAAAACATAGCTAGACCTATGTGTAGCGTCTCGTACCCATCTGTTACAGAAGTGTGTATCTTTGAACAGTTACAGCGGTAGTGGGCCTTTAACTGTAACTTTCAAGAACAAAAGAGAGTTTCTATATTTTTTTTGTAACCTTTGAATGCCAGTTGACCCAGACTATGTTTCTGAAATTTTGGCTAATAATTATTCTAATAATAATAATAATAATAATAATAATAATAATAATAATAATAATAATAATAATAATAGTAATAATAATAATAATAATAATAATAATAATAATAGTAATAATAATAATAATAATAATAATAATAATAATAATAATAATAATAATAATAATAATAATAATAATAATAATAATAATAATAATAATAATAATAATAATAATAATAATAGTAATTATAATAATAATAATAATAATAAGAGCCCCAGCTGTCCAAGGGAGTGAGATACAAAATAGTGCCAGCAAGAGGCATTGATTCCCATGAGCCCCCGCAACTGCGGGGGCTCATGAGGATCAATGTCTCTTGCCGTCGGATCGAAGTCACTTGCTCTCGGCAGTTAAGGGGTATCATTGATTTCAGGTGTCTATGGAGCTGTTTTCATTTCTATTTTCAGCTTATAACGCAACAAGGGATATAATTAAATGTGCAGACATAAGACTTTTTTTCTTTTTTTTTTAAATTGGTATTTGAAACTAATCTATTTTACTCTATTTTCGGGTTGGACATGTTTTCAAGGCGTGGATTTGGAGAGGTCTTATCAAAAGCGGCAATGCAAAACACTGGGTTTTTTTTTTTATGTCAAGGATATCATCTTGCAGAATCATTTTGACGTATGCACGGTTGAATACAAAAGCGGATAGTTGAAAGATCTTTCATATTTGTTTTGAGGCTAGAGCGTTCCTTTTTTTAGGGTTTGGACATTTTCCATCTTCCATAATTATGTACTTCGTGACAGAACGATGCAATATATGTGTGGTAGAAATCCTTTATGATCAGATTTTGCTCCCCGTCGATTTATTGCGCTGCGAATTGTACTAGATAGGTGTGTAATTTAGCAAATGATCTAATGTGAATCCATAAAAACACTTTCGTCACTGATTTTTTTTTTTTAAGTCCTTTTTTTTTTTTTTTTTTTTGGCATGAATAGGCTTGATAAGGTAAATAATTCTCAGCAGAAACTTCCAATTTTGAAGGAGAGAGTCGGGCAGCAAGAATAAATGAGACTCAGATTCCATGCCCCAGGGGATTCGAACCCGGGACCTAGCGACTTGGCAGCCGCAAGGTCCCGGGTTCGAATCCCCTGGGCTTATAAATTTTTAGTCCCAGCGTCTGATCCACTAAGCTACGTCCCTGTGTGTTGAATTAATGGAGCTCGTGAGAGGCACGGGACCTCTTACCAACGCCCATTCCCCCTGGCCTGTTTTGTTCGCTTCGAAATAATCGTGCCATTTCTCCCTCTGGCTTAACTGGGCGAGACAAACCCGAACCTCGTCTCGGCGAGACACCCGAGACAGTCAATGCGAGATACCCGACCCACCCCTTTATTAGGTTCGGCGAACTCTCCGAGACAAGATCAGACGTGCCGAACCTAATAAACGGGTGGTACGGGTATCTCGCCGAGCTGTCTCGGGTGTCTCGCCGAGACGAGGTTCGGGTTTGTCTCGCCCAATTACAGCTTACCAAACGACAAATAACGTGTGTGGAAATCAGGGGCGGATCAGTTACCTCGATGGGAGGAGGCGGTGGTGCGGGGGGGGGGGGGGGGGTTGGGGGAAGAGTTCCGGTGCGGAAGAGTTCCAACGTTTAGTTTGGGACCTTCAACCTCATTCAAAAGGCCTCCCCAGGCTAGACCTTGTTTCCAGAGGTCGATAAATCGAAATGCGGGGTGGGTGTGGGTGGGTGGGGGGGGGGGCGGGGGCGACGTGGGGGAGGGGGAGGGTGCGGAGGGGGGGGGGGAAGGGGAGAAGATGTTATTGTACACTAATCAGTGTAAATCTATTGTCCAAGTACGATTTTCCAAAGTAACGAGAAAACATTTGATGACCTACAAATACATTGTATTCTATTTTCACTTTTTAATAACAACACGTAATTTAGTGTTAAACAGATTATTTAATGTTTTTTTTCACTCACAATTGATATCAAAGCATAAAAACAGTATACAACAAGAAGAGTAAATTTGCAATAATTTGCAATAAACATCTTAATAGCAAACAAATGAGAGGGAAAAAAAAAGGGGGGGGGGGGGGGGGAATCTGATATCAGTGGAAGAGTAATATTACGGCTGGCAAAGTTTTCTTTCAGCAAAGAAGACGTGTTTGTCTTTCCTGTTTAAAACCATAGAAATTAATACGGACATCAGAAGAGAAAAATGTAATCAGCACCACTCAACTCATCTGATCGCCTGGCCAGGTTTTCAAGCGTTTTTTTTTGCGGCCGTGTACATACGATGAATTAGACAACGAATTGATGGATTAATTCTGTTGCACGTAAACGAGTGTGTCCAGAAAGCTTTCACAAGGGTTTTGACAAAACCGCCTCGCGAGAGGGGTGCACCGAATGAAATAAGTTGCCGTGAACCAACATGGTCTAAGGGATGGTGACCCCGACAGAAAACCCCTGGTCCTCCTAGTAAGGGGGTTGGGCGTGGGGGTAGCTTCCCCACCCTGCAAAAAAGGAAATAGCTACAAAAACGCCGACGAAAAGACAAACAGTAATTTCTTTCCTGGAGGAGGAAGGTTCTTCTACCAGAAGATTTATGACGTCCTGTGGTGAAAGCCGGAAGTCTTCGGAAGTCACAGGACCGAGCCGCCTCTCTCTATCCAGGGACACAATCATGGGCACATGGAACGTCAAGACCATGTACCAGAGCGGCAAGGCCGCCCAGATAGCAGCGGAAATGCAAAAGTACAACCTTTCCCTGCTAGGTATCAGTGAAGCCAGATGGACGCAGTCTGGCTAGAAAAGGCTGTTAAGTGGGGAGATGATTCTGTATTCAGGTCATGAAGAGGAGAATGCCCCCCATACAGAAGGTGTAGCATTCATGCTGTCACCAGTGGCACAGAGAGCGCTGATGGGCTGGGAACCTCTTGGGCCAAGAATTATCACAGCAGCCTTTAGAACCAAGAAAAAGCTCAAGCTGAACGTCATCCAGTGTTATGCGCCCACTAATGACAGTGACGAGGAAGAGAAACAAGAGTTCTACGACCGACTCCAGAGTGCCATGGACAAAATAATGTGCGGAGCGAGACATCACCATCGTCATGGGCGATCTTAATGCCAAAATAGGGGAGGACAACACCGGATACGAAGAGGTGATGGGGAGACAGGGACTAGGGGAGATGAGTGAGAACGGGGAGAGGTTTGTACACTTTTGTGCTCTAATCAGACTTGTCATTGGAGGCAGCATCTTCCCACACAGAAGAATACACAAAGCAACTTGGGTCTCACCTGACCATACTACAGAGAACCAAATAGACCATATCTGCATTAGCAAGAAATTTAGAAGATCCCTTCAAGATGCTCGAGTGAGGAGGGGAGCACTACTGAGATGTCGCCTCAGACCACCATCTGCTTACCTTAAGAATAAAGCTCAAGTTAAAGAAAAGCCGCACAGAGACAACAAGAAGACAGCGCTATAATGTAGGCCTCCTGAGAGAGACTGGAATGAGAGAAGAGTTCAAACTGGTGCTGTCCAACCTGTTTCAAGCGCTACAGGAGCTAGTAAATGAAGAGGAGGCGGTCACCACAGAGCAGCAGTGGAAGGCAGTTAGAGAGGCGCTGAACTCAACCTGCAAAGACACTGTAGGGTTCAGGAAACACCATCACAAGGACTGGCTGTCGGCACAGACCTTGAAGAAGATAGAAGTGAGGAAGCAGAAGAAAGCAGTTGTCAACAACAGTCGCACGAGAGCAGCCAAGCAAGGGCACAGGAGGAATACTCAGAAGCCAACCGCGAGGTGAAGAGGAGTATCAGGGCAGACAAGAGAGCCTACACAGACAGCCTGGCAGCAGAGGCAGAAAAGGCAGCAGGCAGCGGCAACATGAAACAGCTCTACGACATTACCAGAAGATTGTTGGGCAAGTATGACCATTAAGAAAGACCAGTAAAAGACAAAGAAGGCAAGCCTATTGCAGACAGAGCAGACCAACTCGACAGATGGGCCGAGTATTTTGAAGAGTTACTGAACAGACCCAGCCCACCCGACCCCCCAGACATCCAGCCAGCAGAGACCGACCTACCCATCAGCTGTGACAGACCCAGCCGGGAAGAGATCAGAAGAGCAGTGGCATTTTTGAAGAACGGCAAAGCGGCAGGGCCAGATGGCATCCCAGCGGAGTCTCTGAAAGCAGACCTAGAGACAACAGTAGAGATGCTGTACTCACTGTTTGGAAAGATCTGGGAAGAGGAGGTGATGCCGGCTGACTGGAAGGAGGGGTACCTAATCAAGCTTCCCAAGAAATGCGACCTCAGCAAGTGTTCCAACTACAGAAGAATCACCTTGCTGTCAGTACCAGGAAAGGTCTTCAACAGGATCATCCTGGAAAGAATGAAGAGCTCCGTTGACCCCCAGCTGAGAGACCAGCAAGCAGGATTCAGGAAAAACCGATCGTGTACAGACCAGATCGCGACTCTCCGCATCATCTTGGAACAGTCTCTGGAGTGGAGCTCCCCGCTGTACGTCAACTTTGTGGGTTATGAGAAAGCATTTGACAGCGTGGACCGAGGGACTCTGTGGAAACTCCTACGACACTACGGTGTACCCACAAAGCTCATCCGCCTGATCAAGAGCAGCTACGATGGCACGACATGTCGCGTGATCCACGAAGGGCAGTTCACCAGGGAGCTCCAGGTCAGAACCGGTGTCAGGCAGGGGTGTCTGTTGTCTCCGTTCCTCTTCCTACTGGCCATAGACTGGGTCATTAAGAAAACCACAAAGCACAGACGAAGTGGAATACAGTGGACACTGTGGACACAGCTTGACGACCTCGATTTTGCAGACGACTTGGCATTACTGTCCCACACTCATCAACAAATGCATGACAAGACCACGAGGCTTGCTGACATCTCGTCTCAAGTGGGCCTCACCATCCACAAACAGAAAACAAAGACAATGAAGCTGAACGCAACCAGGGAAGAACCAGTCTTGTTTGCTGGCACCCCGTTGGAGGAGGTGGAGTCCTTCACCTATCTCGGGAGCATCATAAACAAAAAAAGGCGGCACTGATGCAGATGTCAGAGCACGAATCGGTAAAGCCATAGCAGCCTTTCTCCAGTTGAAAAAAGTGTAGAGTTCCAGAGAGCTGTCACAACACACCAAAGTCCGGATTTTCAACTCCAACGTAAAAGCAGTTCTCCTATATGGAGCAGAGACTTGGAGATTGACAAAAAACACAGGTAACAGAGTACAGATCTTCATAAATAGTTGCCTTAGAGGAATTTTGAAAATCCACTGGCCAGAGAAGATCAGCAACGTCAGACTCTGGGAGAGAACAGAGCAGAAAACAGCAGAGAATGAAAATGGGCGAAGAAGATGGGGATGGATTGGTCACAGCCTGAGAAAGCCAGCTTCCAGTATCACTAGGCAGGCATTGTCATGGAACCCCCAGGGAAAGAGGAAAAGAGGCAGGCCGAGAAACACCTGGCGTCGAGACCTCCAAGCAGACATCAAGAGACTGAGAACCACCTGGAGTAAAATCGAAGGAGAAGCACAGGACATGAGTCGCTGGAGGTATCTCGTCGACGGCCTATACCCGGGTAGGGGTGACAGGCGTAAGTAAGTAAGTTTGACAAAACCGGCAAACACCAGTGACGTCGTTCTGGGGTACCCAGTGCTAGTCTCGCTATTTCCACAACAGAAGTCTGGGTTACATTTGATGTTGGAAAGCAGTTCAAGCACATGCGCATCAACGACAATATCCGGCATTTTAGGCCAGAAAACAGGGTATGTAGACAGGATTATTCCTGTGCACGTCGCGGAGATAAGGACTACGTCCCGTACGACCCACTAGGCTGCAATTTATGTTTGGATCAGACAAAATGTTAGTCAATATTGTTCATGTTTAGCATCCTCTAGCTGCAAATAGATTGGCGCACCTGTAGCTAATTGCAGAGATAAAACGTGTGGCCGCAAACTGTCATAATTTGATAATCGGCGAGATTTAAGTGTGCAAAATTTGATCGATCGCGTGTCCGATTCGTCAGGCCAGGCTTAACTGCGTCTACACTAGACTAAATACATGTGTCAACAATTTTGTGGGTTGTACAAATGACAATAAGTGGGTAGGATAGGGAATTTTAGTGTCCTTCGAACTGTAAAGGGTTATTTGGTGTTGGGACTACGCTGTACAAAAGACGACCTCGGTTGTTCAGAAATGGCCTACGGTGTGAAGGATTTGGGACTACATTGTGCACACGACAGAAACAGGGTGAGTGAGTGAGTATAGATTGCTTTTACATCCCGCAAGCGACAAAGGCCTTCTCAGGACGTGCCTGCGCTAAATGAAGAAACGAACTGCAAGAAGCGCAGACAGGAGGGATAATTTCAAAAGAAAAATACAGATGAATGGACCAGAAAGACAAAAATACAAACCTCCAAAAGAGTAGAACCCACCTTGCAGGGGTTAGACAAGGTGACCCTAGGAACTAAAAAGTAGACAACCCCACCAAGGTCCCCTAGGGCAGACCCGGTGGGGGTGACAGAAACAGGAAACAGGTCTTGTTTGAATTATTTGCAATGCGACTAGTAGGTATGACGTTTCCAAATGCAAAAACAAAAGTTAACATTTGAAGTAAAGTAAATATAATATTTAGGCGAATTATATGTTACATGTAAAATACATTATATTTGCAAAACAACAAAGTCGGTAAAAACATAAAGATGTGACCAGCTGTTCTTTTTTTAAGTCCCTTCTATTTATAAAAGGGACGTTTCAAGACGGGTCGCGGTGGAGCGAATTTAATAGCATGTCCATCATGTCAAAGACGGGCAGGCCTAAACCTCTGACAACTGACGTAACAAGATAAAAATTACGCCATCTCTACTTCAGTCCGTCACCATAGACGGCGTCTCCTCCAACCCAGTCACGCTCTCCTGCGGAGTTCCACAGGGGTCCGTTCTGGGCCCGGTCCTTTTCACACTCTACACCTCTCCCCTGTCCAATATCATCCAGTCTCACCACATACACCACCACCTCTACGCTGACGACTCACAACTACTAGACAAAGACAAACTCGACAACACTCAGTCACTACTGACTCGCACGGCTGACTGCTATGAAGACGTGAAAAACTGGATGACAGCAAACAAGCTTAAACTGAATGACGACAAAACGGAAGCCATGCTGGTAGGCACTCGCCAAAAACTTTCCCAGCTCCCTCCCTCCCTCCGCCTTTAACTCGACAGCACCCAGATCTCCCTCTCTGACTCGGCCAAAAACCTCGACGTTATCCTCGATTCCTCTCTTTTCATGACCAGCTTCGTCTCCGCCACGGCCCAAGCATGCTACTTCCACCTCCGCCGCATCAGTCAGATCAGAAAATACCTCGCTACCGAAGCTGCCACCAAACTTGCTGTCGCTCTCATCCTATCTCGCATCGACTACTGCAACTCTGTCCTTTCCGACCTCCCTCACTCCACCACTTTCACTCTCCAGCGCGTCCAGAACAATGCTGCCCGCCTCGTCCTCAAAAAGAAAAAATCCGACCACATCACTCCCCTGCTCAAACTCCTTCACTGGCTTCCCATCCCCCAACGCATTAAATACAAGATTCTGTCTCTCTGCTACAAATCCCTGAACAACTGCGCTCCCGCCTATCTCTCTAACTTACTTCACCCCTACACTCCTTCCCGCTCCCTCCGCTCCGCCTCCGACCGTCCGGGCTCAGCCTCCACATCCCCCGCACCAAACTCAGCACTTTCGGCCCCCGCTCCTTCTCAGTATACGGTCCATCCACCTGGAACACTCTCCCACTCTCTCTCCGTTAGAAACACTCTCTCTCCTCCTTCCAGTCCGCCCTCAAAACTCACTTCTTTCAACAGTTCTAGCACTATACCACCACACTCCCCACCCTAAGCAGACTGTCGTAATGTATTTCACTATTTGTGGTACGTGAGTCGTTGTCTAAAGCGTGCGCATGCGTGCGCGAGTTGTGAGTGCGCGCTTAGAGTTATAATTATTATAAGGTAAGCGCATTATAAATACCGTAATTATTATTTATTATTTATTTACTTACGCTAACCTCCACACACACACACACACACACACACACACACACACACAGAGAGAGAGAGAGAGAGAGAGAGAGAGAGAGAGAGAGAGAGAGAGAGAGAGAGAGAGAGAGAGAGAGAGAGAGAGAGAGAGAGAGAGAGAGAGAGAGAGACTTTTACCGTTTGTCACTTTAGAATACAGCTAAAACAAAGGAACAAACAAGCAACAGAAAGCAAACGCGTGCACATGCAAGTACACACGCGCTGACGTAAACAGACCACCAACAGACCACTGTAAAATACACATTATTTGTCATGAATCAACACACACACGCACACACACACACACACTCCCTCTCTCTCTCTCTCTCTCTCTCTCTCTCTTTCTCCCCTCTCCACCCCTCCCCACTCCCTCCCTCCCCCCCCCACACACACACAGACGCACATTCACATTATCAGTCACATAATGAGAATACAGACAAACAAAGAAACAAACAACATAAAACAAATAAACACGTACTCAAGCAAGCAGACACGCACTGAATTCAACAGACCACCAACAGACCACTAACAGACCACACTGAACAAATTACACATGTATTCAAGGCAGCACGCGCGCGCAAACACACACACACACACACACACACACACACACACACACACTCACACACACACACACACACACACAAAACACACACACACACACACACACACACACACACCTCGCCCCAGATCACCTGAAATTACACTGTGACATGTATTGTGAATCATGAACCCGGCAACACACACACAAACACCCACACCTCCCCCCCCCACCCCACCCCACCCCCCGCCACCCGGCCCACACCTCGCCCAAGACCACCTTAAATTACACATGAATCATGAACCAACACACACACACACACACACACACACACACACACACACACACACACACACACACACACACACACACTCTCGGCACACACACCGGCACACACTCTCGGCACACACACACGCACACACACACACACACATATATACCCCCCCCACACACACACACACACACACACACACACACACAGACCCCCCCCCCCTCACCACCCCCCCACACACACATATTCACATGTTGTCACACTAAGAAAATTTGGACAAAACACAGAAACAAACAAACGGCAACAGAAAACAAATAAACACCCACACCCACACCGAGATAAACAGACTACCAGCAACTGAAGTAATCCCAAGGCAATCAGTTGTACCTGTGACGGCATCGCCATTTTCCCCTCAAAATCCACCTTTCTGTTTGCAGCTGCGAGAATGAAAAACGATTGTTCTGGCTACAAGTGCAGACAAAATTAGGCGGCTGAGCGCCCTCTGATGCAAGGCATTCGCGGCTGAACCAGTGTTCGATGTTATCGAGGGCCGGCGGTGCCGTGGAAAAGGCCATGGCCGCACTAAAAGTGTTTTGATGAAACGATTCCCTATGATCTTCAGGTTTTCAAGAAAAATGAAAGCATTTCAAAATGGTGTTATCCTCTTTTTAAAGTGTCTGGCCAAACATTGAGATGTGTGCTAAAACAACTACGCAGCACACAGAGAAATGTCCGTGAGTCTTGCGATTTTTGATTTTGGGGGTAGGTAACGTTAGTCACCGGGTCATAGCATAAAGACTACACAACGGACAAACTGCAGTTGCGAGTGTCGTAAAGATGACTAAACATACTTCACTGTGACGAAAACGGATTTTCAAAACGTTAAGTCGTTTGCAAAATATCGACTCGACTTGGCGCGCAGTGCAGTGTTCTGATTAAAACTGAGTTTACGTTTAATAGGCTGCCGTGCCGCCAAGATAATATTTAACGCACTGGCGGCCAAAACGGCTTCAATAGGCTGGCAATTGACAACGACTGATTGGAATGCATCTGGTGGTTTGGAATCATCTATGATCAACTCTCTTGTTTTACCACCCGGATTCAGTTTAATGCGATGAGCGGGGCGTGCCGCCAGTCAGTCTTGCACTCAACTGAAGGCCAAAAGACTGGCTCAGGACTGAGTCTCCGCAGAAACAGGAAACATATGCCCTTGTAGACTGAAAGAGGCATATATGTTAATGTGTCCCTACAGAAACAAGAAGCACGGAAGCTCATTTGTCCCATTCTTACCGGCAAATCATCAGTGCCAGAAAATCTCGAAGAGATGAGTACCTAAGAGCCATCGAGATTACACTATAAGGGGGACAATGCAAGTTTTCTGAGCAATGCCATGCAGTGGTTTTCCCTTCCCTGGCAAGCGGCATGGCCGACCAAAAAGAAAATACAGAAACTTCCCAGAATCTGGAGGAGCGTCTTACAGACGAAGACCTCAAAAATGAGATGATAGAGCACGAACATTTTCTTCGAGTGATTGAGGCTTTTAAGAGCTACAGGTACACGCCATAAACTTTAAAGCTGGCCGCAGAAACATCTCGATTTTGTCCTACACTGTGCCGACCCCACCGTGCCAGTGCGTCTTCTCCAAAACTTTAAAGTTTGCAAAGTTATGTAATATTTGTTTAGTTCTAATGTGCACAGTATAATTATACAGTCCACATCGATTATAACAAGGTAGGATATTACAAAGGTGGAATAAGAGTTCCCTTTTTTTCAGAGGTTTGGACAGTGTTCTTTATATGTAATTTGCAAATTAGTTCGCTTAAAATAAATAAAAATATCAAACTTAGAAAAACAAGAAAAAAAATGGTGCCCTTCGGTGATTTGTTATATATTCGGAGCTTATTGTAAAAAGACATGGATTAAACTGTTCTTTTTGATATCATACGGTGACAATATTTTACCATTATGGTGCAGTAAAACAAAACAACCCATTTAACTGCAAGGCCATAATTAACAAATTTTAGAGGTGTCAGTACTGTCACCTAACAACTGTGTACCACTACCAGTTTAAAGAGATATGGATTAACCATGATAATTCAAGGTGAGTGCTAGATTAGTTGGGCGCCTGATGGCGCCCAGCTAATCTGGCGTTCACCTTTAATTATGGTTAATCCGTCTGCTTCTGCAGTGCATTGGTTAGCTCAAAAAGGTCTGACACTAGTGACTGACAGACCACAGCAATGTCAACCAAGGAGATGGGAAACTGTAGTGTAGGATGCACAGAAGTAAACCAAGGTCCTAAGTACTGACATTAATTTGCCAAATCACCAACGCTTAGCCAAATCCTAAAACCAGTCAAAGGACCTTATCTGATCACCACTTCTGTCTACAGGTCTCATTGTTTGAGAAGGATCCAGAGTGCGGAGGATTATTTCCTGGAGATGCCGGAGCACCATCAGCAGTACTTACCTGGCTTCCGTGACAACCTGGATGTGATGCGCACTTGCGTGGCGCACAATCATGAGGTCATCAAGATGTTGCTGCAAGATGTTGAAGTCATTTTTGAGAACAAAAACCACATGATAGTTAATGTAAGTCTTGCTTTGTACTTGATTTTGGTTTTTAGTGGTATTACAGGCATCCAGACCAAAACAGGGACTGCCAAGCGTGTAACACACACAGAAAATCCCAACTTGGGAAACTGGAAAGACAATTGGTGTTGTAATTCACTAATTAAAAAATAAAAAAGTGTTTCTGTTTACCTTCAGAATTTCTTTGTATTACATTTACAGGCAGCAGTCCCTTAGCTGCCAGAAAAACCACTGAAAAACAAAAGAAAAAGAAAACTATTCCCTTGCCTGCTACCAACAATACTGTCTGGCAAAGACGCAAAGCTATATGACTAAGTGCCAAAAGGTGAGCAAAAAGTGAGTGACCTCTTTTGCGGGAAACTAAAATCTGTTTAAAAAGACGTGTTGACTTTAACAAGTGGAATGTGTGTGTAAATGATTGAAGATATACTGGCAATAATTTATGCACCTAACGTAAAGCCGTTTGGTGAGTATACTGTAAAACGCCAGAATTCACCAATGAAAATCGGCCCAGGAAAGCGGACAATGATTTGCCGTCTGTCTTTTTTGATCTCGCGTGTTCAAACAACAATAACAAACCTGGTGCTAACCATGCCCATATGTTCAGGGAAGATTGATCTTATAATCCGTGTATTTCCAAGATTTGAAGGTAAGCCGTGCTTTTGTTTATTGCTCTTGAAAGTAGCCTCTGTCGGACGTCAGGTTTGTCGCCACAGAAGCATCTTAATTTCTGCGAACTTGTGCTAGCGAAAGGCACGCTGACCCAAACCGGAAATGGCGTCATTGCGTTGTTTCGCTTTCGTTGAATATTTGATATGCTTCAAATTTACTTTTCCGTCACAGCTTTCTAAGCTGGCAAAAAAAATGTGAGCGGCCAGTTTTTGTCGCAAGATCTGACGTTCAACTATTTGACAAGTTTAACGAAGTTGTTTTGGATTTTTGGGTCTACGACCGTCCGGTTATGATAGATGCATTATGGGCCACATTCCAGCGTGGTTGTTTTGAATGTCCGGTCTGTCAATGGAGAGCTACAACTCGTGACGTTTTGTCGCAACTGTTTTCATAAATATGACGTTCGATCACTTCTGACATTCAATTGTAATTATTGACAATATAATGAGCCAAATGTTTATTTTATAAATATTGTAAGTGACCATTTTCAACAGTTTGAATCGCCCGAGACTCCAGTACCGATTTGAGGCAGTAGGTTAGAGAATGAAGATGATTTCTTGTGATAACAAGTTTTATTGTGACAACCGCTGCTGTAGCAACTCTGATGTTCGATCGCGAACGCATGTCGCAAATCTGACCTCCGATCGATGAAAGTTGGTAAATGAGTTATTTGGATGAACATGGTCACCGATGTATTTTTTTGTCGTTTGATGGACACGTGCAGTTGTTGTGACGCAAACGTAAGATAATGAGATCAAGGAACAAGTGAATTTCATAACATAATAATGCAATGATAAAAAATTTATCGGACGTCAGGCTTGTGCCAACATTTGTTGCTGCAATCCTGACGTTCAACACATATAGATTGTAAAACTTTTGGGGGAGAAGGCACTGTTAAAATGAGCCATTTTGGACAACCAGTTGCATAGCCGTTAGGACCTTCTGAATCTGAGGGTCAGAGTTAAAATAATGCACTCAGCCTGTACACAGATGAAATTTATTTGAATATTTGTTTGATTTTTACAGGCGCAGACTGTTTAGCACATCATGTTTTATCATGTAAATTACATCAGAAAGCTGTATGCAGTTTGTTCTTTATATCTGTTTTGTTTGTTAAATATTGTGCTTGAAACTGGGGGAAAGGCTTTGTGTTTGTGGCTTCTGATAACTATCCCGGGGATATCTGCTGCAATCCTGATGTTCGACATAAGTTACAAATTCTGGCCCTGACTGCCAATAAATATATTTGGGCAGCAAAGATGACTCTCATTGTGCTCTTCTGTGTGCATGTATTCCTGTGAGTGGTATATATATATAACGCGACAAAGTGTGTTTTTCTTGCTTGTAGGATATATTTTTAAAAATTGAATATGGTCAGATGTCACTGGCGTCAGGTATTGCAACACAAATCATGTTCAGGGATTAGAACATTCTAAGCCAAAGAGGAGTAATTGTTTGGATATGTCAATTGTGACCACTACTTATTATTTTAACTGTTTGGACACAGATTTGTGTTTTTTATCCCACCAATTTAGAGGCACTATGTCGCAATACCTGATGTCCGACATATCCAGACTTAAAATTTTTAATGGCCTTTTTCTCAAAAACCATTTAAGATATTATCTTTTTCTTTTACAAACATATTACCAATACAGTGTACATCCAAATACATTTTCTGGCACTTTATGTCAAACTTTGATTTTCAATCCAGTTGTCCTCTTTGTGAGAGCACCTTTTGGCACTTAGTCATATTTTTATGTGTTTTTTTCAGCTAAGCGTTAACTCTTTCGAGACGTGCCGCATCCGGATTCGTGGCTTTACGCCGCAAATCTGGATGCGCCACATCTCGAAAGAATTAATGTAGCAGCAGACCCCTAGCTAGCACGTTTCAGCGTGGCGGGAATGTCGGGTGCCCCTCCTCCCCCTTTTCCCCGCAACGCTGACCCCCTGCTGTCTGTACACTGCCCATCCTGCTGTCTGTACGCTGCCCGTCCGCTGCCCTCCCTCTCGGCCTCCTTAGCACCCTGACACTGCGGTGTCTCCCCTCATCAGCATTAAGGCTGTCAATCACTGTAAAGCTGACCGCCTGGCCCGCCTTTTTGGTGCCTACATCTCCGCTCCACTACACTAAGCACGGCCGTCTGCTAGAGGAATAGATTATCCAGGGCGCTTGACGCCTGAGCATAAGATGTACAGCTTGACGCCTGAGCATAAGATGTACAGCTTGACGCCTGAGCATAAGATGTACAGCTTGACGCCTGAGCATAAGATGTACAGCTTGACGCCTGAGCATAAGATGTACAGCTTGACGCCTGAGCATAAGATGTACAGCTTGACGCCTGAGCATAAGATGTACAGCTTGACGCCTGAGCATAAGATGTACAGCTTGACGCCTGAGCATAAGATGTACAGCTTGACGCCTGAGCATAAGATGTACAGCTTGACGCCTGAGCATAAGATGTACAGCTTGACGCCTGAGCATAAGATGTACAGCTTGACGCCTGAGCATAAGATGTACAGCTTGACGCCTGAGCATAAGATGTACAGCTTGACGCCTGAGCATAAGATGTACAGCTTGACGCCTGAGCATAAGATGTACAGCTTGACGCCTGAGCATAAGATGTACAGCTTGACGCCTGAGCATAAGATGTACAGCTTGACGCCTGAGCATAAGATGTACAGCTTGACGCCTGAGCATAAGATGTACAGCTTGACGCCTGAGCATAAGATGTACAGCTTGACGCCTGAGCATAAGATGTACAGCTTGACGCCTGAGCATAAGATGTACAGCTTGACGCCTGAGCATAAGATGTACAGCTTGACGCCTGAGCATAAGATGTACAGCTTGACGCCTGAGCATAAGATGTACAGCTTGACGCCTGAGCATAAGATGTACAGCTTGACGCCTGAGCATAAGATGTACAGCTTGACGCCTGAGCATAAGATGTACAGCTTGACGCCTGAGCATAAGATGTACAGCTTGACGCCTGAGCATAAGATGTACAGCTTGACGCCTGAGCATAAGATGTACAGCTTGACGCCTGAGCATAAGATGTACAGCTTGACGCCTGAGCATAAGATGTACAGCTTGACGCCTGAGCATAAGATGTACAGCTTGACGCCTGAGCATAAGATGTACAGCTTGACGCCTGAGCATAAGATGTACAGCTTGACGCCTGAGCATAAGATGTACAGCTTGACGCCTGAGCATAAGATGTACAGCTTGACGCCTGAGCATAAGATGTACAGCTTGACGCCTGAGCATAAGATGTACAGCTTGACGCCTGAGCATAAGATGTACAGCTTGACGCCTGAGCATAAGATGTACAGCTTGACGCCTGAGCATAAGATGTACAGCTTGACGCCTGAGCATAAGATGTACAGCTTGACGCCTGAGCATAAGATGTACAGCTTGACGCCTGAGCATAAGATGTACAGCTTGACGCCTGAGCATAAGATGTACAGCTTGACGCCTGAGCATAAGATGTACAGCTTGACGCCTGAGCATAAGATGTACAGCTTGACGCCTGAGCATAAGATGTACAGCTTGACGCCTGAGCATAAGATGTACAGCTTGACGCCTGAGCATAAGATGTACAGCTTGACGCCTGAGCATAAGATGTACAGCTTGACGCCTGAGCATAAGATGTACAGCTTGACGCCTGAGCATAAGATGTACAGCTTGACGCCTGAGCATAAGATGTACAGCTTGACGCCTGAGCATAAGATGTACAGCTTGACGCCTGAGCATAAGATGTACAGCTTGACGCCTGAGCATAAGATGTACAGCTTGACGCCTGAGCATAAGATGTACAGCTTGACGCCTGAGCATAAGATGTACAGCTTGACGCCTGAGCATAAGATGTACAGCTTGACGCCTGAGCATAAGATGTACAGCTTGACGCCTGAGCATAAGATGTACAGCTTGACGCCTGAGCATAAGATGTACAGCTTGACGCCTGAGCATAAGATGTACAGCTTGACGCCTGAGCATAAGATGTACAGCTTGACGCCTGAGCATAAGATGTACAGCTTGACGCCTGAGCATAAGATGTACAGCTTGACGCCTGAGCATAAGATGTACAGCTTGACGCCTGAGCATAAGATGTACAGCTTGACGCCTGAGCATAAGATGTACAGCTTGACGCCTGAGCATAAGATGTACAGCTTGACGCCTGAGCATAAGATGTACAGCTTGACGCCTGAGCATAAGATGTACAGCTTGACGCCTGAGCATAAGATGTACAGCTTGACGCCTGAGCATAAGATGTACAGCTTGACGCCTGAGCATAAGATGTACAGCTTGACGCCTGAGCATAAGATGTACAGCTTGACGCCTGAGCATAAGATGTACAGCTTGACGCTGCCTGAGCATAAGATGTACAGCTTGACGCCTGAGCATAAGATGTACAGCTTGACGCCTGAGCATAAGATGTACAGCTTGACGCCTGAGCATAAGATGTACAGCTTGACGCCTGAGCATAAGATGTACAGCTTGACGCCTGAGCATAAGATGTACAGCTTGACGCCTGAGCATAAGATGTACAGCTTGACGCCTGAGCATAAGATGTACAGCTTGACGCCTGAGCATAAGATGTACAGCTTGACGCCTGAGCATAAGATGTACAGCTTGACGCCTGAGCATAAGATGTACAGCTTGACGCCTGAGCATAAGATGTACAGCTTGACGCCTGAGCATAAGATGTACAGCTTGACGCCTGAGCATAAGATGTACAGCTTGACGCCTGAGCATAAGATGTACAGCTTGACGCCTGAGCATAAGATGTACAGCTTGACGCCTGAGCATAAGATGTACAGCTTGACGCCTGAGCATAAGATGTACAGCTTGACGCCTGAGCATAAGATGTACAGCTTGACGCCTGAGCATAAGATGTACAGCTTGACGCCTGAGCATAAGATGTACAGCTTGACGCCTGAGCATAAGATGTACAGCTTGACGCCTGAGCATAAGATGTACAGCTTGACGCCTGAGCATAAGATGTACAGCTTGACGCCTGAGCATAAGATGTACAGCTTGACGCCTGAGCATAAGATGTACAGCTTGACGCCTGAGCATAAGATGTACAGCTTGACGCCTGAGCATAAGATGTACAGCTTGACGCCTGAGCATAAGATGTACAGCTTGACGCCTGAGCATAAGATGTACAGCTTGACGCCTGAGCATAAGATGTACAGCTTGACGCCTGAGCATAAGATGTACAGCTTGACGCCTGAGCATAAGATGTACAGCTTGACGCCTGAGCATAAGATGTACAGCTGATGTACAGCTTGACGCCTGAGCATAAGATGTACAGCTTGACGCCTGAGCATAAGATGTACAGCTTGACGCCTGAGCATAAGATGTACAGCTTGACGCCTGAGCATAAGATGTACAGCTTGACGCCTGAGCATAAGATGTACAGCTTGACGCCTGAGCATAAGATGTACAGCTTGACGCCTGAGCATAAGATGTACAGCTTGACGCCTGAGCATAAGATGTACAGCTTGACGCCTGAGCATAAGATGTACAGCTTGACGCCTGAGCATAAGATGTACAGCTTGACGCCTGAGCATAAGATGTACAGCTTGACGCCTGAGCATAAGATGTACAGCTTGACGCCTGAGCATAAGATGTACAGCTTGACGCCTGAGCATAAGATGTACAGCTTGACGCCTGAGCATAAGATGTACAGCTTGACGCCTGAGCATAAGATGTACAGCTTGACGCCTGAGCATAAGATGTACAGCTTGACGCCTGAGCATAAGATGTACAGCTTGACGCCTGAGCATAAGATGTACAGCTTGACGCCTGAGCATAAGATGTACAGCTTGACGCCTGAGCATAAGATGTACAGCTTGACGCCTGAGCATAAGATGTACAGCTTGACGCCTGAGCATAAGATGTACAGCTTGACGCCTGAGCATAAGATGTACAGCTTGACGCCTGAGCATAAGATGTACAGCTTGACGCCTGAGCATAAGATGTACAGCTTGACGCCTGAGCATAAGATGTACAGCTTGACGCCTGAGCATAAGATGTACAGCTTGACGCCTGAGCATAAGATGTACAGCTTGACGCCTGAGCATAAGATGTACAGCTTGACGCCTGAGCATAAGATGTACAGCTTGACGCCTGAGCATAAGATGTACAGCTTGACGCCTGAGCATAAGATGTACAGCTTGACGCCTGAGCATAAGATGTACAGCTTGACGCCTGAGCATAAGATGTACAGCTTGACGCCTGAGCATAAGATGTACAGCTTGACGCCTGAGCATAAGATGTACAGCTTGACGCCTGAGCATAAGATGTACAGCTTGACGCCTGAGCATAAGATGTACAGCTTGACGCCTGAGCATAAGATGTACAGCTTGACGCCTGAGCATAAGATGTACAGCTTGACGCCTGAGCATAAGATGTACAGCTTGACGCCTGAGCATAAGATGTACAGCTTGACGCCTGAGCATAAGATGTACAGCTTGACGCCTGAGCATAAGATGTACAGCTTGACGCCTGAGCATAAGATGTACAGCTTGACGCCTGAGCATAAGATGTACAGCTTGACGCCTGAGCATAAGATGTACAGCTTGACGCCTGAGCATAAGATGTACAGCTTGACGCCTGAGCATAAGATGTACAGCTGGACAAAAGACAATCTATGCCTCTTGCTACACCCGCTGAGACTTGATGACTGAGAGAGTGACACGCTGTTTTTACTAACAAGGTAACAAAAGAGGCGATAGGAAATGGCAGCTGACCATATTATAGACACCTGGCCTAATGTATCTCTCCACCATACAAAAGAGCAATTAGCAGCTGTTATCATTCCGGGACGGAGGTGATGCCTCTCTCTCTCTCTCTCTCTCTCTCTCTCTCTCTCTCTCTCTCTCTCTCTCTCTCTCTCTCACACACACACACACACACACACACACACACACACACACACACACACACACACACACACAAAATCACATTCATGCGCACCACACGCTCGTAGTCGTACATCAAATTGAGTCTGGAAATAACAGGCACTGTTGATTAAAAGAAACAGATGCCAATACAGCAAATAATGCTGCATAATAGTGCAATGGCCTTATGATCACAGGATACTCGCTGGTACTTCTGGTGTCAGTAATAATAAAAATGGTTCAGTGATCATACCGGTACTGATCAAAGCAGACACCGTCTTTCACTTCCACCGATCACCGTTAACAAAACATCATAATCGTCTCAGCACTTTACTTCCGATCGCTGTTAATGGCAAACTAAAAGCAACATTAATCCTCCAACCCGCCATCTGTGCCATATTCCTCTTTTCTTTGCAAGATCAGAGCCATCAAACTCAAAGAAATGGCGCCATCAGCTTTTGGATTGCCTATAAAACTTACTGACAGACCCTGGGACACGAAAATGGGCTGTCGTTATCTCACTTGATTGTTGTGCAACTGGAGAATATGGATCACTCTTCTGGGATATCTTCTGTGTCATTGATACAGAAAGAAATGCACAAAGATGTCTTTGTCAAGGGACACAATCATTGAACAAAAAGGTTAATAGATGAATTACCCCCCCCCCCCCCCGCTTTTTTTTTTAAAAATTATTTTAGTATCGTGCCCTTTGTTTTTTCAAAATACATTACCGATGGCGGGAATACACACTATGGCCTAACGATTTCAGCCCAAAGTTGTGTCCCCTACACAACTGGGGAGGAGACACTGGGGATCCATATATAGGAGCCCCGGGTGACCTCCCCTTACCACCCTATCCCGGCATGCATGGGGTGAAAGCTCACCAGTTTCACTCTTAGCTCGACCGTGGACGGTTGAGTGTTAGCCTTGCTCCGTGTTACGACCAGTTCTTCGTGCTCGTTCTTGGATTTCTACGAACTTTCCTTGGCTTGGCCGCTGATATTCTACTGTGTAGTGCTGAGAGTGCTTCGTTGGTTCTACACCTTCAGCGGTCTCCTGCTTGTGGACTTTGCTCCTTTCGGCTCTTCTGCCCGGTTCTTGACTTTCTGTGTACCCTTACGTGGGCTTCGGCCTCGGGGCTCGGCTTGTGACCTGTGCTCCCTTCGGGACTGTGTGACACTTGTGAGGAGTGAGTGTTCGGTGAGCACTTCCCGACGGACTGTGTGCGGCGGACATTATGGCAGCTTCACTTATGTGTACCTGCCTCCATTCTGGGGATTTCCAGTGGCCTTCGGACGCTTTCGACTCCTGCCTTCCATGTTCTGGCTGCCTACCAATCGTGTACTACACCAAGGCGGCGGCCGCCAGTTGTGACCTCTGGTGTCGGGACACTCTCCTGCGACTCTGCTCGGATCTCCTCAAGACTGTGAAGACTCAGCTCCGCCAGGCCCCGCTCGGAGGTTCCAAGATGTTCAGGGACACTGGCAGTCAGTGAAGGAAGCTTCTACGGTTTGTGGCCTCGGCCTGCCACTGGCTCCTCTTCGTCTCGCCTTCGCGCTTTCTGCATAGCCGTGGGCCGCCCCCTGCGGTCAGCTGGCCCTCTTCGGTGACCTCTGGAGATCGTTGTTCCCAGACGACCCTTGGATCATCTCAACTGTTTCCTCAGGCCTGCGGCCGTCGTTCCAGTCCCCTCCGCCTTTACGCCGGTACCCTTGTGGACCCAGGCTCCACTCAACTGGCTCAAGGCAGACGCTCTACACGGAGAGGTGTGGCCTTGCTCTACAAAGCAGCGACAGAAGTAGTCTCCCGACTCGACTCGCCAGCGTTCTACAGCAGCCTCTTTGTCCTCCCCAGGCCAGGGGGCAAGTGGCGCCCAGTCATTGACATGTCAGATCTAAACAAGTTATTTTCCACGCCACATTTTTGGATGGAGACAGCCAGGACTCTCCGCGCAGCCATCCGTCCGATGGACTTCGCTATCAGCCTCGATCTTTCAGACGCGTAATTTCACGTGCCGATTCATCCTTTTTCGCGCCGGTACCTATGTTGTGCCTTTGGCGGGATCGTCTGCCAGTTCCGAGCCCTCCCCTTCGGCCTCAACATCAGTCCTTGGGTCTTCACGCGGCTCCTCGATGTGGTGATAGCCAGCTTCTGCCAGCGTTTGCTGAGTGCGTCCTCCAACTACCTGGACGACTTGCGGCTGCGCAACCTAGTCGCCGCCTCGGGTTCTTAGTCAACCCAGGCAAGTCGGATATCACCCCTTCGCGCCGTTTCCTGTACTTAGGGATGGAATTCCTGACCGCCTTTAACCTGGTCTGCCTGCCCTTGGCTCGGCGGCAGAAGATCGCCGAGCTCGCTCGACAGATGCAGTTAGGGGCCTCCTTCACGGCCAGGGTCTGGCTTCAGCTCCTGGGACTGCTCAGTGCAGCGGCGGACTTGTTACCCCTCGACCGGCTCTATGCTCGCCCGCTGCAGCTACACATCCTCCTACACTGGTGCCCTGATGGATCCGGTTCCGGTTACGCCGCTGTCCCACCCTATCTCTGGAGGTGGTCGGATCTCACGTGGTTGGCGACGGACATGCCCCTGCACTCCCCTCTGCCCCGATGGTCACTCTGCATGGACGCGAGCCAGTCCGGCTGGGACGCACACCTGTTACTGGACTTTGTCTCGGCCTCGGGCCTGTGGCCTTGGGACTTCGCAGACAGAGACATCAACTGGCTGGAGTCGAAGGCAGTTGGATGGCCCCCAAAGCCTGGCCAGAGACGCTGACCAACCAGGAGGTCCTCGTTCTATCGGACAACTCAACAGTGGTGGCCTATTTGCAGATCCAGGGGGGGCACTCACTCACCCTCCCTGTGCATCCTCCTTTACCATCTCCTAATCTGGTGCAGGGACCGGGGCGTTGCTCTTCGAGCCCGCCACTTCCTGGGCCACCGTGGACAGCTTCCTCACACCTAGTGGTCCCGGCGCCCAGACATCTTTCGACTGATCTGCTCGCGATGGGAGATGCCGCTAGTCGACCTTTTGCCACCAGATGGAACAACCAGCTTCCGCTGTTTGTCTCTCCAGTCCCGGACCCTCTTGCCTGGGCGGTAGAAGCGCTCTCCATTGCTTGGGACGGACTGATCGTGTATGCCTATCCTCCGTCAGTGCTGGTGCCGAAGATCCTGCGGAAACTTCTGAGATGCTCCGTGGTTCTCTTCCTGGGGGCCCCCCTTCAGTTGGACCAAGAGCCGGACCTCGGATCTGCTCGCTCTAGGGGCGGGCCCACGATGCTCAAGCAGCCCCGCCAGGCTCTCTTCCTCCCGTGCCCGGAGCGCCTCCTCCTTCACGCCTGGAGGTTGTCCGGCAAGCCCTTGCCACTTGAGGTTTCTCGGATGCGGCAGTGGCGGCGATTGCAGCAGCCCGCAGACTGTCTACAAGGAGTGTGTACGAAGGCAAGTGGAGGGTCTTCCAGTCATGATGCGCCACCCAGCGGCTCCCCCCCCCCCCCTCCCCACGAGTCTAACTTCCCCCAACTGGCGGATTTCTTCCTATGGCTCTTCGACGACCAAGTCTTAACACCTATTACCGTCGAGCGTTACCGCGCCATGATCGCACACACTTACCGCCACC
This sequence comes from Semisulcospira habei, assembly GCA_036245525.1. NCBI lineage: Eukaryota > Metazoa > Mollusca > Gastropoda > Semisulcospiridae > Semisulcospira > Semisulcospira habei. Next base: position 18,253,217 of record BTPG01000002.1, on the reverse strand, counting down.
TGCGCCTACCGGATCCGGGCGCTTGCAAAGACCTTTCGGACCTGTTGGCTCATTTTGAACTCCAACATCCTGTCTCCCATTCTCTCATACCTAGATGGGACCTCGCCTGGGTACTGACGTGGCAAAATATGGACCGCTTCGAACCCCTGCCCTTGGCACGGTTCGCCGACCTGACCCTGAAAACGGGATTCCTCCTGGCGCTCGCCACGGCGTCCCGCGTGAGCGAGCTTCATGCACTCTCGGTACGCCCTGCGTGTCTGCACTTCCAGCCGACGGCTCTGCGCAGCTACTCGCCGACCCGTCCTTTCTAGCCAAGAACCTGCTTCCCTCGGCTGCACCCCAGATGCTGACCGTATGTCCGCTCAGAGGGACGGCCTGATCCCGCGGGTCGTGTCAACTGGACCCAGTCCGGGCACTGAAGATTTACCTGTGTCGCTCAAAGCCACGCCGTCTAGGGCGTACCCGCCTCTACCTACCACGTTCACCAGGCAGGCCAGATTTCTCACCCCAGACAGTTCGTCCTGGCTGCGGTAGGTGATTCGTTGGCCTACCTAGACCTCTCCCCGGACGGGGATAGACGGTTACAGATCCGGGCGCATGAAGTACGAGCAGTAGCCCCCAGCGCGGCCCTTGACAGCAACTGCTCGGTTAAAGACATTGTGACAGCGGTAGGCTGGCGTGCAGATTCCACCTTCGCCCGCTTCTAGCTCCGCGACCTATCCGGCCAGCATGACTCCCTGGCCATGGTGGGCGACATCTCCGCGGCCCAGCACTCCATCCGCGTGCCACAGGCGCCATGGGCACTTCTTAACTGAAATCGTCGGGAGTGCTCCTTGATGACCGGCGAAGGGTGTTAGGTACAGGGGGTTGGGTGTTGGCACCCTCCTCCTCTTCGCTATTCTTCCATTAGTAATGCCATCAGTAATGTATTTTGAAAAAAACAAATGATTTTTTTTCTAAAATGTATTTTTTTGAAAAATACTTACCGATGGCATTACTTGGATGGCCCTCCCACCGGCCCCACTTGCCTCCTTGGCTAAGTGTGAAACTGATGAGCTTTTGCCCCACACATGCCGGCATAGGGTGGTAAGTGGAGGCCACCTGGGGCTCCTATACATGGATCCCCAGTGTCTCCTCCCCAGTTTTGTAGGGGACACAACTTTGGGCTGAAATCGTTAGACTATAGAGTGTATTCCATATAGTAATCAGTAATGCCATCGATAAGTATTTTTCCCAAAAATACATTTTAGACAAAAATTCATTTTTAAAGTTTGAAGTGCCCCTCTGGTGAGCTGATGCCCTTTTTGACCTGGCCAGCGCCCTGCCCCTCTGAGTTTCTAGCTAGGGGTCTGAGCAGTCATGGGTTTGAGTGTGTAGCTGGAAAAGACCAGAAAAGGCCTTTTACACTGAATTCTTTCCAAGCCAATTCTATAATGATATTAGGTCTTTTCTTTGTTGACCGTGTAGCACCATTGTGGTCGTGCATCAGCATCATCAAAATGCCTTTAACTTGGGGTATGGTTTTCTTAATTACGTGTGTTTGTATGTGTGTGCATAGATTAAATTTGTTTAAAAGTTGTGAGATTCTACACACACACGTTCTTTTGTAATGCGCTTAGAGCCCACTACTCCTGGGGATTCAGCGCGATATGAATGCTCTTTAGTATTATTATTATGATTATTATTAATGGCTTAAGTTAGAAAAGAAGCAATACTAATCAATACTAATACGATTACAGCCAAATATGTGAGGTAATTCCATCTTCTGCCTGCATGATAATTCGAATGGCAGGGTTGAAGTAATCCTCGGTAACATCATGGTATGGTCAATAAAACATTTTTTTTAAAGTTCTGTTTCCGTTTGTGTCATTTAAAAAAATAGGTAAACGAGTGTTTTTTAAAGAAGCTTATACTGCTGCCTTAGCCAAGATCGAAGCACTTGACGTGAGTTATGTCCTTCTGTCCCTTGCGTTTATTTGCAAGTTAGACACAAGTGATGCACTAACTGCTCACTGCAGGTTTTGTTTTCCCTGCCCTGCGAAAAAGGTTTATCGTCGGTGTCACACCATTAAATCACGGCTGCTCAGGTAAGGAAACGGGATACTTTTTAACGTACCCCAGTAGTAACATGTCTTCAGGCCCACTGCGGCCGTCGTGGACTGATGGACATTTGCCTACCATATTTTCGTTTTGGTTGCATCATCAGGACTCGGAGAATCCTCATCTAAAACCCACAGCGTTTGACATGGACAAGGTGAAGACAACGATCAAACAGTTCTATCGTGACTGGAGTGAGGCAGGGCGGGAGGAGAGGGAGGCCTGCTACAGCCCGGTCATCGCTGCTGTGGAAAAACGCTACCCTCCAGAGACACAGTGAGAACAGACGATTTCAGAAGGCAGTGGCCAGAAGCATGCGTTTAAATGAAAACAGTAGATTAACCCTCTGTGTGTCGGTAGCAGTTTTTGTCGCGATGATTCCTATTGGAATCATCGCGACAAAAACTGCTACTGACACACAAAGGGTTAAAGACAGGGGACCTGGTGATCAAGCTTACTGAATGTGAATACCGCTGAGCCACTGCATGCACAACTGGTCACCTCACTAACTCATGTCTACAACAGAATGGAGGAAACGCAGAGAAAGTGTGAACATCTGGAAAGGCCGTGAAATATCCCAGCATTACCTCTTTTTCAGCCTCTAGAGTTGGATGCTAAACTCTGTGGCAGAGTGCCTTGCTGCGCTACTTTGAATCCATTTTTTTTCAAACTTTTGTGTTTTTTAAACAAGACCAAGTAAGTAGGGAAAAGCACTGGGGAGAGAATTGTGCATTATTGACCAATGATCTTAGGATCTACTTTGGTGAGAGCACAAAAAAAACCCCGTAAACTGTTAATGTTATTTCTTTGCAAATTCTTCTTCATGTCGCTAGTTTAGATGTAGTTTTATTTTCATTTCACAGGATTTTCTAAGTTACATAAACCAATCAGAAAAGAGCATGACACTTATTTATGCGCTGAGATAGAGCCCAGTAAATGGACATCTGCAAGTGCAAGAATGATGCTTGACTGTGCAAAATAGCTACTAAACTGTCTGCTCTGATCAGAGGACAAGGTCAGTATAGATTTGTAGCAATATGTCTACTGAGTTTGTTCCTTCAGGGTTTTAGGCAGATGGTTGCTTTAAGGGTTGAAAACTGCTCTTTTCTCATGTTTCCTCCCCTCTGATGTAGTAATGAGTTAGTGCAGTGGTCAGTTGCGCACACGGTGGCACAGTGGTTTTCGCATTCAGTAAAAGCTTGATTGTCAGACCCCTGTGATTAAAAGCCAGGACAGATATTTGATATTGCATTTTTGTCCGGGCTTTTAATCCACTGTTTTTGTCAAAAGACGGGCCTATGACGGATTTCTAAAATTCACCTTTTTTTTTTCTTTCTCATCTTCACAAAATTTCTGTTATTTCTAGTCTCCTGCTGTGTGTGCGCAGAAAAATGGGGTCGATGTCGGCTCATGCATGCACAGCCATGTGTAGACCGATTTTGTCCGAGTTTGGCCTCATGGCTTATGGGGTAGTGGCATGTCTCTGAACTGTACTAGTTACTACAGACTTGGGTTGGGAAACATTTTTTATGACTTGTATCAGTGACAGTCTGTAGTCCTAGAGATTTCATACAGCCGTTTAAAAATCCCAGAGAAGCAGCAGCCACCTAAGAGATGGGTCTTTTAGCCCATTGGCTGTTGGCAGCGCTCCCACTCGGGTCTGCCCTGGGGGACTTGGGTGGGGTTAACTACTTTTTAGTTCCCAGGGTCACCCTGGTCAGCCCCACAGGGTGGATTTTCCTCTCTATTCTGGGGCATGTGTTTCTGTCTACCCTTGGTCCATTCACCTGTATTTTCCTATTTTAAACTCTCCCTACTCTCTGTGCTGCCTGTAGCTCTTGATATTGGATGTGTGTTGCTAAATGGTCTTAGCTTTATTTAGGCCCCATATCGTAGGTCTATTTAACGTATTAGACCGGCTGGCAACATATATTCAATATTCTGTTTATTTATTTATTTTTTTCACAAGCAGTGCAGGCACATCCTGAGAAAGCCTTGTTGCTGTCGGGACGTTAAGCAATGTACAATCAATCGATGTTGGCAGCGATTTTTGTTGCGATTTTGTGACAAAAACCACTACCGACAGGCGATAGGTGAAAGACAGGTGACACATTTTTCTCTTTACAACTTTTTTTGATAAACTTTATTGCCATGTGCATAAATATTAGGATTTTTTTGCGGCATAACTGATGAGCGTCCATGTTAAGATCAACACATAAAACATTTAATGAGAGAGCATCCGTCCTTTAAACTTTAAGACTCCTTGCATTGGCACACACAGCAAAGTTGAAAACAGGTTTACAATACCATTACTCTCGTATGCTACTTTCTGTAGCAAACTAATCTCAATGAACCCTTTTAGCCCCATGGGTGCATTTCCCAAGTTTTGGAAGCATTACTTAATGACTATGTACCAGCTGCAGGAGGTGGATTGACCATGATAATTCAAGGGTAGTTCCAGATTAGCTTGGCGCCTGAAGGCGGGGGGGAGGGGGGGGGGGGGGGGCATGGGTTTGCAGGCCTTCTGGTTTATGCAAATTTTAATTCATTTTCTTCTGTTTGCAGTGATCCCAGGTCGGTAAGCATCCTGGTACCCGGAGCGGGGCTGGGTCGTCTGGCGCATGAGTATGCTCGCCGTGGTTACAGTTGCCAGGGCAACGAATGGAGTCTGTTCATGCTGATTGCGTCTAACTTTGTGCTCAATAAGTAAGTCCCACGTTATTCAGTAGATCAGATCAGAAAATACCTCACTACCGAAGCTGCCACCAAACTTGCTGTCTCTCTCATCCTATCTCGCATCGACTACTGCAGCTCTCTCCTTTCCGGCCTCCCTCACTCCACCACTTTCACTCTCCAGCGCGTCCAGAACAATGCTGCCCGCCTCGTCCTCAGAAAGAAAAAATCCGACCACATCACTCCCCTGCTCAAACTCCTTCACTGGCTTCCCATCCCCCAATGCATCCAATACAAGATTCCGTCTCGCTGCTACAAATCCCTGAACAACTGCTCTCCCGCCTATCTCTCAAACTTACTTCACCCCTACACTCCTTCCCGCTCCCTCCGCTCCACCTCCGACCCTCTCTGCCTCCACGTCCCCCGCACCAAACTCAGCACTTTCGGCCCCCGCTCCTCCGTATACGGTCCATCCACCTGGAACACTCTCCCACTCTCTCTCCGTCAGAAACACTCTCTCTCCTCCTTTCAGTCTGCCCTCAAAACTCACCTCTTTCAACAGTTCTAGCACTATACAGCGCCTATGGGATAAAGCGCCTATTTAATGCGCTTATTATTATTATTATTATTATACCACCACTCTCCCCACCCTAAGCAGACTGTCGTAATGTATTTCACTATTTGTGGTACGTGAGTCGTTGTCTAAAGCGTGCGCATGCGTGCGCGAGTTGTGAGTGCGCGCTTAGAGTTATAATTATTATAAGATAAGCGCATTATAAATACCATAATTATTATTATTATTATTATTTAGAACCTGTTTTGATCAACCACCATTTTTGCAAGAAAAAAATGGCCGTAAAAGACAGGTACTCTTTCAAAACTGGTCTTGAAGGGCAAAATGTGCCACTGTCATTTAAAAACAGCCACCTGCTTGATGGTTCTTAACTCATTGTACCCCAGACACACCACAGCAAGCTATGGATCGGTCATGATAGTTCAAGGGTGATGCCAGAATAGCTTGGCGCCTATGGGCGCCAAGCTACTCTGACATCACCCTTGAACTATCATAGTCGATCTGTGTCCTGCGCTGCAATGCAGTCTTCAGAGGACAACGGCAAAATTTGGGCATTTTGGTCTTGGGGTACAATGAGTTAATAACCTTAACCCTTTGACTGTCGGCAGCGTTCTTTTGCACTGCAGGAATCATGGCGACATACAGCGCTACCGAGAGCCAAAGGGTTAAAGGGAAGTGACCTTTTATAAGGGTGGCCACTCGGAAGAGGTGCTTACGTAAATCCTGCGCTTGGACGTAAATGTCTGTTGAGACTGTTCTCTTTGCTTACGCATGGTGTGGAGCACACATGGTTGACAGTCTTCAGTCCTGCTGATTCAACTTTTTCACAATCCCAGAAAGCTGAATTTCAGCCTTTCTGTTCAGACAGAACAGTCCTTTAGCCAGCCTCTTCAATCTGCAAGAGGCATAAATTCTCATGAGCCCCTGTAGGGCCTCATGAGAATTTATGTCTCTTGCTGGACATGAATTATGGGATAGCGTTTTCCCGTTGTTTCAATTTTCCACACTGTCGCCCATGAGTACATTATTTATATTTTCAAGACGTAAATCAGGAAGCTGAAGGTCTGCACTTTACTAACCATTTTGTTGCGATCTGCAAGAGGCATCAATTCTCACGAGCCCCTGCAGATGCACCAGTACAGTACTGCAGATGTAGGGGCTCATGAGAATTGATGTCTCTTGTTGGACATGGATTATGGGATATAGTTAGCCCGTGGACTGTTTTTAGTTGGTCAATTTTTTTTGCTCAATTTTTTACACTGTCGCCCATGAGTACATATTCATATTTTCAAGACATTCACGACGTAGAGATGGAAATTGAAATGTAGATAGCTATCGGCTACTCGCCATTAGGTTTGATGTTCATGCAGTCACTGGTGCTGTGTACAACAGCAGCTGCATGCACAAGGGGGTTGTGCGGACACCTCCACCATGCCGTTCACTTTTCACACCTGCGACTGAGTGTTTGGTTTCCTTGCAGGTGTAAAGATGTGAATGATTTCCGCCTGTACCCCTGGGTTCATCAGTGGAGTAACAACACACGCAGCAGTCATCAGACGTCGCACATCAGCTTTCCCGACATCAGCCCGTCCGATTTGCCAGAGGGCGTCAACTTTTCTATGGCTGCCGGAGACTTCTTGGAGGTGTACAGGAGCCCCTGTGAGTTTAATTTAAACACTGCAGCTGTCGAATAGCACTTTTTGTTTTGATGATTCTGACAGGATTTATCTCTACAAAAAGTGCTACTGACGGCCAACGGGTTACCATGTTCACCTTTAAAAGATGAATTTTCAGCGCTTGGATTGTCAGCAGTTTAGGATGGGTTACCGTGGGGCACTTGACGTCATAGGCAGGCAGGCCTCAGACTATGACAGTGAAGTAACAGGATAAAAATGTCATCATGTCTAATTACACCAACCTCGCTGTAGCATGTACTGTTGGCGCAAGGCGCCGTATGTGTGTGTGTGTGTGTATGCGTATGTATGTAAACACAAAAATCTCCGGAGTTTGTGTTCATACAAGCTTCAAAATAAGGGAAATACTTCATTCAGTGGGTGTCTAATGGAGTCTTGGAACATATTGAAATTTGATGTCCAATTGAAGAGTTAAATGACCGTTCATAGAAAGTCGAGTGACCCATATAAGAATCCGTAATCGTTTCCTCAAAATACATTACCGATGACATTACTATTAGGAAATGCCTCTTAGCTAGTACAATTTCAGCCAAAGTTTGGTTGTGTACTTAATCTCTCTCAAGGTTATACTTAACCCATTACATCCTGAGGCTGATTTTGTAAAATTTGTTTGTTGTCATACAAAAGCTACGTTAGTAATTAGGATCAATTAGATAATTAGATAAACTATTTTAGTTCAAGGGTGGTGCCAGCATAGCTTGGCGCCTCAGGCGCCAAGCTATGCTGGCACCACCCTTGAACTATCAGTCAAATTTATTTTAAGCAATGGGTGTATCAGGATGAAAAAGGTGAAATAATTTAATGGTTTGGTTTTGTTTTGCAGGTGTGTGGGACTGTGTGTCGATGGTGTTTTTTCTGGACACAGCCCACAATGTTGTGTCCTACGTGGAAACGGTGTGGAAGATTCTGAAGCCGGGTGGGTACTGGATAAACCTGGGTCCTCTCTTGTACCACTACTCCGACGTGCCGGGCGAGAGCTCTGTGGAACTCAGCTGGGAAGATCTTCGACAGGTCATCTGCAAAGTTGGATTTGACATCGAGGTACGAAGCTCCCGTGACTATCGCTTCCTCTGGTAATGTGTCATCTTTTTAGGCAGTGGTGAGGTTTTAGTGTGACAATTGCTATAGCTTACATCAGGACCTGTTTTGAGTGACCACCCACAGGAGAGGTCACATGTCATTAAAGGCCCGCTACCGCCGTAATTGTTCATAGATACACTTCTGTAACAGATGGTTACGAAATGCTACACACACGTCTAGTTATGGTTCATTTGGACACAGGAGAATCCAGTTCAGCACATCTCATCTTTATATCAAGTAACCTGACAGACTCCACTCCGTTCTAGAAATACGCTATCAGTAGGAGTAATAGCTAAAAATAGATTAGAACGCAGATGGTGGAGCAGAATAAATAAGTGCGATTACGCGTGTGCTTTTGCTGCGTGTCCCAACTGCTCAGAAAATTCATTAGGCATGTCAACCATGCATAATAAACACAAACGGTGCTGAAATGTGTCTTCAAATTTACGCATAGTGGTACTTTAAAGACCATCATTTAGGTGGCTGTATGATCTGTTTGAGACTCATGCTTTTTGCAAATAACTTTTGCAGGCAAATTATTTGTAGACAACTTTAAAAAAAAAAGATGATCACCAACCTTGATCCTAATGGTCCTTTAGTCCTGACAACAGTGGTTTAACCGCTGCCCTTGGGAAATTTTGCACATGACCTATTAAAACCTAAAATATACCTTGATTGAGCCCCAGTCAAAAACACCATCACAGATTTATTTCTGCAAACTGCACGCTCACCATGCTGAATGTTTCATAGCTTGACATTGATCTGTGCATGGCTTGTCCTAGTTTCTGTGTCAGTGATGCAGGTCAGTGGTCACTGAGGCCTGAACTTTTAAACAGGTCATTTCCATGATCTCCCACTGGTAGTGGCTAAACCATTGAGTCTGAAAACAACTTAATTTTATAGTAAATTAGAACCAAGTGTGGTGATAAGTTTGTGTTCTTAGTACTGCCCTGAAACGTGTCTTGTTCAAAAGTTATTTCGAAAAAAATACGAGGCAAGCTTTTGCTCAAACTTACTATGAAAAGTATCATTAAAGACCATCATTTAGAAGGCAGTAAAAAGCGTCACCTGTCAATAAAGACCATCATTTAGAAGGCAGTAAAAAGCGTCACCTGTCAATAAAGACCATCATTTAGAAGGCAGAAAAAACGTCACCTGTCAATAAAGACCATCATTTAGAAGGCAGTAAAAAGCGTCACCTGTCAATAAAGATGACTGTTGCCACCTAAATAATGGTCTTTAATGACAGGATCAACTGTTTGCCCTTCACGACTTCTCTTGAGAGACCACCTGTTTTTAAAGACCGCTTTCCGTGTTAAAAAAAGGGTAGCTTAAAACAGGTTTGGCCATTTGCTGTTGATTTATTCATTTATTTCTTTTAGGAGGAAAAGGAGAACGTGAAGGCGACCTACACACAAAACCCAGTGGCAATGTTGCAGTATGAGTACAGATGCATCTACTTTGTCGCTCGCAAGCCGTTGGACGCCCCAATTTCATGACATCAGTCCCCCTCATCATCTTGAATGGTGCTTTAAAAATTGGATGTGGCTCTGTGGGTTGGGGCCTTAGGACTCTGGGGTGTAAGGTCCGAAATCTCAGAAACAGCTTGTGGGGTGTACAGCTGTAGGCAGTAAGGTACAAAATTACTGACCGGCCCACAGATAAAATAAATCTGGGCGAGGCGTGAACTTCGTTGGGAATGGTGGCTATCCCTAAAATAATCCAAAGTAGGTAAACACTGCACGGACTTGAAACATTCTGTGGATTAATCCAGCTCGCTTTGTCTGCAAGAGGCATATATTCTCATGAGCCCCTGCAGTCGCAGGGGCTCATGAGAATATATACCTCTTGTTCACACAGAGTTGCCTCATTGACATCCACAGTTTGAGGTACTTATCAAAGGCCTGTGTGAAGAGTACTGCTGCTAAAAGGACACATGCCACAGTGATCGGGGCCATCTAGCGAAACAATCCCTTTTAGTAGTAACTTAGACTTTGCTACGAAGGGGTGCAGGGTATCTTCTGTCCTCACTACAAAGGGACTGCACCTACTGACTGTGACCTGATTCTGATTTAGCAATAACATTCTCCTATTCCCATTACACTGTAAATTGTCCGGGCGTGTGCAGTTTTCACGTAAAAACACTAAACTTCAAAGTAACATTTTAACTAAACCACTGGCATTCAGTGAGATCTATTGTATATTTGGATCAGATTTTACATGGCCACACTGATGGCATTCTTGTAGACCCATTGCATATTTGGATCATTCATACATGAAACTTCAAAGTTAAATGTTGACCAAACATCTGGCATTGAGAGATGATCGTTGCATACCTAGAACATTTAATACATGGTCAACATAGTAATTGTATGTTCGAGCAAAAATGTAATGAGTTCACAGCTGAAAACTGTCAGGTTTTCTTCACTTCGTATGGTCAAAAGAAAACGTTTGGTGGGACAGTGAGAGGGTCATTATCTAAGTGGGTATGTGTCCTGAATCCTGATGAAGGCTTTTGTTGACCTGTGACCTTGAGAATATTATAGTGTGCCCCATTAACCCCAGCTGCCTGCACAGGTTAATGTGACTGTGTCTCTTGCAATGGGAAGGGCGAGGTAAGATTGCACTGCTGGTCACTATCGTCAGTCCTTCTGCCACATTAATAGAATCTGCAGCACTGGCAGAAAACATGACTATATGCTGGCCACTGCCTTATTTACCACCATGAATAAGCAGTCATACGGGTTTAGGTCTATTCTTCACACAGTACGCAAGCCCTGTGACCTAACGCACTTGGCGTTGCAGGGCGGCGTGAAGTCAGTGCGAGGATTTGAGGACTGGGTTACAGTATAATTCTGATATGATTGGCAAGCGATGATTTGCAAATCTGTCTTGGAGGGTGTTGGACAAATGTTTTAGGTACAGGTTGAACATTTTGGGACACATTTGGATTCTGATCGAAATTTCCACAATTATTTGTTTAACCCTGTTCATTATGATACACCACTGCTTGAAATTAATGTGTCTATGATAGTTCAAGGGTGGTGCCAGAATAGCTTGGCGCCTGAGGCGCCAAGCTATTCTGGCACCACCCTTGAACTAAAATATGGTTGATCTGTCTCCTGATCTGTAATGTAGGACAATAAACAATTTTTTTTTTAATAAATCGGCATCAGGATGAAATGAGTTAAACTGGAAATTCCTTCAAAATGGTAGAGTATTTGGAGGAAACGTCGGACTTGCTCACCCCTAATAACAACCAGCATCTTAATAAGGAGGCGTGGACCTTCTGGTACACTGATCAGTTGTGGGAGATGGATCGGCCGTGATAGCTCGAGGGTAGGGCCAGATTAGCTTTACGCCTGCAAGACGCCAAGCTCGGGGCACAATCACCTTTGAACTGAAATTTGTCCGACCTTGTTCATATTTGCACGCCCTCCATTCAGCATCCGACACGCATATTTTCAGGGTTCCTAGGCGAAAGAAGTCTAGGAAGGGCCAGCGTTCCTTTTCTTATTTCAGTCCAGTCATTCGGAACGACCTTCCAGCCCATGTCAGACATACCCCAACTCTGTCTGCTTTTAAATCACTGCTTAAAACCTATCTGTTTTCTTATGCATATAGTTAGATGCATTTTCAGTGCGATAGCAATCTTTGGCAGTAACTGTTTTTGTAACAGTGTGTGTATATATGTTCGAGTGTGAGCTTTTGATATGTCACTTCAGTTTTTGTAACATTTATTGTAGCGTTTTCTTTCTTGTACTTTTTGTTCTGTGATTTTTTTATCTTGTAAAGTGCTTAGAGCACCCTTCCGGCACTTGGAGGTTAGGCGCTATATAAATGTACATTATTATTATTATTAAATTGCTGATTCACCTTCTGCTGCTCTCTCTAAAGGCAGGGGATGATCATTTTGGACCTTCCCTCCCCCCCCCCCCCCCCCCCCCCCTTTCTCCCACGTTTAATATTTTGGGGAGTTCTCCCCCATGTTGTCTGATATTTTGGCGAATGATGAGAGTTTTCACATGCATGCATTGCCCCCCCTTAGGCCGCTGGTGCCGCTTAAATGATGACCTGCGACGCTCTGTTTTTCGAACCTTCTCTTGAGAGCAAATGTCTCACACATCCTGAGGAAGAGATTATCGATTTAAAAAAAAAAAAAATCCTTCAGGTCCGAGTCCCAGTTCTGGGGACAGATGGACCATGTTAGTTCAAGGGTGGTGTCGGAATAGCTTGGCGCCTACAGACGCCAAGCTATTCTGACCCCACCCTTGAATTATCATGGTAGATCCACATCCTGCCGTAGCGCGTCATGGCTTCATGGGTTATGATTGTTTTTCTTGCAAAGAAAAAGGAGCTGCTCAAACAGGATCTACTTTAACTATTGTGTATGAGGTTCAAGGGCACCGACGGGACTAAAAGCTGACATTTTCAAAGAGTGCTACTAGTGGTATTTTTTCAGATGCTTTTGATTTTCTGTGAGGCGTTTGCAACATTCATGGAAATGTGACAGTCTGCCTGTCACAATGATTTTCATGAGATTCATCCGTTTGTTTTTGTTTTCTTGGTACTGGGTTATGCTTACGAAGTAGAAACAGCATATTGTTGTTAATCAAGCATGCTTTATTTATCCGTTGGTTGCATGAAAATGGATGTTTCTTGCAAAAATGACTCGTGTAGTGTTTGTGTGTGAGCAAGAGAAGGCTGTGCAAGTGAACAGCTATGAACTTCGACAGTTTTTCCGGAGTTCAAATTCACTTTTCACTGCAAATAGTGAGGTTTCCTTTGCAACGAACGAGAGTGAAGACACGGCAGATACCCGGCTTTGTACCATAAGCATAAGCAACAGTACAAACATCTAAGGCATAGATCCTCATGAGCCCCGAGCTCCCAAGGATCTATGCTTCTTGGAGGTGTTTGGAGTGTTGTCTGTGCTTATGATACAAGCTGGTTGTCAACCACGATTTTGCTTTCGTTCTTTGTCGGTAGTTATTTGTTGCAAACGAAACCTTGCTATTAGCCGTGAATGTCAAGGTTGTAGGCGAAAGTATTCCATCTGCTCTGTGTCTGTAAAGAAGTGCTGGGTCAGTTGCACGAGTGAGCTTCCTGAGCCAGCCACTAAGCAAGGTGCTCCACTGTCGCAGAGCACCTTGCTTAGTGGCTGGCTCAGGACTAAGCTCACTCATGCAACTGGGCCCTGGTCTGCAATTTTGGCTCTTGCGGCTGCAAGCCTTAACATCCAAAATCACAAACCAGTCACATTTATCCAGCTGTACACGTAACCGTAGTACTGTTGACACGTTCCTTCCGTACAAAACGCTAGCAATATTCATGTACATTATATAATGTTCAAAGTTTTTTTCTTGCACAAATACACTACACTGACAAGAAGTGATTTGTCAGTTTTATTTTTGTACAGATGCTCTCATTGTAATACAGTGAAACCCGTTTATGGCGACCAACCAAAGGACCGCCCAAGAGACTGTACACAAAAGTGGTCAGCTTACACACATAGCAATAAGAGCTTGACACCAAAAATGGTCTCTTTAGACAGGCGGTTTCCTCAGACAGAGAAACCCCGACAGGTTTGATTTACTTTGTACAGGTCAACCTCAGCATAACCCAACACCAGGGTTCATTTTGAAAAATTACGCACACGGATCACTGGCCGGCAGAGTACAAATCCAATGGGTCATTACTGAAATGGGATGGGCCAAATGTGTGTGAGCACTTTCTCACCAACTGCTGTGGTGGTGGTGGAGGTATGCAGGCACTTTTTTGCCAGCCGCAGAAATAACGGCAAAACCCCCCAAAAAAAAATGTGTAGGCCTTTAGGAACACGTGAAAAGATGGGCCTGTTGCCTACAGAACCTATGCATCATTGACCTCTTAAACTCAAAATGTTATGGGTCAGTTTGGGAAATTATGAGCCAATGGCGCAGAGGGAGCGTGCCAGAAATGAACCCTGCAATATCTGGGAGCTAGAGTCGGACGTGCGTTCACACTAACATGGTACTGGCCTTACGGTCCGCACATGCAGGAAAGAGCACTGTAAGCAAAAGGTCTGTGGGCCAACCTTGGTCTTAATTGGCTTGCACATGGTTGTGAGGAGGCAAATTAAAGGTGACATCAGCCCGCAGAACTTGTACTCTTGTACGGTCAACTGTTTGGGTGCCAGAGATCTGGTTCAGCGTAATTTTCAAGAGCCAGTAACCGCACGTGGTAAACTTAACCCTTATCATTCGGAATACATCGGTGTGTGAAATAAGTTTGACTAAAATAATTCAAGGGTAGTGAGAGAATAGCTTGGCGCCTCTAGGTGCCAAGCTATTCTGGCACCAACCTTGAACTAAAGCCATTCGTCTACATCCTTATCTGTAAATACTCTAATGTAGTTTGCATATGGCAGTGTACAAATTTGAAGCTTGTAGCCTCGATACGATATGGGTTGACTGCTTTGTGTTTTGTAAATTTAGTCCCACCCAAAAACCTGGCTACAATGCAGAGAAACTAACCCTTTTAGCCCCAAGGTCCCATTTCTCAAAGTTTGGAGGTGTTGCCTAACGTGGCTTGACCATGATAATTCAAGGGTAGTGGCACATTCGCTTGGCACCTGAAGGCGCCAAGCAAATCTGGCACTACCCTTTAATTATCATGGTCAAGCCATCTGCTGCTGTAGGGATCTGGGGTGAAAGGGTTGAAGCCACTTTTACCCAAGAAAAATACAGTTGTTGCATCAAACCAGTTCTGCTGTGTGTCCAGTTTCTCAATAAACAGGTAGATGTAATACTGAGACTAACCTGTTGCCATTCGAAGTGTCAAATTTTGATACTAAAAATCGAGAACCAAAAACAAAACAAGAAAACGCAATGGATCCACAAAATAAGCAAGAATGGCAAAGCCTTTATGGCTAACATGTATGACTGATCCAGAAATTGATAAAAAGAAACTTAAATTCTGTCCAAAAATTGGCATTTTTAACACATTTTTGTCAACCTCTTTTGA
>BTPG01000002.1:18181957-18237594 GCA_036245525.1 Semisulcospira habei | reverse complement strand
AGTGTTAATGAAGATTCAGTTCTTTCTTTATATATCTAATTACAGAGAAAAATAAAAGGAATTTGAGAAAAAGGAAAGGCAAGGTCGTGTGCGTTTTTGTGAGCGAATAACATAGAAAAATGAGGGCCATAGAAGATTCTCTAAAACTCCCATATCCTCCTTCTCTGGTGAAACAAAACCCAGAAAGTTTCTTCTATATGAGAGCTGTCTTTACTGTCAAGGGTCTCTACCTTTTGTCTTTGTCTTAATTCTCATGTTCAAATATCTCCTTTCGAAAAAGCTTCGCAGATGTGCCAATGCGTCATAGTGATCTCTATACGGGGCGCAGTGCATACGCGTCATTGGTTTGTCAATTTTTGTCATGACGTATATTAATTTTTTGTTTTCACGTAATTTTATATTTAACGTGAAATGAGATTCGCTTTCGCTTCGAGACTGGGAGAAAATGGTGACAATACTAGAATTTCACGGTACAATTTCAGTCTTGCTATAATTTGTGTGAAATCAGTTTAACTTTACCTATCTACATGCTATACTAAGTACACCTTCATGCTCTTCTGAAAGCGCGTCGATGCAGTGTGTGTATGCGTCAGCTTTTACGTTTGCGTGCTTGCATGCACGCGCTGCAAACATCCTCAAGTAGCATAGATGTTCATGTGCCCACCGGGCACTTGAAGATCCATGCCCCTTGGAGATGCGAGCATATGTGTCATTGGTTTGTCAATCGTCATTTGTCATAAATTAATTTGTTTGCTTTTACGTAATTTTATATTTAACGTGATTTGAGTTTCGCTTTCGCTTCAAGACTTGCAAAAATGGTGACAAAACTAGAATTTCACGGTACAATTTCACTCTTCTATAATTTGAATGAAATCAGTTGACTTTACCTAGCTACATGCTATACTATGTACACCTGCATGCTCTTCTGAATGCGCATCGATGTGTGTGTATGCGTGTGCGTGAGTGCATGCTCACTCTGCAAACATCATAAAGAGGCATAGATGTCCGGGCACATGAGGATCTATGCCTTGGGAGATGCGCGCATATGTGTGAGAGAGATTTAGCCAGTGAGTGTGTGTGTGTGTGTGTGTGTGAGAGAGAGAGAGAAATGAAATGAAATGAAATGAAACTTTATTTTCCAAGGATAAAAGAATAGGTGCGCAGAGAGAGAGAGAGAGAGAGAGAGAGAGAGAGAGAGAGAGAGAGAGAGAGAGAGAGAGAGAGATAGACAGACAGAGAGAGACAGAGAGAGACAGAGAGAGAGAGACAGAGAGAGAGACCGAGAGAGAATTACGTAGTATTTAGTGTATGCTGGGTGACAGAGTTGCTTCTTTTACGTCACCGGCACTGTCTGACTTTCTCTAGAAGTGAAGTTTCTTTACTGTTTTAATTATTTTCTGAAAAGAATTAATTTTTACTAAAGATGTTGAAACTATACAAGGCTTGCTAACGAACTCATCCAATGTCTTTCTCCAAACTAGGAATATGCAAAAGTTCAATTAAATATGAAAAAAAATACGTATTCTAATCTGGGTCAACCGACTTCCCATAAGTGGTTGTCCTAAAAGCCAATGAGCATCTTAATTTTTAAAAAAAAGTAGAAAAAAGATCCCGAGATAATTCTTTTATGAACAATAATCTAAAATGTCAAGCTTGTCTGTACTCAAATGCGGGCTCTGATCGCAGTCATATACACATTTTAAGTCCTTTCTATTTATAGAAGGGACCTTTTAGGACGGGTCGCCTGTTTGTTTTTTTTTTTTAATGTGACATTCAATTACAGTGTATTCGGAGGCTCTCTTAGACACCCACTTAAGAAAGTATTTCTCCAAGTTTCAAGCTTGTGTGCACTGAAATATCGGATATTCTCTTGTTTACATACATACGCGCATACATACATACATACATACATACATACATACATACATACATACATACATACATGCATACATACATATGCACATACATACGCACATACGGCGCTTTGCGCCAAATGTACGTTCAGCAGCGAGGTTAGAGTAACTAGACATGACGTAATTTTTATATTTTTACTTCATTTGATAGAGGTTTAGCCTGCCCGTCTTTGACATCATGGAAATGCTATTAAATTCGCCCCAACGAGACCCGTCCTAAAAGGTCCCTTCTATAAATAGAAAGGACTTAAAATGTGTATATGACTGCGACCAGAGCCCGCATTTGAGTACAGACAAGCTTGACATTTTAGGTTATTGTTCATAAAAGAATTATCTCGGGATCTTTTTTTCTACTTCTATGTGTCGACCATCATATCAAGGGTTGTGCCAGAGCAGCTTGGAGCCTTTCGGCGAAAATCTGGTAATGCCCTTGAATTATCATGGTCGATCCATCTCTATAACTGGTACATAGTCATTAGATGACGCATCCAAAAGTTGGGAAATACTGCCGTCGTGCTGAATGAGTTAAATAAACTGATCTGGTGACCTTTCAGGCTACAACCGTAACTCGCTGTCAGAATCCGCGTTTTTCGGGGCGACCGACGCACAGACGGAAGGCACGTGGCTCTGGCAGGATGGAACTAATGCCGGCAGCATTCTGACCGGACTGTGGGACGCTGGACAACCCAATAACGAGCTATCAACTGTGGATGGAGAGGACGGACTTGCCCTGTGGATGCCACATATTGTGTTCCACGATTTCCCCTTGAGCGTTCCCCTCATGGGTGTTTGTGAAATCGATGTCATATAGGTGTAGCTGTGGATTTCTCTGTCGTCCGTCTGCGGGAGTAATGCGAGTACTCCGACGGGCGGATACGGGTTTCCTTTTCCAACCATACGACACACACACAAACACTCACGCGCACAAACACAACCCCCAAATACTTGGCAATGCTACGTCACAGTGTGTTTTTCTTAGTTTGGACCTCCCCCCCCCCCCCCGCCCAACCCTCCATCTCCGTGTAAATGTGTCCGCTAGGACTTAACCCTTTGGCTGCCGTAAGCGCATTTTGGTCGCGGCCATTCCTGCAGGAAGGGTTAGGGTTGGTAGGAATCGCTGCGACCAAAAGCGCAACCGTCTGCCAAAGGGTTAAGTAAGATCACATACATACTGATGGTTGAGTCCTACCCACCCATTTCGTTATCCACGCCCCCCCCCACCCCTACCCCCACCCTCCTTCACCCACCACCCGAACCCCCATCTTTGCCTTCCGGGCTTTTCGAAAATTATGTGATAGAATTGTTAAGTAAGTTCACATACACGCATGTTTGCCGCCTGACACCCCGCCCCCTCTCTTCGCTCCGCGCTTTTATCTTGCAGAAGTGTGAACTAAAGTACAACACATACATGGCTTGGCTTGACTTCGCGAACGAAGATTTTATAGGAGTTGCCCACGACGTCTGCAGGCTTGTTCGTGGCTGCGGAGGCCAATCCGAGACAGGCAGGTTCGACCGCAGTGGCTGCAGGGGAAGGTATGGCCAGGGTTCTGAGCTGCGGCATCTCTGTTTTTTCTCCTGAGCCGCTTGTCCTTAAGGCTAGCTCTGTGAGAGTCCTCAAAGGAGACAGCTGCCTTGTAAATGGTGGAGCGCCAGGTGTCACGGTCCGCAGCAAGCGAAGACCACTGGTGGTGGTCGATTTGGCAGGCACTAAGTGACTTCTTGAGACAGTCTTTGTATCTCTTCTTTGGTGCCCCTCTGTCACGGTGTCCAGTAGCAAGCTCGCCGAACAGGGTGATCTTTGGTAGGCGATGATCCTCCATCCTGGAGACATGCCCCGCCCAGCGGAGCTGTGTCCGCAGCAGCAAAGCCTCGATGCTCACAGTTTCAGCCCGTTCAAGGACCTCGACGTTGGTGACATAGTCACTCCAGTGAATGCCCAGGATGGTACGCAGGCAGCGCTGGTGGAAGCGTTCGAGGAGTCGTAGTTGGCTGCGGTAGAGGGCCCAGGACTCGGAACCATACAGCAGGGTGGTGAGGACCACAGCTCTGTACACGCTGATCTTGGTGCCTGTTTTCAGCTGCTGATTGTGCCACACCCGCTTGAAAAGTCGCCCGAAAGCGCTGTTCGCTTTTGCCAGCCTGCTGTCAAGCTCCTTGTCCAGCTTGGCGTCCGACGTGACGCATTATGATTGGCTGCATTATCACGTCGGACGTCACGTCACGTCACAACACATACATGCTTACTGCTCAAACACCCTCCCCTCTCTTTCCTCTTTTCGAAAATGTGTCCGGTAGACTTGTTAAGTAGGGTTACACGCACACACATGCTTGCTGCATCTCCCCACTCCCCCCCCCCACCCCCATCCTCCCTTCAGCCCCCCCCCCTATCCTCAGCACCTCCCCGGATCCCCCCCCTCAATCATCAACACTCCCCCTCCCTTTCAGGAAAAAGTGTTAAAGCGACCCATCTACTCCGTTCTTTCGACGTTAAAAGTCGCCGATACAAACGGGTTATCAGTGTTGTTTTGCCTTCTTTAAAGGGACGGGGAGGGGGGCTAGGTCTATACTGACGAGCAAGAGAATTGCGACATTTTTGGAATTAATAAATGTCGCATTTCTTTTCCTGGTCAGTATACGTGTAAAGGTCATCCAGACCAGCGTGGAAAATGCAAAGGAGAACCCAAGGAAAAAAACAACGCGCATAGGAAAGACAGTTACAACACAATTCATTGTCTTGCAGCTGTATTTTCTAAGCGTGTTTCTTTCTTCGTTGGGATCCAATCACATATTAACGCATTCAGCCCGGCGCACGTATTTCCCAAATTTTGGAAGCGTCATCTAACGACTATACACATGTTGCATGAGATGGATCGACCATGATAATTCAAGGGCAGTGCCAGATTAGCTGGGCGCCGACAGGCGCCAAGCTAATCTGGCACTGCCCTTGAATTATCATGGTCGACTAATTTCCTGCTGTAGTGCGTCAGGGATGAATGAGTTAATGGTTTATTGCTTTTAAGACGAGCTAGGACACTCCAGAACATTGTTTTTTATTTTTACTTATGTTTAGGGGTGAGAGGGGGGGGGGGTGTTTATAGACAAATGCTTTATTGTAGATCATTAGAATCAGTATTTGTCTCTCCTGGATGCCCCGACATGCTCATTTAGTCAGGTATGCTCACCGTTGCCATGGCAACGAGCACTAAGTGACCGTTACACCGGGTTGCTATGGAAGCAAATTTCACCTACAGTTGGTGCTTCTGTAAAGACAAATTTGCTCAAAATATCAACTGATGTCATGACTACATCTAGTCAGAGCCTATTTTGAATATCTTATGTGGCTTTGAAGAAAATATAGTGTTATATGCATATTCTGTTTGTTTATTTATTTATTTATTTATTTTTTCCGTAAGTGCAAAGCGTGCGAATTTGGATGAGGTCAAAGGTCACACGAGCTCAGGAAATAAGTAAAAACTGGCAATATTTTGACAAGAAATGTTTTTTCTCAATTACTATTCAGAAAATAAAACCCAAACTTGCTACAGAGAAACCGGATGGTAAGACCTATCTACGCATACTAATTTGGATGACCCCTCGGAAAAGGTCAAGGGTCACAAGAGGTCGACAAATGTGTATAAAATGCCAATAATTGTAGTTATTATTAACATTTTTGTAAACTTTTCAATCAAATTTGGCACAAAGGTAGCTGACCTTCCTATGTATCCTAGTTTAGTCGACTCATCGTAAAGGTCAAGTTAGTTAGTTATTTGGGTTTAACGCCGAGCAGGCAACTAAGGCCATCTCACGGCGGCGTAAAGATCAAGGGTCACCGGGGTTTCATAGATGTGTGAAAACTGATTATATTTTGGGAAAACATGTTAGTGCAGAAACTATACCCCATTGTCATTCATGTGTGGATCGGTCATACACGTGGGCCATAAGGGCTTTGCCTTTCTTGTTGTCAGTTTTCAGGTACGTTCGCCAAGGTAATTATGTAATTTATAATTTGCAAACCGCTCCAAAATTGAAAACTGGGCTCTGACATGCTGCAACGAATCTAAATTTCCAGTCACTTGTAAAATTTGAGACTGATCTGACGGCCAGATTTAGAGAAATTTGATTCCTCAGTATGTACAACTCCGCAAAATTATGATTTTGAGAAAACAGCAAAAACAAGTTTGAGCGAGGTGCGGTTTTTTTCCCCATCACACACAGCTCTAACATGCCACCGAAAATCGTTGACTTACGATGTTTTTCACATGATAAAATCATTATGCAGTATCTATCTGTCTATTTATATTCCGTAGTCTTGCCGACCGTTGGGGCACCACTGATGACTTGGCAACCAGCTCCCTCCATTCCTCTCTGTTCTCTGCCATTCTTAGTGAATCACCCAGCCTCACTCCTGTCCACTCTGAGATATTGTCCTCCCGTCTTTTCCTCTGTCTTCCTCTCCTTCGTCCTCCTTGCACAGTGCCTTGCATGATTGTTTTGGCAAGCCCTGCTGAACGCGTGACATGCCCATACCACTTCAGTTTGTGTTTTCTTTTCACAATGGCTAATAGGTCTTTATATGACCCGATGGCTTGGTTGATTCTGCTTCCCACTTCCACGTTCGTGATGTGATCTCTGTATGAAGTGCCAAGCAGCCTTCGAAAACATCTCATTTCAGTGGCTTGTATCCTCCTTTCAAGGTCTGCTGTGAGGGTCCATGACTCGCAGGCATACAAAAACACTGAGATCTGATCTTGGAGCAGAGTGTGATGTTTCTGTCCTTCCATATGGTCTTCAATCTTGTCCGTGCTGCTGTTGTTGTTGTTGTTTTTTTTTTTTTTTTTTTATTTTTTTTTTTTTTAATTTTTTTTTTTTATTAATATCAATGTAGCCAATGCAATAAAGTGCTTGTGTTCGAATCGAAATGGACATAAGTTACAAAATGGACAATGATTTAGCTGTCTTATAGTTACTGATAAGTGGGAGAGTGTGTGTGTGTGTGTGCTATTGCTTGTCTGCTTGATTGCCGCGGGTATCTGTTCTGATCTTTTAGTGAATGTTTGTGTTTTGGTTCATACATTAAAATATTCAGAGTGACATTCAATATTCAAATAAAATCAAACTAAGGAGAACAACTAAACACAGTACGAGTGAAGCCTTACAGATTACATTTTGTTACATGCTCTACTCATTGTATTAAACATGTGTAATTTTCCGGGCGAGCAAGTCCTGCTCCAACATGCATACTATATCTAGCTTCTTTCCGTATCTGTATTTACCAACACACATTTTGGCGACCAGAATAATATGGTTGATAACTTTCACGTCACTATTCTGCACGTTATTCACTTCAAAGCCAAATAACACATCTTTTGCAGTTAACTGAAGAGCGATAGAAGTTAGTCTTTGAATATGTTCTGTTGCGCTTTCCCAGAGTTTACGAATTTTATTACATGACCAAAAGAAATGTTCTATATAATCTTTGTCATCACAGAAGTCACATTTTTCAGAAGTCTTAATGCCCATCTTATGCAGAAGAATATTTGTAGGATATATATTATGCAGTATTTTCCAGTGTAGTAATCGCAGCCTTGTTTCTTTTACACATTTTTCCGCTACGGACCAGTGTGCATTTGATAGAGTAACAACACACTTTCTCTGCCAGAAGGACAATGCTCTAGGCACCGCTGTACCTGCCGTTACCAGAGATAAGCGGATAGCACGGGGTGCATACCGGAAAGCCTCCATATAGTTGCGTGGTACAAAAAAAACGTCGGGCTCCTCGCGAGACATACGTGCCCTAAGGGCCGTACATAAAGCGTTATATTCAAACAGCCGGCAAGGCTTGTTGCCGACCATTTGACATATTTGAGGAAAAGATATGATATTACCATCAGACAAGACATCGTCTACAACGCAAACACCAGCACGCACCCAATCTCTAAAGAACAAACTCTTATGCTTATACATAATTTCAGAATTGTTCCACAAACATTGGTTTTTAAGCTGAAGAGGAAAAACATCTTTCGGTAAAATGGTAGTCTTATTATCACACCATATTGTCAATACTTCCCTCCAAAAAAACACTTTTAATCAACCGCAGACCCGCAAATTGCTTGGCCGCTACATTAGAATGAAAACATGCATACTCTTTGCCCAAAGCAGCGGACATGTAACGCGGAATAATTTTCCATTTTTCATAGCCATTATGTTGAATTCTTAGTGACCATGACAACAAAAAAGAAGCTTGCATATCATGGACATTAATCATCTTCAGACCAGCATTCTCTGTACCGTTACACATGATACTTCTTTTAACCTTTTCAAAGGCCCGAGTATTGGTACTTCTCTTTTTCCAGATAAATTTGAACAACAGTGTATTAAGCTTATTCAGCATGTCTCTCGGGGCAGACAGTGATTGTAATACATATGTAAACTGCGACAATAAAAGTGATTTAACAATACATATTTTCCCTGCGATACTAAAATTTCTTTTGGACCATGCTGTTATAGTTCTTCGTACTTTATCCAGACTGTGTAACCAGTTGTCCTCTATACTCGAGGCAGGTATTTCACTGCCGAAAAGAATTCCCAGAATTTTCAGACGTTTTTTTCCAAGTGATGCCGTATGGTTTTTCATGACAGTCTTTCAAAGAGCCAAGCCACATGGCCTCAGTTTTCTTTCTGTTCATTTGTAAACCTGAAAACTTTGAAAACTGCTGAATTAACTCAAGGACCCTTTCAAGATCTGTTTTGTTTTTCAGAAATAAGCTTATATCGTCTGCATACATTGCTAATTTGAGTAAACTAATATCCTCTGAAGTGTGTGTAGTAGTTGGAAGACACAGACCCTGCACAGACGGGACTGCGTGGATTTTAATGGCTAATAGCTCTATGGCTAGAACGAAGGCCATCGGAGAAAAAGGACACCCCTGCCTTATTCCTGACCTGACTTTAAAACACTGAGACATCCATCCCATGTAGTTTAAGCAGCTTTCTGTATTACTGGTCAAGACATTCACCCACCTGACAAAGTTTTCCCCAAAACCAAACCTTTGAAATGCCCAAATCATATATTCTTTTGAGACAGAGTCAAATGCTTGCTTGTAGTCTAGCGCAAGTAATATTCCTGGTTTATTTTCTATATTTAAATTGTCTATAATGTCATCAATAAGTCTGATAACATCACTGACTTTCCTGCCCTTGATGAAACCAACTTGATCCTCGTGAACTAAACTACTTATGACTGTAGATAACCGGAGTGCTAGACATTTAGCGAGTATTTTGTAGTCAGTATTTGTCAAAGAGATCGGGCGCCAATTATTTAAATCTTCTCTAGGCAGCCCTTTCCCTTTGTGTATTAATGTAATTACAGCACGCCTTTGAAGCATAGACATCTCCCCACGCTCAAAAGCTGTATTGAACGAGTCTAGAACAATGTTTTTAACTTTTTTCCAAAAGAATTTGTAAAACGATGTCGTGAGACCATCAAGTCCGGGAGCAGAGCCATTTTTGATTTTTTTCAATGTGTGTGTGAGTTCATCCACTGCAATGTGGTCCTCTAACCCTGTCTTCTGGTCCTCTGTTAACTGAGGAACTTCTACATTAATAAAAGCATTTGCTTCATTTTCTTTTAATTGAACGATCTTGTCATATTTGTTACTAAAATAGTTAAATTGCTCCAACAGGATTTCTTCCTGTGAATACACTATACGCCCATCTGGCAAACTTAACTTGCCCATTATCTTAGCATTTGCCTGTGTTCTTTCCAGCCCGAGAAAGTACCGAGTACTCTTTTCGCCTTCTTCAATAAATTTAGCACGTGCTCTGGTCTGGGCGCCTCGCGCTGTGTACATCGTGTGTATATCTAATTCGTGCTTAACGTGCTCTCTCTGCTTACATAAAACAACATTATTAGGATCAAACGAGAGACGCTTTTCAATACTGTTAAGGCGTTCTTCCAATACCAATTGTGTATTCCGTTGAGAAGTTCTTTTTCCTTTACTGTATGACATAATTAATTCTTTTAATTTGACTTTACACAAATCCCACCTTGTCTGTGCATCAATGATCTTCAATCCGCTTATTCATTGCCTTTTTCATGCTTTTCTTGATATCAAACGCGCATTATGCAGTACAGACAGGCAAACTGTCCAGAAACCGTCAGTGTACTATGACCCACCCCCCGATGCTTTATTGTTCCATGCTTAGTGTGCATTTCTTGTTGTACTTAGCTTGCACACTTATTGCGTCCATTTGGTTCATAAGCACTAGTGTCACAAGAGCTTGGTGACAGTAAACCAATTTGACAACATTCTAAATTGATAGGATCACGAAACGGACCCAGGTGGATTAGGTCTTGTGAATCAACGTTACCTCGTGTTGACACAGTGATGCACTATTGAAGCACCCCAGTGGGTGTTTGTTTTCTACTGTATACGCTTCACTTAGACAACTGGTATTTAGACAGAAGGTATCGCAGGTGTAAGCAGAAGCTTGGTACAGTAATTGGCAATATTTGTCAGGGTCCATAACTCACAAATATAGCTTCTTAATTTAGATGTAGTTGCACTTGTCAATGTGTCACTTCTTGGTGAAAACCAATCTGTTCGGGCAGTTTTAAAAGTGTACGTGTGTGTGTTTACTGTGGCAATAATGGAAAACTATAGATGTGTTCATCATATACTCTTTATGCTTGTACATCCGGGCAGTTTACACCAGCCTATTAACTCTGAATATATTCAGTTGATGACGGACATACATGATTTAGAGGTCTGCCAGCTTTGAGGAGCAGTGCTGTAAGCTGCAATCTAGTTTGTTACATGCCCCTGCATTGTGTACACTGCATGCACAGGTCATAGCCAGTTATTACATTACTTGAAATAGGAGAGACTAAAATCGTAATGAAAACATCACGATTTACCAATATTAAATAAAGTATTTATGAATGACAACATATAAATCGGTTAGTTCCTCAAACGCGCATACAGCTTTTACAAAAAAATAGCTTCTGTTCACATCACACCTCATCCACACTCATTGCACGCTCATAGTGATTGCTGTGGCAGATGTCAAACGCATTTCGTACTAATGAGGTTGCCTGTTATTATTTGGACCATACTGGTTTACCACAGTATCACACCTACACAATGACAGCTTCAGCACTAAAACTGCCTGAGTTCAGAACTTTTGCAAAGCATGTTGTAGCCTCTTTGACAAAGAGAAACAAATACGTGTGTGATGTGCATTGATCTTTTTACGATAGAAAATTATATAATTAAGAGTTTGCTTGTGCATATGATTGTTACGTGCTCGAATTGTAGTCGTAGTATAATAACCACACCAGACGCATACACGTAAGTTTTTTTTTTTAATAAACCTCATTCAGCTGCAATCCGTCACACGTGGCTTAAGGATGTAGACAATACTGGAGTAACAGTTCCAACAATATTTTATTATAGCGATGCGATCTCCACGAAATGCGTTCACAATTTCACCAACACTGATAAAATATCTTCTCAGCAAAATGTCCACACTTTGACACAATGCGTCTCTCATACAATGTACATCACCATTCACTGTATAACTCCGTCACTGACAATGAAGCACGATATCTTGCGTAGCGCTCTCTCAATGTCAATGTGATTTTGGATACACTGCAATTATACAACTGAACACTGTACCGACGCTGTTACATCGCAATTTTACAACTAAACAATGTACACACGTGCTCCCTAGCACGATCCCTTTATAGTGGAATGCTTTCCAGAAAAATCGAGCAAAATCGTACAACACAACCAATCAAAACAAAATACATAACTAAAACTCATAAATATTAAACAGAAACATTACACTGGAATAGTCCACACTAGTCTGGCTGCTATTACCAGCCCCTATGTTGGGAAATCCCCGCGTGCTACGACGTCACATAAAAGTAGGCTAGACAGGTCACGACGTTGCCCGCATTCTCTGTTTAGGCCAGCCAGCTCTATCCATTTCTCCAGGTAGCTTCTGATTCGTTCAATGAATAGGCCGGGTGTTTCTCCTTCTTCAGGCTTGCAATTCCGAAATCGTCGCCTGTAACCCTCTTCAGTGAAGTCGTACTGTCTCAGCAGGGCGGCTTTCAACTGTGGATAATCTTCGGCTTCTTCTCTTCTCAGGCGGGTGTAAAATTCAAGTGCTTTGCCAGTTAGAAGTGCACTCAGTTTGATAGCCCAAGTCTCTTGTTTCCAATTGTTGCTACTTGCGAAGCGCTCAAATTGCTCTAGGTAAGCGTCCATCTTATCTGAGTTTTCAACGAAAGGTGGAAGCTTTGGCGCACGGGTTGTTTGCTCTCTGCCGGCTAAGGCTGTTGCTTCAGAAACCCTCTGGCTCTGTGCCTCTATCTCCATCTGCTTTAAATGAATTTCATGTTGTCGCTGCCTCTCTGCTTCTTCTGCTTAAATTTCGAGTTTCCTGATTTCACGCTCTTTAGCTCTGTATTCTCTCTCCAATCTCTTCTTTTCTTCAAGTCTCTTTTCTCTTTCTCTCTCCAGTCTCTTTTTTTCTTCTCTCTCTCTCTCGTCTCTTTTCTTCTCTCTCCAGTCTCTCCTTTTCTCTTTGTAATCTCTCCTTCTCTCTCTCCTTTACAAACTCGAGGAGTTAAGCTCCTTCGAGTCCACATTCCTTTCCAATTTTCAGGAATGTCTCCATCTCCGATGTCGCCATCTCTGCTTTTCACTGCTGGCTGTTTTCTCCTGCTACCCTTTCCACTGAACCAACTGAAGAGGTCCCTTCGGAGGTGCCAAAATGTTACGTGGTCGAATCGTAGTCGTAGTATAATAACCACACCAGACGCACACACGTAAGGTTCTTTTAAATTAACCTCATTCAGCTGCAATCCGTCACACGTGGCTTAAGGATGTAAACAATATTGGAGTAACAGTTCCAACAATATTTTATTATAGCGGTGAGATCTCCACGAAATGCGTTCACAATTTCAGCAACACTGATAAAATATCATCTCAGCAAAATGTCCACACGTTGACACAATGCGTCTCTCAAACAATATACATCACCATTCACTGTATAACTCAGTCACTGACAATGAAGCACGATATCTTGCGTAGCGCTCTCTCAATGTCAATGTGCTTTTCGATACACTGCAGTTATACAACTGAACCCTGTACCGACGCTGTTACATCGCAATTTTACAACTGAACAATGTACACACGTGCTCCCTAGCACGATCCTTTTACAGTAGAATGCTTTCCAGAAAAATCGAGCAAAATCGTACAACACAACCAATCAAAACAAAATAGGTAACTAAAACTCATAAATATTAAAGAGAAACATTACACTGGAATAGTCCACACTAATCTAACTGCTATTACCAACCCCTATGTTGGGAAATCTCCGCGCGCTACGACGTCACATAAAAGTAGGCCAGACAGGTCACGACCTTGCCCGCATTCTCTGGAAGGTACACGACTGGACTGACCGCTAAACCTCACGCGCGCAGTAAACAGTGGTGAATATTCGAGCGGTTTCTAGACTCTTCGGGACTCAACTCCGTGTGTCAAAAGATAATCGATTCTGCACTAAGCGTGAACGAAGTGAAACTTACTGAAAAGGTACGTGATTCGGAGTCATAATAGCTCAAATAAAACATCGGATTGCTACCTACGATCAACACATGTACGCTCTCATAGAACAACACAACCACAATCGTTACAATGATGTTGGATTATCATTCCTGTAAACTCGAGTTTTGGGTAAAATTTATGATGGACGTTGTACAGCATAAATCCTGATCCTAACACTTTCTCACTACAAACATTATTGGTATCAAGCACATCTGTGTTACTTTGAGCTGGCAGATTCCTTTCACGTGTACATAGGTTTCGTCAGTAGTGATCATAATGTCTCACAGTGAATGTACAGATGGTTTTTGATCCAACCAAAATTAGGCAAAAGACGTGACTGAGTTTGCTGAATCGTTTAGATCAACAGTGCTCTATTGAGCGCTGAATGCAGAATATCGGATTTCTGTGAATGCACACAGCTGCTCGAAAGTCAAGCAGTTCACAAACAAATCAGGAAAATCTTCGACATCGTCCATTGTATCTTAATTTTTGCACGTTATGCTTTGCCAAATCGCTAGATCACCAACCTGCAAAGGATTCGGACAATCTGAGAAAATAAAATCCATGAGAATTATATTTAACTGTCTCAGTCTAATTTGAAAACGTGCATTAGTTAGTTCGTTCCATTTCCAACAGAAAAAAAGATTGATCTCAAGAGTTCGATACATACACAACTTAGTTCGATTCCCAAAAAACATTTTAATCACTTGAGTTTGATACGGTATGCAAAATACTAATGATCTAATTGACAAAAAAGTTTAGAAAAACAAAAAATACATGTATTTTTTCCCAATGACTACTGAGAAAAATATCAACATGGCACAAAACAAACAAAGAAAACACAAATTATTTATACTATATTTTTATTCTGTGCTGTTATGCTTTACTGCGTTTTTGTTACTTGTTGTTGTCGTTGTTTTCCTTCATGTTTTTCTTTATAAACGCTTTTGTGGACCACTTTACAGCTGTTGTCGTTGTTTTCCTTAATGTTTTTCCTTTATAAACGCTTTTGTAGACCACTTTACAGCTGTTGTCGTTGTTTTCCGTCATGTTTTTCTTTATAAACGCTTTTCTGGACCACTTTACAGCTGTTGTCGTTGTTTTCTTTCATGTCTTCTTTATATATATATAAACGCTTTTGTGGATCACTTTACAGCCGGTGCACATCGATAAACATCCACAAGTCAAGAGGCTTATATCTTCGTGAGCCCCGAAATAGCGGGGGCTCATGAGGATCTACGCCTCTTGCTGGCCTCATTCAGCGATTCATATTGGCAGAATGGGTTAACTCATTGTGCCCGAGGTACGAATATATACGAGTTCGAACCATATCTTACTGTGGTGTGTCGCGGGCTCGAGGGGTTAACAGCTGTGAGTCTGCAACTTTTTCGAACATCGTGTGTTGTGGCTGGGAGGGTAATGAGGATTACAATCTACATGATTAGAAACATTGGCTCATGCTCTGATAATCAGTCGGCTGTTACGCCACTATAATAATAGACAGGGCTTTACATTTTTGTCGCGATCTTTGTGGTAATGTGACCTTTGTCGAAACTTGAAAATTGTATGTATGTATAATTTATTAGGTTTTATATTCTTTCGATGTCAACTACAGGAACGTTTCCATTTTGCGTGTAATATTTCTTCGACAATAAAGAACTTTTCAGTTCAGTTTTACTTCGACTCTGTTCAGTTCATTCAATTCGAGTCCAACCAGCATTTTATTTCATTCAGTTTAGTTACATTCCAGTCTTTTCAATTTAATCCATTCAGCCATGAAGCACTACAGCAGGAGATGGATCGACTATGATAATTCAAGGGTAGTGCCAGATTAGCTTGGCGCCTGTCGG
This sequence comes from Semisulcospira habei, assembly GCA_036245525.1. Taxonomy (NCBI): domain Eukaryota; kingdom Metazoa; phylum Mollusca; class Gastropoda; family Semisulcospiridae; genus Semisulcospira; species Semisulcospira habei. The sequence continues at coordinate 18,222,213 of BTPG01000002.1, read as the reverse complement.
CTCTAAGCAAATCTGGCACTACCCTTGAATTATCATGTCGATCCATCTCCTGCAACTGATCCATAGTCATTACATGACGCCTCCACAATTTGGGAAATACGGCCGTCGCGGTGAATGAGTTAATTCAATTTCATGCCACTTTAATTCCATTTCATTTTATTCCGTACAGTTCAATTCAATTTCAGACCAGTTCATTTCATCTCGTTCAATTCAATGCAGTTCAATTTAATTATGTTTTATTGAATGCAGTGCCATCCCATTCTATTAAACTTATCTGCATTCCATACCAGCCAGTTCAATCCAGCTCAAATCCGGTCAATTCAGTTCATTTTATACCTCACAGACACTAGTCTACCTATGCTTCCCAGTGTGGAATGGTCTTCGGGCCAATGGCGGCCTCAGTTAGCCCGCGCACTGTCGCGCACCATGGCCCTCCGAAATGAGCTGAAGCAGAACAAAGATTATGCTGCCTTCCGCAAGCAGCGTAACCGCGTAAAGTACCTGGTGCTCGAGCCCAGAAAAAAACACTTCCAGCGCATGGTGGATAATAAAACTGATACCGTATCTGTCTGACGAGCCCTCAATGCCTTTACCAAATTATGTCAAACACCACCATGTACTTCTATACCTGCTGATACTTTAAAATCAACATTTCCTGTCTGCTGCCGACTCACTTTTGAATAAAAGTACTAATAGCCTAAACCAGCCAACTATTTCTGTAAAACTATAACATTTTTGCGACGAGAGACTGGCGCCAAACGACTTTTTTAGTATTCCGTACTTAACTGTTTTCCATGTAGGCAAGTCTATTAGTCAGCTGAAAAATAAACGCTCCCTTGGTCATGATGGCATTAATAGTTTCTTTTTAAAACTGTCTGTCCCCTATGTGGTCGAATCTTTAACATTTATCTACAATTTTATAATCCAGCAAGGTACTCTCCCAAAGAAGCTGGAAAATAGCTAAAGTCATTCCGCTGCCTAAAACTAAAGACCTCAATGACCCCAACAAATTCAGGCCAATTTCACTTTTATCAACTTTGTCAAAGCCTATAGAAAAACATGTCCAGAGGCACCTGAGTCACTTCCTGGAGACACATAACTTGATTTATCCGTTGCAGTCAGGCTTCAGACTTCGCCACTCTTGTCACACGGCTCTGTCTCATCTGACCAATACCTGGCTAACTTCAATAAACAACGCTGAAATGACCGGTGCGGTATTTTTAGATTTTTCTAAAGCTTTTGACTTAGTCAACCATGAACCGTTGCTACAGAAGCTGTTGGCATACCACATAGACACAGATTCCGCTGCCTTCTTTAAATCGTATCTAAGCAATAGATCTCAGTATGTTTTTGTCAACGGTAAACGTTCCTCAGAAGGTGTCATTAAGCATGGAGTACCCCAGGGGTCTATTTTGGGCCCTCTCTTGTTTTTAATTTTTATTAATGACTTGCCTTTGTGTATCTCACAATCAAATGTGCGATGCAATTTGTTTGCAGATGACGCTACTCTCAACGTGTCGTCGGCAAAAATATCTACAATTAATTTTTCTTTGAAACATAGTCTATTAGACGTCTGAAATTGGTGCCGAGACAACTACATGATACTTAACCCATCTAAAACAGAGTGAATGCTAATCACTACACGTCAAAAGCACCAGTAAACCCACCGCCACTTAGCCTTTCCCTTAACTGTCAGCCGATTAAACGAGTTAAGGAGCGCCGGCTGTTAGGGTCATTATAGACAATCAATTGACATGGCATGCGCATGTAAACAGTGTGTGCAAATTTGTGTCCAGAAATTTATTTCTCCTTTCAAAACTTATTTACTTTACGAACTCACCAACTGGAAAACTCTTCTTCAGCGCTCACATCCAGTCCCACATTGACTACGCATCTACAGTGTGGGACGGGTGTAGTGATGCGTGCTTAAAGAGGCTTAATTCCCTCCACCGGAGGGCAGCCAAGCTAATCCTTCCTAATAGCAGAGACAGCACTGACGAGCGACTTAGGGCCCTTGACATGCTTCCGTTACGTAACTTTTTTATGTTCAATAAGGGCGTGTTAATGTTTAAAGTCCGAAAATCCAAAACCCCGCGGTACGTCTCGGATTTGTTTAAGGATGCTAACACACCATACAAGACATCAAGGAACAAACTGTCAGTACCTAGGCCACGACTTGAGATATTCAAAACTAGTCTGTCTTACTCAGGGGCCAAACTGTGGAACTCGTTTCCGGCCAATATTACCAAAGCATCTTCATTGTCCACCTTCAAGGCAAGACTATTCCGGAACTATATTGAGCCGCCGAACAAAGCGCACGCGACTACTGCGTTCTGAATAATGACTGTTATTAAACATGCAGTGTGTGGGCGCGTGTGTATGTGTGTGCGTGCATGTGTGAGGAACAGTGTGTTTTGTGCATATTTGTGTATGCTGGTGTGTGCGCGCATGTGTGTGTATGTGTGTGTGCGTGTATGTGTGTGTGTGTGTGTGTGTGTGTATGTATGTATGTGCGTGCATCTTGCGTGCATGTATGTGTGTGTTGGGTTAGTCAGGAGGAAGTAAAACGTCTAGATAATCTTGACGAATATGCTTACAGTTTTTGCGTCCAATGTACCGAATGTAGTCTTATCAGTGTGCAATGTATACTATATATGTGTTTATTATGTAGTAGTATTTCATGTACCGTATGTAATGCATATCAGCCAGACGTGGGTCGGGACTGTGCTTCGTCTGACGCGGGCGTTGGTTGAAGGCCCCGGACATACATCACGATACCACGTTTGTCCCGGCCTTTAATCCAATGTTTGAGCCGTAGCGGGGTCTGACCTAACTCTGATTTGACGTACTTCCGTGTGTGTGCGTCCGCGCGTGTGTGGATGTGTGTGCAAGTGTGTGCAAGCGCGTGTGCGTGCCGGCGTGCATGTGTGTGTGTGTGTGTGTGTGTGTGTGTGTGCGTGTGTGTGTGCGTGTGTATGTGTGTGTGTGTGTGTGTGTGTGTGTGTGTGTGTGTGTGTGTGTGTGTGTGTGTGTGCCTGCGTGTGTGTTTTCAGGTAGTTTGTAGCAAGGACAAGAATGAAAAAAGGTCTGCGCACCTATTCTTTCATCCTTGGAAAATAAAGTTTCATTTCACTTCTTTTCATTTCATTTCATTTCTCTCTCTCTCTCTCTCTCTCTCTCTCTCTCTCTCTCTCTCTCTCTCTCTCTCTCTCTCTCTCTCTCGCTCTCTCGCTCTCTGACAGGCAAACTATTTGATTTAGGAAGTTAGCCTCTATTTTTCTTTAATGTAAACGCACCAACCCGGGTTCTACTATGTTTGGGTTCAACTCGGGTATCAAGTGTAAACGGCCTCATTATTTTTACTATTATTTTTATTTTTATTTCTATTGGAACTTCTTCGTTTTATCAGCCAATGTCATCTGACCATCAAAATATAAATAATCTCATCAACACATTCTGCTCCAGGATCGAAATCCCCAGATTTTTAGCACTGCATTACAATGCCGTGGAGACAGATCGAGCATGATAGTTCAAGGTGGTGCCAGAGTAGCTTGGCGCCTATGGGCGCCAAGCTCTTCTGGCACCACCCTTGAACTATAATGTTCGATTCATGTCTTGTTGTGGTGTGTCGGGGCTGAAAGAGTTAATCGTGATTGTAATAATCTAAATCCTATTATAAAAAGATTGCCGTGTTTCGAGTTACTATTCCCAAATATATATTTCATATTCTCCCAGTTGCCAGTCGTATCCAATGCGCACAAGGTCATCGGGCCGACGTCGGCGGCCATTGCCCCGCGCACGGACGTGCCAAGGTCGGCCGACGTCGGTCCGATGACCATGTGCACATTAGGCGGTCACCTCACTTCGAAAGATGAGCATTGACAAACACAACAGGCTTCGCCATGTTAGGGAGATAATATTCCGTGGAATATCGATTGAAAGCACAAGTTTATCTCCCTTCTGAAACCCATCGCATTGCCGAAGGAATGTACTGTTTACGCCGTACTCTTGGCAAACATGACTGGAGGTAAGGCGAACGGAACCTTTAAGTATATTTCACGCTCTAATGAAACCGGTTTAAATTAAAAAAAAAAATAAATAAATAAAAAAAAAAAACACCACATTTCCACTTTGAGAGCTGCTCGTTATATAAGCCACTTCTGAGTTTCGCTTCAATGATTCAATATAAGGGGAGTCGACATACTTTAGTTTCGCATGAGTTAACCCTCTTAACGCCAAGGCCGCATTTCGCAAACTTTGGAGGCATGCACTATTTGCAGGAAATGGATCGACTACAATGTGTGTGTGTGTGTGTGTGTGTGTGTGTGTGTGCGTGTGTGTGTGTTTGTGTGTGTGTGTGTGTGTGTGTGTGTGTGTGTGCTTGAGAGAGAGAGAGAGAGAGAGAGAGAGAGAGAGAGAGAGAGAGAGAGAGAGAGAGAGAGAGAGAGAGACAGACAGACAGACAGACAGACAGACAGACAGACAGACAGACAGACAGAGACAGACAGGGACAGAGACAACCATACACTGACGCACCGTGTGAGGAATACCATGGTACTGCGCCATACACCCAATAATCTCCTTCATATGAGGAACACGGAGGAAGCTCAATTAAACAGCCATACCGCTTAAACTGATTCTTCGTCAGATGGCCTTAGTCGCCTCCTCAGCGTTAAACCCAAATAACTCTTAACTCATTCAGTCCGACGCACGTATTTCCCAAATTGTGGACGCGTCATCTAACGACTATGCACTTGTTGCAGGAGATGGGTCGACCATGATAATTCAAGGGTAGTGCCAGATTAGCTGGCACTACCCTTGAATTATCATGGTCGACCCATCTTCTGCTGTAGTGCGTCAGGGCTGAACGTGATAAACTGATGACGTTGACTTAGAGCTAGAGCATCAGTGTTCAGAACCAATACATTTCACACCTCTCCTCTGGCGACAAGTGTCAATATCTACATTGATGCTCTGATGGGCACTGTTGCATGTCCACTAACACTACCTCAGAAGACAAAGGTCGCTGTACCCGGCAACCCGTGATGAGATTAGGGGAATAGCAGTCAATCAATGGTGGTACCAGAATAGCTTGGCTCCTACGGGAACCAAGCTATTCCGACACCATCCTTGAACTATTATGCTCAATCCATGTCTTGTTGTAGTGTGTCGGGGCCGAATGAGGTTAACGCCCCTACATAAGGGCTAAAGCAAACGTCACTCAATTGCAAGAGACATAGCTCCTCATGAGCTATCGCAGACGCGTTGACTGATATGAGTATGTGTGCCTCCTTCCAACACCAGTTTGTATCTTTTGTTTCTTGTGCAGTTGGGTCCTTGGTGTAACATACAGATTTTAGAAATGCAATATGCGTTAACCGACAGGGTTAACTCAGTCAGGACGCGCCGCATCAATAGTTGCGGAAGTGACGTATTATGGTGCCGGCGCCACCGCTATACGACACTTCCGCAGCTATTGATGCATGGGCACTTTGAAATGAGTTAAAAACGCAACATCGAAAGAAAAAGTCGCACTTGTTCTCACTCTCAATCTCTTTGATTCACATAATATCTATTTGACATACATGCATATACTTAAGTACGTCGTTCGTTCCAGATGAATCGTTTTATGACAGACTTGTTACTGAAAATAAACGTGCTACCAAAACTAACGTCAATTCCGAAAAATATGTGTCACTCGTTAAACTGTTTAATTTTTTTAATGTGTTTGACGGTTGTTTTAGAACGTAAGAAGCAATCGCCAAACACATAAAGAAATGAGACAGCTGAACAAGTGACAGATATTTTTCGGAATGAGTAAATCTTGATACGTTGATGTTCGTGTTGGAATTCTCAGTGGGATTGCATCGTGTACATGAAGAAATTCAGTTTTGGCCATTGTTTTACGCCGATAGGCGTTTTTTTGTGTGTGGTTTTTTTTGGGGGTTTTTTTGTGTTTGTTTTTTGTTTGGATACATGTACAATAAAAATAGATCTAGTCTAAATGACAATTTATGTTCTAGCCTTCACATAGCTCAAAATATGTTTGTACCCACATTTAATTTGTAAATTATCATACTGTTTACAGTACAGACTGCACACACAAAAAATGTTAATACATTGAACACTTAGGTTAAAATTACAACACACCTAAGTCCATATTACAGCTCGAGACATCGACCATGACAGTTCAAGGGTGGTGTCAATAGCTTGGCGCCTCTGGGCGGCGCCAAGCTATTCTGGCAACATCATGTTCAATCCACCTCCTGTAGTAAGCCCACTCAAATTAGGTTAAACAGGAGCTTTCATTTACCAGGCAGTAAAGTTGTGGCAAACCGGATGTCGCGCTGCGTGCATGAATAAACACACAAATTGAGAAAATGCTCACTTCCTTGTTGTTTTGGAGTTGTAAACATTTGTCAGTTCGCTGATGGGTTTTGTAGTAGGACGTATCTCTTGGCATACACTTTGACTAAAGAATTTTCATCAACATGAAGGTAATGAATCGCTTTATGTACGTGTCTGTATCAATCAACTTCTAATGCGTGTATACTTTTAACATTTAGTTTTTCTTCGAAGGCGCCATAATGTAACATATATGCTAAATATGCTGTACTACAAATATAATGCTGACGTTACCAAGCCACAGTACTTGGTGTTCAAAACATTTTTCAGTGTCACCCCAGCAGCGTATATGCCCACTACCGCCGTAACTGTTCAAAGACACACTTCTGTAACACATGGTTACGAAACTACACACAGGTCTAGTTATGGTTTATTTCGACACAGGACAATCCGCTTCAGCACACGTCTTCTTTATATCAAGTAACATGACAATGACTCCGCTCCGTTCTATAAATACAACGGTATCAGTTCGAGAAACAGCTAAAAATAGATTGACACGCTACCGGCAGCGCAGAATAAATAAGATCGATTACGCGTGTGCTTTTGCTGTGTGTCCAACTGTGTCGACAAGGCATAACAAACACAAATTGTGTTTAAATGTCTTCAGATTTACGCGAAATGGTACTTTAAAGCGATCATTCAATGTATAAGTTTTGTCCTCGTTTGACAGAAGTCAAGATGTCCACTTTTTAATTTTAATGTTTTATTTTTATATTTTTAGAAAAGCGAGATTTTCATTGACACATAAGTGCAGAGTTTTTCTCTTGGAAATTAATCTAGTGGGGAAAAGGACCCAAAACTGAATTCGGATACAATAACCCTTTGGGTGTCGGTAGCGATTTTGGTCGAGGTGATTTCTACAGGATCAACTCGAACCAAAATCGCTACCGACACCCAAAGTGTTAAAACATGTTCATGCAGCCATCGATACTGACAGTAACGGTGATTCATTGAGTTCTCAATGGGATTAATACGCATGAGTACGGCTGTTCTGTTTTGGTGCCTGTTGTTGCACTACTGACGCGTGCTTCCACATCTGGCAAACGGATGTAGTTTCCGGTGACGTGCGATATGGCTAGCGTCTGTATGTAAATACCGGAATCGCCGGGCAGCCCTAATCAAGATAACGGACCGGCCCTCCGGAAACTTTTACTATATGGGAAATGGATGGCATCTAATTAACGGGACCGTCCGCACGCGGGAACGCCATAATCACGTAACGGGACCGGCCCTAAACGAGGGGCGGGTCCTAAGTGGGAAGATGATTTATAAGGGCAAGGGTATATACATACTGGGGGACACAACACAAGACACACAACCACAGACAACGAGAGAGGGAACACAACGAGAGGAGAGTGAGAGGAGAGTGAGAGAGATGGACGAAAGTAGAAGAGAGAGCAAATAGTGAGAGAACGACCGAATTGTAGTCTGTGGTTGGTCTTGCTCAACCCTAGACAATGCTCTTTAGACTGAAATAAACACGAGAGAAAACAATCACTGGACTTCAGTTGTTTTACGTGTTCATAGTGCAACACGTAACAACCAATTTTGGTGCCGTGTAACCAGGATGTCAGAACGGGTTTAGCAGAACCATCGCAGGATGTCAGAACGAGATGAAAGACAGAACAATCGCAGATTCCAGAACGAGATGGAAGACAGAACTATCGCAGAGGATGGCAGAACGACGCTACGTCAAAAGTATGACGACGCCGAGAACTGAAGACGCAACGAGAGGCAGACAGAAGATCGAGAAACGAGACTGAGAAGGAGCCGGCCGCAGACGAAAACGACCTCGGGCCACAACTACCGTCACCAACGCTGGGCAAACAGGTGAGTGACCTTTTTGTGTCATCGCTACAGTTTTGAGTAAGGGCCAGCAATATTTTGTATTCAGTGAAGTGACAATGGCAGAAGAAGAATATGTAGGAGGACCACACCCACTGAACCCGGTGTTGGCCGCATTAGGTAGTCAAATAGAGAGGTTGTCATCCTTAGTTAATGTGCAACTCATTTCACAGCTGATCCCCACCTTCAATGGAGATCAGCAACAGTCTGCAAAAGAAGTGGATCACTCTAGAGATAGGGCGTGTTTTCAATGCAGTTCGCCACGCCACAAGGCACGTGATCGCAAGGCTAGGCGGATAAACGCAGTCGGTCAGGAAAAGTCGTCTTTGTCACAGCAAAGGCATCAACACGCGCGGTGTTTGCGATGCAGGGGTTACGGCCACCGACAAAGAGAATGTAGGGCTAGGATAGGACAGGAGCGACAGGAAAACTAGAGCGTTCTGCACCACGAGAAGCCGGTGAGCAGAACGGGGGAAACAGTAGATCCTTTAGCATCAACTTAGCGGGGAGTCCAAAATGCATAGTCTTTAAGGTAGGAAGTCAAAAGTTTAGAAGTCTCATAGATACTGGGGCGGAAGTATCGTTGATTAGCAAGAAGTCGTATGAAAAATTGCAGAACAATCCAAGGCTAGAGAAAAGAAGTGTATCGCTACAGTCAGTCAGTGGGGAAGCGCTAGGAGTTGTGGGCAGTATAGAACTGGACTTCAAAATTGAAAAGCAGTCGTTCAAACATCGTTTTTATGTAGTGAAAGAGATGAATAGAAATTTCATTTTGGGAAACGATTGGCTTGATAAGAACGGAGCACGCATCTATTTTGATTTGAGAAAGGTTAAAGTCGGGAATGCGTTTGTACCTTACGAACAAGACATGCACATATCTTCGTTAGTCAGAGTACACAAGACAAAAGTATTGAAACCACATACAGCGGAGATTTGTCAGGTTAGAATAAAGAGTACACAGTACTTCAGTAAAGAAGAATGTTTAGAAGTCTCTGCTACAGATAGGGGGTATGTTGCAGAAGAGCCAGGACTATCTGTGATGAGCGGGGTAGTGAGAAACAAAGGTAGGACATTTCCTTTGTTAGTTGTGAATCACACCAACAAAACGTTCAGGCTAAAAAGGGGATGTGTGGTAGGCCGGGCAAACAGCGTAAGTCAGGTAGAGTCAGTGTCTAACAGAACGGAAGAACGAGAAGTCGCTTCCATTGATCTGACAGAAATCGATGCGCCTGACGCAATCAGGTCCACAGTCACTAAACTGATATCGGAGCATTCCGATTTGTTCGCGAGTAGCGATCTGGACTTAGGGCGCACCAACACTGTCAAAATGAGCATAGACACTGGAGACCACGCTCCAATAAGGGTGAAACCTTACCGCGTTCCTTTGCAGGATAGAGAGATAGTAGACAAAGCAGTAGATGAGATGTTAGAGGCAGGGATCATCAGAAGATCAATGTCGCCATGGTCTTTCAACTTAGTAGTGGTAACGAAAAAAGATGGTTCAAAGAGGCTGTGCGTTGACTTTCGAAAGCTAAACGAGATTACTAAGAAGTCGTCGTATCCACTACCGCTCATAGACGATATTTTGTCCTTGCTGGGGAAGGCAAAATATTTCACAAGGTTAGATATGAAATCGGGATACTGGCAGGTAGAGATGGCGGATCAAGAGAGTAGTGAGAAAACGGCTTTCGCTTGTCACAAGGGACTTTTTGAGTTTTCAGTCATGCCGTTGGGACTTTGCCAGGCACCCAGTGTGTTCATGCTGTTGATGAACACAGTGTTGATGGGGTTAGAAGCATTTTGTTCGGCATATATGGATGATATTCTGATCTTTTCCGAAACAAAGGAACAGCATTATCAGCATATAAAAGATGTGTTCGGTAGGTTCAGACAGCATAAACTCAAATTGAAACTGAAGAAATGTCAGTTCTTCGCCGAGGAAACACAGTACTTAGGGTTTGTGATAGGGAAGGAAGGAGTCAAACCAGACCCAGAAAAGGTGTAAGCAATTCGGACATTGCCGAATCCAACATGGATAAGGGAGTGTCGCAGTGTCATTGTAATGATGTCATACTATCGCAGGTTCATACCCAACTTTTCTGAGATAGCCGAACCCATCATCAATTTGACAAAGAAATTTGCCAGATTCAAATGGTCTGATCAGTGTCAACAGGCGTTTGATTTTCTCAAACAAAGTTTGAAAGTAGTTCCTTTGTTGGTATATCCGGACACGAGACGTCCATATGTATTGTACACGGATGCTAGTGACGCATGTATCGGGGCGTGTCTGACGCAAGAAAGTGAGGACAGCACAGGACTCAAGACAGAAAAGCCTATTTACTTTCTGTCTCATTGGTTGAGCCAGAGCCAGAAGAAGTGGTCTACCATAGAAAAGGAAGCATTTGCAATCCATTATGCATTACAGAAGTTAGACCACTATTTGCACAATGCGCAATTCGTTGTTCGCACAGATCACAAACCGTTGAAGTATCTCTTAGAGTCACCCATGCAGAATAAGAAGATTCAAATGTGGGCCCTAGGGATCGCAGGGTACAACTGCACTATAGAGTACATTCCTGGGCCACAGAATGTGTTGGCGGATTTGTTGTCTAGAGTGCCGCAAATAGACGGAAAGGAGTTAGCATCAGAAGAGACGGAAGAAATAGTTACGGAAGTGAGCGACAATGCGTTCCAGATAGGGGTGATTAATTCTAGTCAGTTTAGACCAAAGCAGTTTGCAAGTTGTCAGACGGATGATCCGAGAGAAACTTTAGAAAAGGTAGAAGTGACAGGGTTCGATATGATCACGGAGCAAGACAAGGATCCAGACATTGTTAAGTTGAAAGATCAGCTACTGAACGAGGAAGCACCGGCCAGTGTAAAAAGGAGGTATTTGTTCATAGAAGATGTCTTGTATTTCTTGTCGAATATTGACGACGATCCAGTAGCGAGATTAGTGGTGCCATGCCATTTGGTGGAGCACGTCATAAATCAGTATCGTGACGGAAATGGGCACATGGGCCTTGACAAGACTTACGACACCATCAAACAGAGGTATTTTTGGCCAAACATGTACAGGGGATTGAACGAGTACATAGGTGGTTGCATTACCTGTCAGCAAAGGGTTTTGCAGAAACAGAAAGTCCCAGTGCATGAAATGAACGTTCCTCCATATCCGTTTGCAAAGGTTAGTGTAGACATACAGGGTTCATTCCCTACTAGTCTGTCTGGGAACAAGTACATTTTAGGGTTTGTTTGCCATTACAGTGGATATCCAGAGTGCTTTCCAGCACCAGATAAGTCGGCAGAAACTGTTGATCAAATCTTGATGGATGAGATAATTCCTCGACACGGCTGTCCTTTGCAGGTGGTTACCGATAATGGCACAGAAAATGTCAATCGGATCATGAGGGAGGTTCTCAGTGAACTAAACATAGATCATGTCTTGACGAGCTATTATCATCCACAGTCTAACGCCAAGGTAGAAAGATTTCATCGTACCATGAATGATATCATGTCGAAGAAAATACAGGAAGATATCCAAACGTGGGATTTGCACATCAATCATGCGTTGTCGGCATACAGGGTTAGCGTTTCAGAAACGACTCAGTGCTCTCCATTCTTTCTACTGTATAACAGAGATCCAGTGTTACCATTAGATAACATACTGAGGCCTAGACGGAAATATGTCGGAGAGGACCTTCATAAGGTAGCCTTAGAACAAAAGCACAAATTGTTCACCCAGGTGCACCAAAGGATAAAGAAATCACAGAAGCGGGGGGCAAAATATGCAAACAGACAGGTCAAAAGTGACGAAATCAAAATCGGGGACACAGTGTACTATAAAAATAATCAAAGGAAAAACAAGCTAGACAGCAAATGGAAACCTTACTATAGAGTGGTCGAGCAAACAACCCCAGTAACGTACAGGATCAGGAACCAATTGACTGGTGAAGTAGTTAAAGTGCATGCAGAGCACATAAGACTCGCTAAATTAGATGAGTGGCCTAAACCCTCAGCGGAAAAAAATTAGGCCCCTCAGAAAGACTAATTATGCGATCGCACGGGAAGACAGCTCTTCCAGTGACAGCGAAGATGTAGGCGACTTACCTTCAAGAGAAAGTGGGATCAAAAGACAGCGTAGGGAACGGGAGAACTCGTCTTCAGAAGACGACATACCTCTCATGGAGTTAGCAAAAAGGGTTAGACGCCAGAAGAGGAGACAAACAGTCGAAGCAGAATCGGTTGATGTTAGCTCGGGCGAAGGCACATCAGATAACTCTGATGATGATAGGATAAAGCATGTAGACGCAATCCTGCCTAAGAATAAGAGTAAAGGGGTGAGGCAGTTATTAAAGGCTATAGGAGATCTTCAGCCTTCCTGGCCCCAGCCTGGTTGTTTTGGAGGATGCTGGTGTCTGGCTCAGCCTTGTAGTTATACAAGTCTCGGCAGTACTCAGTCCATCTGTTTAGTACAGCAGTGTTTTCCGTAAGGAGTTGGCCGCTGCTGTCTTCGATGACTGTGGCTGTTCGCTGTTGAGTCTTGGTGAGGGTCCTTAGCGTTTCATAAGCCTTCTTGCTGTTGCCGTTTGCCATGCCCTCTTCCACGCTACAACACTGGTCTTCAATCCAATCTTCTTTGGCTTCTTTCATCCTCTTCCTGATCTTCTTGTTGACAAGTCTGTACTTGTTTGCTGATGTGAGGTCTTGGCCTCTCTTTTTCTTCCAGGCTCTCCTCTCATCACAGAGATCGAGGATGTCATCGGTGACCCAAGGCTGAAGACCTGCCAGTGTTAGCTGAAGAGGTGGAAGCAGCCGTACGCGGCCTGAAGGGAGGAAAGTCTCCATGTGTAGACAACGTACCTGCTGAACTGTTGAAACATGGAGGAGAAGTAACAACGAAGGTCCTCACTACACTCTGTCAAAAGATCTGGGAGCAAAAGAAATGGCCAGTAGAATGGACACAGTCTCTAGTGATCCCGCTCCCCAAGAAAGGAAACCTGAAACAGTGCCAGAACTACAGAACTATCAGTCTGATAAGTCACCCTAGCAAAGTAATGCTTAGAATCATTCTCAACCGCCTCAAAACTTTCGCCGAGGAACTGCTGGCAGAAGAACAGGCTGGCTTCAGAGTTGGAAGAAGCACTGTAGAGCAGATTTTCAACTGCCGCGTCCTGATCGAGAAACATCTGCAGCATCAGCGCGAACTCTACCACAACTTCATTGATTTCAGGAAAGCATTTGATCGCGTCTGGCACGACGGACTCTGGCAAGTCATGAGATCGTTCAACATAGAGGAGGGAGTGATCCAAATGATAGAAGCGCTTTACAAGAACGCCTGCAGCGCGGTTCTACTTAACAATCAGTCAGGCGAGTTCTTCAGGACGACGATCGGTGTCCGTCAAGGATGCCTGCTCTCTCCTGTCCTTTTCAACATATTCCTGGAGAAGATCATGCAGGAAACCCTCCACGACCACCATACTTCAATCTCTATTGGTGGCAGATCCCTGTGCAATCTTCGATTCGCAGACGACATTGACCTCATGGCAGGCAGCAATAGTGAGCTCCAAAACCTGACAGACAAACTTTCAAGTAGCGCAGGGTCTTATGGCATGGAGATCAGTACGGAGAAAAGCAAAGTGATGATCAACACCGCAAGCGACAGCAGCAGCAACATTCACATGAACGGCCAGAAGCTAGAAGAGGTCAATAGCTTCAAGTACTTGGGAGCCACCCTGTCCAAAGACGGTAGTTGCATAGCAGAGATCCGTATCAGGATAGGTACAGCAACATCCGCAATGGCCAGGCTGGACAGGATATGGCGAAGTAACTCCATCAGCTTCACCATCAAGTACAGGCTTTACAAGTCCCTCGTAGTGTCTATTCTACTCTACGGCTGTGAGACTTGGACACTGCTTGCAGACTCAGAAAAGAAAATCCAGGCCTTTGAGAACAAGTGCCTGAGGAAGTTGCTCCGCATCTCGTACCGCGAGCACAAGACCAACGAATATGTACGGAGCATCGTCACTTCCCTGGTGGGCCCACATGAACCCCTTCTGGCAACCGTGAAACGGCGCAAGCTTGCTTGGTTTGGCCACGTGACCCGACACAACACTTTGTCCAAGACTATCCTCCAAGGCACTCTCGAAGGAAGTCGTCGGCGAGGTCGTCAGAGAAAGAGTTGGGTCGCAAACATAAAAGAATGGACCGAACTCGAGATGCCAGACTTGCTTGCCACCGCCCAAAATAGAACTCAGTGGAGAGCACTGTCTGTTGCTGCTGCCTTTCAGTCCCCCCAACGCCCAGTTCGGGCAAGGGACTGATGATGATGATGATGATGATAGGAGATCTACTTTAGGCTTCATAGTTAAAATGCAACTCTCAAGTGGTATTGAGAGAGGATCAATCAAAAAATCGTGCAGGTAATGCAGTTTTGGGTGTATGAATATACGACTACGGGTGTAAATTACATTTTGCAGACGTGCAAGATAAGGTTCGTCCTCTGTCTCATGATTTTGGGTTTAGCAGATAGCGTTTATAATTTATTAGTAATGGCAGTAATCATGTCAATTGTAGGCGAAATAGTGGGAGTAGCCCGAATTTTGAGTGTTAAAAGCTGGCCCTTTATCGAGACTTAGGCGAGGACATAGTGGGGTCACTCGACCTACACTGGACCCGGGATCGGTGGCTACAACTGTGGCGGACGACAATGACGTCTACGGAGCAAGTGCCTCCGCACTGATGATGGAAGACAGGGTGGAACTGAAGACGACATCGCCAGTCATGAAATTCTACCCGGCCTTGAAATGAGGCGACCTATGAGGTGGATGAATTATGTTGGGACTGTGAGCGCAACGGTGCCCATGAGAGACGAACAATTTCAGTGTTGACAATGAACTTTTTCTCTTTTATGTTATGTTATATGTATTTGGATGGAATAGTTGTTGTTATAATTGGAGAAGATATCACGCACCGATTTGAAATGTATTTTGATTGTGTAATGATGTGTAATTATATTGTTATTATGTCCCGAAGTGTAAACCCCCTGAGCAAAAAAGAAAAAATAATCCTGAATGGGATGTATTTTTCTCGGGTTAGGGAGGAATGTTGCACTACTGACGCGTGCCTCCACATCTGGCAACCGGATGTACTTTCCGGTGACGTGCTATATGGCTAGCGTCTGTATGTAACTACCGGAATCGCCGGGCAGCCCTAATCAAGATAACGGACTGGCCCTCCGGAAACTGTTACTATATGGGAAATGGATGGCATCTAATTAAAGGGACCGTCCGCACGCGGGGACGCCATAATCACGTAACGGGACCGGCCCTAAACGAGGGGCGGGTCCTAAGTGGGAAGATGATTGAAAAGGGCAAGGGTATATACATACTGGGGGACACAACACAAGACACACAACCACAGACAACGAGAGAGGGAACACAACGAGAGGAGAGTGAGAGGAGAGTGAGAGAGATGGACGAAAGTAGAAGAGAGAGCAAATAGTGAGAGAACGACCGAATTGTAGTCTGTGTTTGGTCTTGCCCAACCCCAGACAATGCTCTTTAGACTGAAATAAACACGAGAGAAAACCATCACTGGACTTCAGTTGTTTTACGTGTTCATAGTGCAACACTGTGGTTGTTGTGGGGAGGAGGGGGTGGGGGTGGGGGGTGGGGGGAAATCAGATCAAAAGGATAACTGTTAAGGGTGAAAAATAAAGAAAACCTACCAACAACAACAACAATAACCCCAAAAAAACAAACCAAAAAAAAAAAACCAACCAATTACGTCATGTCCAGTTACACTGACCTTGCTGCTGAACGTATATTAGGCTCGAAGCGCCGTATGTGCGTATATATTTATGTCTGAATGTATGTATGTATGTATGTACGTATGTACGTATGTATGTGTGTATGTATGTACGTATGTATGTGTGTATGTATGTTTGAATGTATGTATGTATGTACGTACGTATATATGTATGTATATATTTATGTATGTATGCATGTATGTATGTATGTATGTATGTATGTATGTATGTATGTATGTATGTATGTATGTATGTATGTATGTATGTATGTATGTATGTATGTATGTATGTATGTGTATGTGTGCTTACGAATGTAAACAAGAGAATCTTCAAAATTTAAGAGAGCCTCCGAGCATCTTGTAATTTATTGTGTCGTTGAAGACATAAACAACCGTATATAGGAAGTCGGTTGCCCATATTAGAGTCCGTATTTTTTGTCATATTTACTTGAATTTTTGGATATAGCTAGTGTGGAGAAAGATATTGGATGAGTTCGTTAGCCAGCTTTGTATCCTTTCAACTTCTTTAGTAAAAATTTAATCTTTCCATAAAAGAATAAAAACAGTGAAATTCAGACAGTGGCGTGACGTAAAAGAGGCAACTCCGTCACCAAGCAAACATTGACATAATACCCTAAATATGTCGTTATTCGCTCGCTTTCCCGCGGGCCCTCGCTCTCTCTCTCTCTCTCTCTCTCTCTCTCTCTCTCTCTCTCTCTCTCTCTCTCTCTCTCTCTCTCTCTCTCTCTCTCTCTCTCTCTCTCTCACACAAACAAGCGCGCATTTCCAGGAGGAATAGATCCTCATTTGCCCACCGTGCACACACGACGCGCTTTCATAAGAGAATGCAAACGTATATCATGTAGCTAGGTAATGACAACTTGCTTTGTCACCATTTTCTCAAGCCTGTAAAGCGAAAGTGAAACTCATCATGTAAAATATATAATTACGTAAAAACTAAAACTTACTTCCTGACAAATGACGTTTGAAAAATCATTGACGTCTATGTCCTGCGCCCCTTATAGAATTCACTGACGCATCTTTTGATCTGAGAGACTTTTTATATAGGAGATAATTGAACATCAGAATCAGGTCAAAAACAAAAGGTAGAGATCATTGACAGCGAGGACAGCTCTCATATAGAAGGGACTTTGTGGTTTATGATTCATCCCATCTTGTTGGTTCTTCAGAAAGCAGTGCCAGCTGACAAGATGTATACATGGTTTGTATCAACAGAGATTCCCTTTTTTCTCATGTGTCCGAAACTCACCCTTAGCCCCGACGCCGCCAGTGATCAGATCACGGATTTCGCGTCAAAAACCACTGCACTCTGATCGACATTCTCGTTACGAGCACAAACTGAACGAGACCAGAAACGTGCATAAGCACGTAGGACTCGCAAGAGACATCAATCCTCATGAGCCCCCGCGACTGCGGGGGCTCATGATGATTAATGCCTCTTGCAACTCGTTTGATTTTTGTCTCGCTGCAGTGGTAAAGGGGTTAACTGTAATTGAAGTGCGATCAAGGGAGCTAACAACAAACTCAGACAGCGAAACCACACGTGCTCAGCCTTGACTTGTTCTTTTCTTGCAGGTCAATGGCTGTCTTGCTATTTGGCTGCTTCTTTTCGTTACCATGGTAATGCCTGTATCCGCAATCTTTTTCGGGCGCTTTGTGCATATTTCCAAAGGAAAAGCTGCTCAAGAACCACAGGTGGCTGATGAACCCGTAATAAAGGTAAATGTTATCTTCGCGTCGCCATTTTTTTTTTTTTTTTTTTTTTTAAAGCAGTGTTTGACGCGAAGATTGTTTGACACTGAACTCCCACCCCCTACGCTACTCCTTCTCCTCCCCTCCATCCCCGACCATCACCATCCCCCATCCCACTAACTCGCTCCAATCCCCCTCCCTCTAACCCCCAACCTCTCCCCCGACAA
Organism: Semisulcospira habei; assembly: GCA_036245525.1. Classification (NCBI taxonomy): domain Eukaryota; kingdom Metazoa; phylum Mollusca; class Gastropoda; family Semisulcospiridae; genus Semisulcospira; species Semisulcospira habei. The sequence continues at coordinate 18,204,214 of BTPG01000002.1, read as the reverse complement.
AAAAATCAGGGAAAAATCTTTGTTCGTATTTTTAGAAAAATACTGCTAAAGAATAACTGTACAAACAAACAAACAAACAAACAAACAAACAAACAAACAAACAAACAAACAAACAAACAAACAAACATTCGGAAGCAAAAAAAAAAAACGCTTGTTGTAATGCTAAGCGCTCAAAAAATCCCTACTTATTTAGGTCTATTTAAGCTCTTTAAGTGTTTGATATTAACGCTTTCAACATCGAGATTTTTATGCAAGGTTTTCGGCGCCTAAACGATGCTGTAACAAAAAGCTCTCTCAAACTAAAATAGCAGGCGTGCGGGCGTGTTTGCGTTCGTGCGTGCATGAGTGCACGTGTGCGTGCATGCTTGCCTGCGTGCGAGGATCGGTTGTGGTATAATTCCAGACATATGCATTTGTCTTTTCTATTTTGGGTAATAAGATTTTTCAAGTTCGTCAATCTTCTTAACTTATTCAGCAACGACCCACCACAACAATACATGGATCCAGCATGATAGGTCAAGGGTGTTGCCAGAATAGCTTGGCGCCCATAGGCGCCAAGCTATTCTGGCACCACCCTTGAACTATCATGCTCGATCTGTCTCTAGAATTGTAATACAATCCTTCAGAGAAGTACCCAACGGAGAAATCCTTCAGAGGCCAACTTCAACATTTGGGGATTTCGGTTCTGGGGTAGAATGTGTTAAAGTTAATTAATATATTATTACTTTGGATTTTACGAATAAAAAAGAGTCAATTATTTGCGTTATTCGAAATACCCAGACGTTTTGAAACTGTATGAAACGGACCGGTTATGGCGGCACCGTCAGCCCGCTTGTACACGCAGCTTCCTGTAGAATCAACCTTTATTGCTGCTGAGGAAAACTCGACAAACTATATCTGCAAGAAACGTAGATCCTCATGAGCGCGGCAGCTGCGAGGCTCATGAGGATCTATGTCTCTTTCTGACACCACTTTGCGTCAGTGTTTCTTGGTTTCTTACGGTCTCTCTGGCGTCATATTTGACAAAGATTTCAGGAAAGCGCTCTGCGTCCACTGGCGGCGAAGGGGTTAAAAATACCAGCGGCTGCATGTCCAAAGGGGTTAATGTCATTTTCAGAAACATTATTTTAACAGCTGTTATTTGTCTGTTGAACCAGCTCGACCCGCTCATGAACCATGTTCAAAAGGGTGACGTCACTGTCAGAGAGAAACTTGACGTACTGCTTGACGTCTGCTGCAACGCGATCAGTCTGCTTGACGTCAGTGATGGTAAGTCTTTCTGTCTGTCCATCTGACTGTAAAGTGTGTGTTTGCGAATTTAACGCACTCGAGACGTGCCGCCTCCGGATACGCGGCTTATGCCGCGTATCCGGAGGCGACACGTCTCGAATGAGTTAAGCTTTAAACTAGCAGTGGCGGATCAGTTACCTCGGGGGGGGGGGGGGGGGCAGGGGGGAGGGAGGTTCCAACTTTTTGTTTGAGACCTTCAACCTGAAACAAAGGGCCTCCCCGACGCTAGACCTTCTCTCAGCGGCGGACTGGGGGGGGCGGGGGAAGAGGGGGCGGGGGGAAGAAGGGGAGGGGGGGTAGAGGGAGAAGGCGTGTGTGTGTGTATGTATGTCAAGACTCACCACTCGCCAAAATATCAAACAACATGTGCTAAACTCGCCCAATAAATATCGAGAGGAGGGGGTGGGGTGGGGGGTGGTCTAAACACCCAGAAAGGGGACTTTGTTATAGCATTTTCAAGAATTTTGGGTCTGGGGGAGGGGGGAAGGCGGTCTCGGAACCCGTTACCCCCCCCCCCCCCCCACACACACACACACACACACACACACACACCTCCTTCCAGATCCGCCCCTCACTAGTCAGCACACAGTTCATGACTTCAGTGTTGCAGTTAGCAAAAGCAATGTAAATGGGAGAAGGGAAATAATTCGATTTTTCCATATTTTTTATGCTGAATAATCTCTCTTACGACATGGTGCATTTCTTGTGTCCAGACGTATACAACGCGTGTTCTGATTGGAAGGAACAGCAAGCAGCCTATGGTAACCATGATCCATGTGACGTCTTTTAACCTTCCGGCGTCATACGACAAATAAAAAATGATGAATCACAGGCACTTAAATAAATGTAATGGTCTGTGATTTTGGACCATACAGCACAAAGCCGTAACCCAGTGCGCAAAAGGCTTTTGGGCCGACGTCGGCCCCGATGATCTTTTGCACATTGGGAAGGTCGAAATCGCAGACTAGCACAGGCATCTTATTGTATGAAACAGATGTATGTGCTATTAAAACGAGAAGGCCTGAATGCCGTTTATTACACGAGTTGTTTTCTCTTGTTCGCAGCATATTTCATAACAGAGATTGAAAATGTTGCCTCACCTCCCAGAAGTTTCATGAGCATCTGTGTCTCTTGCAGATGTTTGGAGTGTTGTTTATGCTTCTGTCACAAGTTGGTTGTCAACCGCGATTTCGCTGTCATTCGTTGGCAGTAGTCGTTTGATGCCAAGGAAACCTCACTAATTTCGTAATGTGGGCTGACGATTGTGTGTCGTAACGGAAAGGAGAGAAGAACACAGCGGAGAAAGAAACACGCTTAGAAAAAATCAGTTACAACACAGCTGTGTTGTAACTGTGTTTTCTAAGCGCGTTTCTTACTCCGTTGGGTTCTTCTCTGCGTTGTACTGACACGCTGCCACACACAGTCACTTTAATTTCGTGTGGATTTCGTCAGAAAGGAGCCAAGGGAGCTAACTGTTTGTGCGTCCGTCGCCGAGTGATATTTCTTTCATAAAAAATATTTGTACTGTCGATGTCGTAACAATCTGCAAATTATTTAGTAAAGGCCTTGCCGTTTTGAAGTGTCCGTTTTGAAGCAGCTATTGTCCTTCTATTTAGTATTAGGCTTTATTGTGACTTATTTACTTTCTGTGACCCCGCAGTGAGATGGCCTTTGCCGCCTTTCTTCGCGTTAACCCCTTCACTGCCGCGGAAATGTGAACGCACCCAACTGCAAGAGACATAGATCCTCATGAGCCCCCGCAAATGGGGGCTCATGAGGATCTATGCCTCTTTCTGAGACCAATTTGTATCCATGTTTTCTAGACGGATTTTGACTTTTGGCCGCTGAATCAACACAGATTTCAGAGAAAGAAATGTGCGTACATTAGCAGGGAAGGGGTTAAACCCAAATAACTAACTACCTAACTACTAACTACTACTTTCTGTAGCGTCTGCTGGCATTTGGGTATATGTCGGTGATAGGTTGTTGTTGTTGCTGGTGAAAACAAACAGTAGGCCTGTTTGTGGCTTAGAGTACGGCAGTGCTAGCTGACCCTGGTTGCTGTTGTTGTTGTCGTCGTTGTTGTTGTTTTTGCTGCTGTTTTCCGCCTAGTCTGACCGTGTCTAAAAACCGCCAACCAAGGCTGACGTTGGCCCGAAAACGTTAAATTCACTGTTTTCTATGGCAAAAAGTGGCACACCTACCGACAGAGGAATAATCACGAAATAACATCCTATTTCACTCAACTTTTAACGACAGGAATATTTACTCGATCATAAATTTACAAAACAGATGCAGTTTTAATCTATTCCCTGCCAGTGTAAGTATATTGTATTTCTGAAATCTTTGTTCATTCAACAACCAAAGCCACAACCGTCCAAGGAACATGGTTACAAATTGGTCTCTGCAAGAGACATAGATCCTGATGAGCCCCCGCGAATGCGGGGGCTCATCAGGATCTATGTCTCTTACACTTTTTTTCTCGGCAGACAAGGGGATAAAACAAGCAAGTGATGTACACGTGGCACACATTGAACAGTAATTTAGATTGCACCTCTATTGCTGTGACGGAACCAGGCCCGAAGTCAAACTGATCTGCGTCGATTTTTGGATTTTATGTTCTTTCGCAAGTGCATACAGTCCTTTTAATGCATATTCATGAAATAAATTAAAATGACATAATGACAGTGTTATCATTCCTACCTCAAGCGACCACAATACTTTAGCGCAAACCGTACCATGTGACCTGGCACCACAAAAACCCTTGTAGCGACTAATGGCGGACCAAACATTCTAAAGTACAAAATTACCTAGTATTGTTCGAAACAACAGGCACACTACTGAAGTTGTATGTACGCACATTTCCAACAATATTGTGTAACAGACCACTAAAATAAAAACCTTTGCGGAATGGAAAGCATATGAACATGCTGTGCAACCGTTGAACTGATGTATTCTAAAGTGTTTTGAGGCAAACTGTAACTCGCCTCGTCCACTACATTACTTTGACATTTTGCAGACAGTGCTGTTGGTCGTGCATGCGGCAACGTCATAGAAGATCTTATATTACGTCATAAGTCTATTATTATGCATGTTTATGATTTTGACATCAGTCATGTCTAGTGTGATCCGGGTCAGATGTTAACCCATTCAGCCCTGACGCACTACAGCAGGAGATGGGTCGACCACGATAATTCAAGGGTAGTGCCAGATTAGCTTGGCCTCTGTCGGCGCCAAGCTAGTCTGGCACTACCCTTGAATTATCATGGTGGATCCAACTCCTGCAACAGGTGCAAAGTCGTTAGATGACGCCTCCAAAATGTGGGAAATACGTGCGTCGGGCTGAATGAGTTAAAACAAACAAGGACCCTTGTAGGCCTTCGGGAGGTCAAAGTAACCATTGCCTTCGGGTACAATAGTTACTTGGACCTCCCTCAGGTCTACAAGAGTCCGTGTAGCAAACCCTTACTATCAATAACTTGTATTGTCTGTGTAATCCATCTCGGAATGTCGATTTGCTTGCTGGTCTTTTTTTTTTTTTTTTTTAATCACAGACCAGCAGACGTTTCACTTTTAGAGTCAAGCAGTAATTTATTTTAGAATCGTTCGTTAAACACTGAGGACAAGTGAATGATAGCCGAAGAGTGATAGTCTTAGCATGATTACTAAGATGCATTTTAACCTCATGAGTTCGGTATGTACAGTTCTTTGTCCGATTCCCAACAAACATTTTCACTTCATGAGTACAATACATACGATTCCTGTTTCGATTCCCAAAAATCTTTTCAATCTAACCAGAATGAGTTCCATACATACAATGTCCAGTTAGATTTCCAGCAAATTAATATGTTACCCTTTTGACGAGTGAGTGGAAATGGTTTCTGAAATAATATTTTCAGATCTGTAGGAAATGAACAGATAAACGTTTTGATATCAAACCTAAATATGACACTCAAACAACGGAGCATTCATTCTAGAGTATCGCCCAGCTCAATAGGTGCAAGGCTGTTTTGGACATTGAAAACCTCAAGTTTCATGCTCACGTGCATACAACCGATACAACAGCGGAAATCACATTTCTATTAAAACAAAGGAATCCAGCCGAATGGTTAAAGATTATTATGTGGTTTATTTCGTATGTGACATGAGAACAATAAGGCTGCACTCAAACTGAATAAATAATGGCATTAGCCCAAAGCCCAACAATGAAATTAACCCCAGCACAGAGTTGTTCCTATTTTTAAGCTTATCCTTCTGATCCGTCTCCCTCTACCCTAACCCATCCTTTGATTCAGACACACTGGCTCATATAAATAATGACGGACACACAGCGCTTCAGGCCATTCGTACTATCTGTGGGCTGGCGTAGCGATAGCTATTCTGAACAAGAATAACAGCACGAGCAACGAAGTGGCGTCACTATAAGCTTTACGTCATGGCATCGTTAGTCCCACGACGCCGTGTTTATATTGACGAAATTGATGTTATACGTTATACATCGTAGTACTAACATTTTACGTATTAGAGAGTCAAACTTGTTAATTTTCTAGCTTTTTGTCTACCGTATTGAAAAAGCGGTAAACTTTGAAATGGGGCTGTTTTTTTTTTTGCGCGTTCCAGGGAATGCACATGACTCCCGATGCGCAAAAGCCTTTTTCCGCAGCGGGCTGTTGTTTACGGGTAGATTTCTCTGATGACACTCGCGATCACGGCCCACATCCGCCCTGGTGAAGGCACTCTAGCTCACGGCTCAGTTTCAAACTGATGAATGGATGGCACAAAAACCTTTCAAAGTCAGACAAAGTCAAATGGCGTGTTTATGGTTTGATGTTATGTCCAGAGGTATAAAATTATAGACCAGCACACACTACTGCTCCAAGCAGCGATGACCAAACTTTTTATATCGTCACCATCTTTTTTTGCGTACAGGCGTGCTGGAGGCACTTTCCTTGCGATCTGTGTGACAATCCCCAGTAGCAAAACGTTTTCGGGCACACGACGGCCGCAGTGGGTCCGCGCACAGCCGTGCGTGGGCCTACTGTGGCCGTCGCGGGCCCAAACACTTTTGCTTACTGAGATGTGGACAGCACTAGTTATTAGCAAGTAGAGATACTTTTGTAAAAAGGCATGCGCTGTAATTGTCCGAATCTTCAAAAAAATAAACTCTCTCACAAAATCAGTCTTAACTCGCATTTTGGATGTTTTGACATATATACATTTCTGAAAGCTACAGTGCTTGCTGATTACTGTGATATATGACTGTATGCTGTAGTGCAAACATTGTAGAAGTTGTTAGTATTTAATGTTGTTAAAGCCTCCGGCGGCAATTTTGAGAAAACAGCCTGTGAAGTTTCTGTGTGCAGTATAATTGGGGCCAAGGGCAGACTTTTAAAATCATTTTAACCTATTTAATGGCATTTTTCATAATAAAGATTTAACCATACTATACTTTGGTGTATGTAGAATACATTTCTGGAAAAAAAAGTGAAAATGACCCAGATTGACCCCCACCACATATTATTGCGTATAGTTCTGATTGGCTAACTGCGAGTTAAGACTGGTTTCGTGAGAGAGGGTCACAGTTTTCCTCTTTCTGAGCATTAGAAAATGTGGGAACCAGGGGTGCCAGGTGTGGCATGGCCATATTTCCCCTCGAAATGGTATGGCGGGAGTTTCCTTTGGCCATACCTCCTATTTGGACTTGGGGCACACCTCTTCTTAGCCCTACCCATTTAAAAGTATACTTACCAGTACGTAAAGGCCATCGGGCAGCCGTCGACGGCATTTTGCGCCCAATGGGGTGGGTCTAATCCTACTCCATCCGTTAAATAGTGTAATACAACTCTTGCTGCAAGCACCGAAAAAGCCTCTTCTTCCTAGCTCCCCTTCCTCCACCCCCAAATCACCCAATCCCCACCCCGGACGTATAAGGTTTCAAGAGTTGCGCCATTCATCCCATATAAATCTTCCTACGTCACTGAGCGTAAACTGGTTTGTTCTTGTTTTGTCGACGCCTGTTTTCTATTTAGCTGCTGCTGATTCCCGGCATTCGCAAGTCGTCATCAGTTGCTGCTCAGTCCCTTGCATTTGACGCGTTGTCATCAGTCCCGGAACGACCCGAGCTATGGCGGGGATCTACTTCTGTCTGTTGACATATCTTGCTGGTTTCGGCATCCTGTGCTCGAGGTAATACAAGATCGTTCTGAAAATAGATTAACTACATTGAAAAAGAGTTGATGATAGTGGGGTGTGCAGTGCCTTTACGGTGGAGACGTGAGCCACAGTTTGCCCGTGAACGCAGACGCGTTTTAAATCATTGTAAATTCAACATTAAGATCCCATGCCCTCAAAAGAACATGCGGGATACAAATTGGTTTCATCAAACAGCAAAACATCCTCATAGACCGCGCAACTGCGGGACTCATGAGGATCTATATCTCGTGCATTTGTGGGGTGTTCGTTATTTACTGGGCAGTCAAAGGTCGCTTTATATGATATTGTAAAGAAATCGCATCAGTATGTTGTAATGTTGTAAATGCGAAGCATCCATTTTCCATATCGACCGAACAGCTAGCGAGATCGATATGGAGGAAGATGTGTCAAGAAGTCACAATTTCAGAGCACATTGAACACTTTCTTTACAATAAGTATGTGTTGTGTTGAACATTTCTTGTTGAACGCGATCGACCACTGATGCAGACGAAAAGATTAAAGGGAGCGAACACTCCCAAAGAAGACATTTGTCTCCCTTGTCGCCTGTTCAAATGTTTCGCGGAACACTGTGAAGCGTTTCAAAGCGTTCGGTTGTTCTTTGCTATGTGAAGTGAATTGATGAAGGAACGTTCTGGGATGTTAGTATAGTAAACTTTTGGAAGGTCCCGGCCATAAATGATTTTTGCTTTTGTAAAATGAAGCTGCTTATAACAAGGTCAGATATAACACAAAAACTATATTACATCGCATGATTTGTATTTATGTACAGCTACTTTGTACGTGTCGCTTTTTCTTCTGTAGAACGTTACGATCTTATGGATTGTATACGTTCACGTGCAATTTCTGGTTCCACAAGTACTTGTTTTTTTGGTCGTTGCCTATTAGAAAAGTCGACTGTGATCATGTCAGCGGCCGCCACTTTGGTAGTTGGTATGACATAGGAGCTGTATACAGTTAATAATCTTTCTTCTGTGCGGTTTGTTTCCCCGCCTTTCTTGTCTGTCTAGTTCTCTTCTTATAGACTTGGAGCAATTACGTTAAATCAATCGAGATGTGCCGCAACCGGATACACGCCTTTAGCCGCGTATCCGGAGGCGGCACGTCTCGAATGAGTTAACGTCCGCCTGTTAGGTATAACAGGGCTCTCTACCTAACAGGCGGAGGTTGGAACAGGGATGAACTTGAATAGAAGTTTACGTTGAGTTTCGTATGTCTTTGTCAGTGCACTGTGTGGACGTCAGACAAAGCGTACAGAGAGAAGTCAGGCGAGTTTAGTTTGATGGGCCCGACAACTGTACCTCGATCCCAAAATGAGCATGGTGTATCCATTTTGCATCAGGACCGAAATCCCAAACTGTTGAAGTTGACATATGAAAGACTGTTTTACGATTCTAGAGACAGATCGAGCATGATAGTTCAAGGGTGGTGGCAGAATAGCTACGTGCCTATGGGCGCCAAGCTATTCTGGCACCAACCTTGAACTATCATGTTCGATCCGTGTATTGCTGTGGTGTGTCGGGGCTGAATACTTCACTCTTGTGTTGTCAGGGGCGGATCTTTAGGCACCGCCCCCACCCCTCCACCTCGACCACCCCCCACCCCCCACTACCACCGCCACACACACATCCAAAATTCTTTAAAATGCAATAACAGTCCCTTTTTTGGGTGGTATTACCCTCCCCCCCCCTCCCCCGTTCGTGTTTAATTTTTTGGGCGAGTTTCAACTCCCCCCCCCCCCCTCCACATTTCCGTCGTTTGATTTTTCGGCCACTAAAAGAAGGTCTTGTGTCAGGTTAAATGTCCCAAACAGAAAGTTGGACCACCATCCGCGAGATAACTGATTCGCCCCTTGGTTATCATTAAAACAAATGTCTGTATGTGTATTTATTTAAATCGAGAATTGCTTGGCCAATAGATATTGGCATGCCAAGTGTGATACACACACCCGAAGACTCAGTTGCAGCTAAAGTCGGACAGAATTTCTGACTGGTTTAACACACTCTACCCCAAGACCGAAATCCCCCCAAATTTGACGTTGACCTCAGAAGGACTGTATTACAATTCTTGACACAGATCGAACATAATAGTTCAAGGGTGGTGACAGAATAGCTTGGCGCTATGGGCGCCAAGCTATTCTGGCATTAGCCTTGAACTATCGATGCATATCTTGCCATAGTGCGTCAAGGCTGAATGAGTTAAAAGTTGTTCTTGAACCTTATTTTGACAGCTTGTTTAGCTGTTCTCGCCAGCGCAATGTAACTTCTTTTTCGTTGTTTTTTTTTTCTGTTTCACCAATTTTTTAAATTTTTTTTTGTAATAGTTCTTTTGCGAGACAGTTGTCGCAACCTTTCGACGTTTAATGTTTCAATCAATGTATGGCTTCATACATGCTTTTTCTTATAAATTTTGACGCCTCCATGAACTTTTTCAGTGAATTTTTTCAACATGCTGTAATAACACACGTAATTCCTTTTGTTAAGTAAATCTTGCATCAGTTTTTCATTTCTGTTTACAGTCTTTCTTTCAGGTGATAATGAATAATCACTGTATGAGTCATGTGGTAGTCAAAGATAAATAAGACCAACTTAAAAAACCGTATCCATTATCAGGATCATCAGTTTGGCTTAACCCAGAACATCCTGAGATCTTGTCATGCGAAGCCTACATTACAGATTAGGAGACAGACCAAACATTTTAGTTCAAGGTTGGTGCCAGTATAGCTTGGCGCCTCAGGCGCCAAGCTATTCTGGCGCCACCCTTCAACTATCATAGTCAAATTGTTTCAAGCAGTAGCGTATCAGGATGAAAGGGGGCAATAGACATTTGCTGCAGAGCCTAAAAACTAAAATGAATTGGCATCATAATGCTGAATGTAACTTGCAGGACTAATATTTTTTTTTGCTCGTGTAGGGTTGCGAGGGTGTGGTTCACCATCAGAATAGAATTATTATATCTCGCGCATATCCATGTACAGCATTACTATTTCTTGTTCAAAGACACGCATGCCTGTCTTCATCATAATTTAATCATTTATGTTTCATTTGCGCGTATATTTGTTACCAGTCAATTGAAAAATAAACGCCAAACAAACACAAAAAAACACAAAAAACCCACAACAACAACACAGAATCTGACACATATTTCAAATCTCTTTCACGCTGTAAAAGCTTTTTATAAGGATTTTAGGGCGTATTGTGAGTTTGATAACTAATACTACAGCAAAGTTGTTGGTTTATGACTAAACATGTTTTATCTCTCTTTTGACCGCGATTGGTCAGTTTTTGAGTCAACACTGTTTCGTTTAGGTGTTAGGGATATAGTGTACTCTCCGACGTGTCCCTAGGGGTAGTTTCACTCTTTCACCTTGTTATGTTGCAGGTTTAGGACTTCTGTTATTAAGGCTTCTCATACATTTATGCATGTGCCGAAAGTAGAAAGTCCCAAGTTTTGCTGGTGGTCATGGGTATTGTGGTCCGATCATGCGCCGGGCCCAGCTGTTATGAATTCAAAGACCAATCCAAGTATCAACCCCGACATACTACATCGGGCATCTAGTAGATTTTTTATCTACTCCCTTTTGTAGAGAAACTGCCGACCTACTTGAAAGACACACCGACGCTGATCAGAATCTTGGAATATTTGTCCTTTGAAAGAGACATAAAAATATGCGTATATGACGTGTCAAACATGTACACAGTCCTAGACCAAGATACGCTCCTACAGGCCACAAAAGAGGCCCTTCCATCATCACTGAAGTGTCCACCGATGCCAGAAGTTAGAAGAGAAGTAATAGTCGACCTTCTTGAACTGATGCTTAAAAACAACACTTTCACCTTCAACGGTGAACACTACAAACAAACAATTTGATGCGCCATGGGGCAAGTCCCGTCACCATCCTGCAGTGACCTCCTAATGGCGAGCATATTTTATAACGTAACAGACAGCTTCACCCACAAGGACTCAATTCTACACCACTGGCGATACCGTGACGATGGGCTAATAATCATGAGAGCAGAGGAAGAAACAATTCACCAATACTTCACTCTTGCTAACTCACATACGGAAGGCATAAACTTCACGTATAAAATCACCAACACAGAAGCCACATTCTTAGACATAAGAATGTACAAAGAGGAGAAGTTCCAACAATCAGGACATTTGGACATCAAAATATTTGTACAGGAAACCAACTGAAACGTATTAGTACCTACACCACCTGTCGGCCCACCCACCGGCAGTTTTCAAAGGACTAGTAAAAGGGGAAACACTCCGCATCGCAAGAAACTGCTCCAACGCAGTTGAAAGAATTGAAGAAATCGACCTGTTCCATACCAAACTACAAGCAAGGAGCTAACCGCCCTCTCAGCTCAAATTCTCGACACACCAAGGGAAGCGTTAATACACGAAAAACCTAAGGGGAAGAAAAAGAAACAAACATCCCCCCCCCCCCCCCCATTGATATTAACGACCAAATACAACCCAGCCACAAAAGGACTTTCAAGAGCCATCAAAAAACACTGGCCCAGAATCAGAAATGCCCCGGAATGCAGGAACATCTTCGCGACACCCCCTCTGATCGCATATAAAAAAACACAAAAACTTAGGAGACATGCTAATCTCCTCAAAACTTAAATAATGAGGAATCATGAAGTGAGTAAAATCATGGGAAACAACCTAAATACGAGGCAAACAAGCATGCTACCACAGGTACCTCCCTCACGCTGTCGACCAAAGGCGGATAACAGCACCCAGCGAAGCAAACTAAGCTTCTCACCCTCGGCCAAAAAAGACGAGGAATAAATAAAAATCTTTAAAAACGTAAACAAAAAACAATTAAGAAACATGCCCCTAAACAAGGGGCAAACACATCTGACCCGATAAGTAAATCGGGGCTAAATGTAGGAGACTGAAACAACAACAGCCAAAAATTGCTGTGAAAGTGGATGTCTCAAACGTTTGGTCCGGTGACGAGAGGAGAACCGGCTTTGAAAGCAAAACGTCCTCAAAACACACCTCATTCTTAAACACAAAAAAATTGACTGACTTGTTGTGAGAAAAGAGTGTGTTCGACCGGCCGAAAAAAAAAAAAACAGGCCATTGAATCGGATAGTGTGCGATGTGATACACTTTTTCACAAACGTTGCACACAGAGAGAGAGAGAGCCCTGCAGAGCATCACATCCTGCTTTGCAGACGCTGACCAGCTCTTTGAACTCGAGGTCAGTCTGAAAAAGACAGAGGTCCTCCATCAGCCGGCACCAAGGTAGAGCATCGCCCTCCCCACATCACCATCGGCGAGTCTGAACTGAAGTCAGTGCAACAGTTTACCTACCTTGGCTACATCATCACGTCAGACGCCAAGCTAGACAAGGAGCTGGACAGCAGGCTGGCAAAAGCAAACAGCGCTTTCCGGCGTCTATACAAGCGGGTGTGGCACAATCAACAGCTGAAAACAGGCACCAAGATCAGCGTGTACAAAGCTGTCGTCCTCACCACCCTGCTGTATGGTTGCGAGTCCCGGGCCCTCTACCGCAGCCAACTACGACTCATCGAACGCTTCCACCAGCGCTGCCTGCGTACAATCCTTGGCATTCACTGGAGTGACTATGTCACAAACGTCGAGGTCCTTGAACAGGCAGAAACTGTGAGCATCGAGGCTTCGCTGCTGCGGACACAGCTCCGCTGGGCTGGGCACGTCTCCAGGATGGAGGATCATCGCCTACCCAAGATCACCCTGTTCGGTGAGCTCGCCACTGGACACAGAGATAGAGGGGCACCAAAGAAGACATACAAAGACTGTCTCAAGAAGTCACTTAGTGCCTGCCAAATCGACCACCGCCAGTGGTCTTCACTTGCTGCGGACCGTGCACCTGGCGCTCCACCATTTACAAGGCAGCTGTCTCATTTGAGGACAAGCGGCTCAGGAGAAAAAATAGAGATGCCGCAACTCAGAACCCTGGCCAGACCTCCCTCTGCAGCCACTGCGGTCGAACATCGTGGACAACCTCTATAGAATCTTCGTTCGCGAAGTCAAGCCAAGAGGAACTAATTGAAATTAACTAAGGTTCCGGCAACAACAAAAACGCAATCATTGATTGGTCCAAATGCACACTGACACAATACTTAAATAATAAACATAACATTTCAAGAACCTGATCAGATATATAATATTGATGGGAAAACAAAGGGTTTATCAATCCCTTTCAAAGGTCAGATTGAAGAAATATGTTTTCAATCGAGCCCTGAAAATGGCGAAGTTGGTGCATGGGGAAAACCATTCCACGCTTTGGAAGCTTGGAAAGAAAAGGAACGGTGTCCAACTGTTGTAGGGACACTCTGGGGGTAGTCAATATTCTGTCATCAGTGCTGGAGTCAAAGTACGTGTTTGCGACAGCCCCACATATTTAGTTACGGTTATTCTTGTCCGCCTTAATTTAAATGATTAAGTTAACTTATTGTGCCCGAGGTAAGAAATACCCACATTTGGGAGTTATCCTCTGAGGACTGCATTACAATTCAGGAGACAGATCGACCATGATAGTTCAAGGGTGGTGGCAGAATAACTTGGCGCCTATAGGCGCCAAGCTTTTCCGCCACCACCCTTGAACTACGCACTACGCGCGCACGCGGTTTGAGGTGTGCATCAATCGACACAAAACATAATCAAAAGGTGCCAGTGTGAATATGTCGCTGTCTGTTAAAAAGACCATACATATCCGAGTTCGGTTCGTCTTAACGGAACCGTTTTCAGTTAAATTATTAATCATAGAAAAAGCTGCCTTGGCCACGGGAAACACACACACACACACACACACACACACACACACACACACACACACACACACACACACACACACACACACACACACACATACACACGCACACACACACACAACCACACACACACACACACACACACACACACACACACACACACATTTAGTTTTATTAAGTCACACACGATTTTAAGTGATGATATTATCAACGGCACTTGGTTATATACACTAGTAAGCCACAGCAAATATATTAACCCATTCAGCCCTGACGCACAACAGCAGGAGATGGATTGACCATGATAATTCAAGGGTAGTGCTAGATTAGTTTTGCGCCTGTCGGCGCCAAAATAATATTGCACTGCCCTTGAATTAGCATGCTCGATCCATCTCTTGCAACTCGTGCATAATCATTAGATGATGCCTCCAAAATTTGGGAAATACAGTCGTCGGGCTGAACGAGTTAAATGTACTTTTCAGGCATTACTCTATCATAATACGCTGCTGTGTGCAGGCAACACATGTTTAAAACATTCTACCCCAAATGTTGAAGTTGCCCTCTGAAGGACTGGTTTTACAATCTAAGAGACAGATAGAGCATGATAGTTCAAGGGTGGTGCCAGAACAGTTTGTTATTGTTGTTTGGCGTCATCTTGTGTAGGAGTGTGCACATTATAAGTATTGTCAATTCCAAGCCGTCGTTCAGCAAACATTAACCCTAGCAAACGTACCTTTCATGTCATACAATTCACAACACAAATAATCCACGATAACTACGCAACAAATGATTTACGTACCGCCAGAATGTGATACATATCAAAAGCGGATCTGAGGGGGAGGGGGGAGGGGAGGGGGGGTATTTCATTGAGTTCCGAAACCACCCCCCTCCCTAGACAAAAGATAAAATAATCTGTAAAATGCTATAGTAAAGTGCCTTTTTGGTGCATTTGCTAGCCTGGTTGTTGGGGTCATCAGTGGGCATTCCATCAAGCAGTGCACATTCCATCAAACATTCAACGTTATCAAGACATGTTAATTCGCTGTACTATGGCGACGGGCCTCCAGGTGCAGTTTTGACCGTTGCTTTTTTGTTGCCTAGATCAAAGATCATCATTTCCCAATCAACGGTATTTTGTTTCTGTTAACTTGTATTTTTATGTACTAGCTTTAGTCAAGTAGGAACTTAACACAAAAAACCCCATAAAATAGTGTGTTCAGGAGACATAGGGCTGTCTTTGCAATCTGTTTTTATCAGCGAGGTTTGGGTCGGGATGAGGCCACTGGCGCCGGCCATTAGATGCCTTGGCGACGGGCTTCACCCGTCCCGAGTCATTGTCCATTTTGTAGCTCTATTATTGTAATTTGTGGAATGAACGAGTGAGTGAATGTGAGTAGCACCTGAGGTGGCAAGACAAATTTTGCTACATAACAACAATAAAGTTATATTGAATCTTGAATCTCTTTGTAGAAAGACATTGTACGTGTTCGTTAGCCAGCTTTGTACCTCTTCAACGTTTTCGAAAATGAAAGTTTAATGTGGAAAAAATGTCAGAAGTAAGACTTCTTGATTTCATCAAAAGAATCAGACGGTGACGTAAAAACACCAAACGCGTCAGTGTTTTATACAATGTTCCTAATTGACGCAAATCACCAGTACGTCAGTGTTTAACGTGTGTATGAGCAGGCGCGATGTTCTCCTTCGTTTATTTTTGTATGATATTTGCGAGCGTATTGTGGAAAACGTGGAATATGCATGCAAGCTCATACAGAAGAGGCTGTGTGGGCATACAACTCGGATACAACTCGATGCGAGAATCCTTCCGAAAGTGAGCCAACGACCTACTAACTCAAGTCAGTAGGAAAGCCCTAGAGCTATCAATCCTAATCCCCAACCAATACGGGGGATAGGATTAAACAGAGATCGAGATACGTGCAACAAAACGCTGCGCAAAATAACTATGTCCACGGTTTGGTCCACTAACGATGAGGAGTACCGGCAAATTAAAGCAAAACTTCCTCTAAACACACATGAAAATAATAATAATAATTAATAATAATAAATAATAATAATAATAATAATAATAATAATAATAAAAATAATAAATAATAATAATAATTACGGTATTTATAATGCGCTTATCTTATAATAATTATAACTCTAAGCGCGCACTCACAACTCGCGCACGCATGCGCACGCTTTAGACAATGACTTGCGTACCACAAACAGTGGAATACATTACGACGGTCAGCTTGGGGTGGGGAGTGTGGTGATATAGTGCTAAAACTGTTGAAAGAGGTGAGTTTTGAGGGCGGATTGGAAGGAGGAGAGAGAGTGTTTCTGACGGATAGAGAGTGGGAGAGTGTTCCAGATGGATGGACCGTAGACGGAGAAGGAGCGGGGGCCGAAAGTGTTAAGTTTGGTGCGCGGGATGTGGAGGCGGAGAGGGTCAGAGGCAGAGCGGAGGGAGCGGGAAGGTGTGTAGGGGTGAAGTAAGTTGGAGAGATAGGCAGGAGCGCAGTTGTTCAGAGATTTGTATCAGAGAGACAGAATTTTGTATTGGATGCTTTGTGGGATGGGGAGCCAGTGAAGGAGTTTGAGTAGGGGTGTGACATGGTCGGATTTTTTCTTTCTGAGGACAAGGCGGGCAGCATTGTTCTGAACTCGTTGGAGAGTGAAAATGGTGGAGTGAGGGAGGCCGGAAAGGAGAGAGTTGCAGTAGTCAATGCGAGATAAGATGAGAGAGACAGCAAGTTTGGTGGCAGCTTCGGTAGTGAGGTATTTTCTGATCTGACTGATGCGGCGGAGGTGGAAATAACATGCCTGGGCCGTGGCGGAGACGAAGTTGGTCATGGACAGAGAGGAATCGAGGATAACGCCGAGGTTCTTGGCCGAGTCAGAGAGGGAGATGGGGGTGCTATCGAGTTGAAGGTGGAGAGAGGGAGGGAGCTGGGAGAGTTTCTGGCGAGTGCCTACCAGCATGGCTTCCGTTTTGTCGTCGTTCAGTTTTAGCTTGTTTGCTGTCATCCAGTTTTTCTCGTCTTCATAGCAGTCAGCCGTGCGAGTCAGTAGTGACTGAGTGTTGTCGAGTTTGTCTTTGTCTAGCAGTTGTGAGTCATCAGCGTAGAGGTGGTGGTGTATGCGGTGAGACTGGATGATTTTGGACAGAGGAGAGGTGTAGAGTGTGAAAAGGACCGGGCCCAGGACAGACCCCTGTGGAACTCCGCAGGAGAGCGTGACTGGGTTGGAAGAGACGCCGTTGATGGTGACGGACTGCTGTCTGTCGGAGAGGTAGGAGAGAAACCAGGAGTAAGCAGAGTCAGTGATGCCGAAGGAGTATTGGAGTCGGTGGAGGAGGATAGAGTGGTTTATAGTGTCAAAGGCGGCAGAGAGATCGAGTAGTGTAAGAAGAGAGATGTTGCCCGAGTCGGTGGAGAGAAGCAGATCGTTTAAGATATGTAGAAGGGCTGTTTCAGTGCTGTGATGTTTGCGATAGGCAGATTGGAATGGACTGAGGAGGTTGTTGTCGGTGAGGTGGAGGTTGAGCTGGTTGAGAACAACCTTCTCGAGAAGCTTGGACAGGAAAGAGAGATTGGAGACTGGGCGATAGTTCTTGATTTCGTTTGAGTCGAGGTTGTGTTTTTTGAGGAGAGGACGGACAATGGCAGACTTGAAGATATCGGGGACGGAGCCGTTTTCTAGAGATGCGTTGATGATGTCGGTAATGAAGGGCAGAAGTTTTGGAAGGCCGTCACGGTAGAGAGAAGCTGGGAGGGGGTCTAGCTCGCAGGTTTTGAAGGGCATGGACTTTATGGTCTTGAGTACTTCATCCTGAGAGACGGGGTGAAAGGACAAGAGGGGAGTGCCGGAAAAGGTGGGGTCGGGAGGGCAGGGCGGAGAAGGCAGGGTGTCGAGTGTGTCGCGCAGAGTTTGGATTTTGTCCGAAAAATAGGTAGAAAAAGCAGACGGGAGTTCTTCTTTGCTGTGTGTGTTTGGGAGAGGAGAGTCTTTAGAAGTGCCTAGGAGTGTGTTCATGGTGGCGTAGAGGGTTTTGGAAGAAGTGGATTCCAGGATTTGGTTTTGAAGGTATTTGCGTTTAGATTCGGAGATCATTTTGCAGACTTTGGATCTAGTTGTTTGGAAGATCTGTCTGTGAACGGTGAGGTCAGATGAACTAGACATACAAATTCAGACTGACTTGTGTCGCTCGAGTGTGTACGGCCGGCTGATAAAAAACAGGCCATTTCATCGGATAGTGTGCGATGTGATACACTTTTTTTTACAAACTTTAAATTTTGGGGGAAAGAGAAAAAGAAGAAACAACAAACCAGCAAGAAACAGGTATCAAAACCGACAAACTTGCAATAAAGAGAACAATCGGCACTGAATAAGAAGAATCTAAATGACACAACTTTCTGAAACAGAGAGCTAAATTTCACGTGGGAAAAACATTGAAAACTACACAGCGAAGGGATGCGCTATTTTACTAACAGGCAGGTGGCACAGCTACCTCTATGCCGCTATCCATGCATCGCGCTACTACTCTCAAAAGTAGTTGAAGGGTGTTGGGAATGGTCCTTGATTACGTAACTGCCGGGCCTGGCGCTGACTGGACTGAATATCCCATGGCCACCAGCGAGACATGTGGCTTTCTGGAGCTGGCACATGCATAAATGTATAAAATGCCTAGGGAACACAAGACCAAACAATCAAGATATAGCCCTATATTCTGAACACTTAAACAAAACAGTGACGACTCAAAACTGACCCATCGCGATCAAAAGAGAAATAAAACAACCCAGCGGGAACCTCAGCTCACGGATGAATTTATGTCTGTTCCCTCAGACGACGAAAGGATCAAGGCCTCCTGTTGCATATACTGCACAGCCAGCCTCTCCTGCCTCTCCTCGTTGCAGCCTGACGCCGGACCTCAAGACCACCATAGGCTCAGGCCTGCGGACAAGGCGAGCTTTCGCCGCCAGGACGTGCCAGAGCGCACAACTGAAACATATCAGTACCTACACCACCTGTCGGCCCACCCACCAGCAATCTTCAAATGACAATTAAAAGGGGAAACACTCCGCATCGCAAGAGACTGCTATAACGCAGTTGAAAGAATTTGTAAAAACGAAAGTTTAACCTCACAAACATTAGGATACAACTCGATGCGAGAATCCTTCCGAAAGTGAGCCAACGACCTACTAACTCAAGTCAGTAGGAAAGCCATAGAGCTATCAATCCTAATCCCCAACCAATACGGGGGATAGGATTAAACGGAGATCGAGATACGTGCAACAAAACCCTGCGCAAAATAACTATCTCCACGGTTTGGTCCGCTGACGATGAGGAGTACCGGCAATTTAAAGCAAAACTTCTTCGAAACACACATGAACTAGACATACAAATTCAGACTGACTTGTGTCGCTCGAGTGTGTACGGCCGGCCGATAAAAAACAGGCCATTTCATCGGATAGTGTGCGATCTGATACACGTTTTTACAAACAAAAAGATATTGAATGAGTTCTTAATCCAGCGTTGAACCTCTTCAACTTTTTCAATAATAATTAATTCATTTTTGCAAGTTTTGGGGGCACTATTTATTCCCATCAACAGTCAGCCCTGTAAGAGGCTGCGTGGAACAACACAGTCCGCTCTGGAGGAGCGTGCATTTTGGATGAGTGACGTGAAATATCAAATTCGTCACATTGTACACGGCGTCGTGAGACCACGGATGCCATGACGTGAAGCGTATAGTGACTTCATTTTGCTGCTCGTGCTATTCTTCTTCTTCAGAATTTCTGTCGCTACTCCAGCCCACAGTGCGTACTACTGGCGGGAAACACTGTGTGTCCGTCTTTCTTTGTGTGCGCCGGCGAGAGTATTGACCAGAGGATGGCTTATAGAGGAGGGCAATGGATCAGAAGGATCAGCTTAAAAATATAAACAACTCTGAATGTTCCTAAAAGAAAAACGCGCGTGAGCTCCCAAAAATACGGTAGACTTTCGGATGAAATCCTCATCTTGTTATTTATCCAACTTTTTGTTTCTTTGCCTTTTCGATTACGGTCAGTACGTAACGGTTAGGTCGAATTTTCCTTTCGCTGATATTATTTAACTTATCCAATTATGGTCAAGTCCGCTTATAACAAGGTCGGATATAACAAAAATAGGATAAAACAAAGCTTTTTTAATTTTGGATATAACAAATAGTTTTTTGTGTTTGTTTTTTTTTTCAGTCCGCGCGGCGCTGCCGAGTCCGCTTATAACAAACGTTTTGCATTATAAGCAGCAAAGGAAACATTTCACATAATTTGCGTGTTTTGGTTTGAATACTTAAAACTGGCTGTGTATTCAGACGTTTCGTGAGTTTAGCTTTATTTGTTTTGGGTCGGACGTACGAGCTGAATACCCAAATGCAGAAAAATCCCTAACGAAGAAAGAAGCACGCTTAGAAAATACATACAACACAATTTACTAACTCATTCTCGGTTAGCCACATCTGGATGGTGCTGGCCGCGAATGAGTTAATATACACTTTTTTCAAAATAGAGAAACACAGAAAAAGAAACCCACTTCGCTACTTATCTGATGAGTGCGTGGAGAAAGCTGTAACTGTCTTGGCGTGCTTCTTTCTGCGTTGTGTTTATCTTTGAAATTATTATCTTTCTTTTAAACTTTCTTCCCCGTGTTCCTTTCTTGTAAACTTCTACAATTACTGGTGTAGGAATCACTAGCTGGTATAGCAGGGCTCTATCTCACGGACGGCATCATTCACCTAAGGGTTGGAAAACGGGGGGGGGGGGGGGGGGGGGGTGTAAACGTTTTGTGTGGGACGTTCAACCTGATATATAAGGCCTCCCGACCATAGATCTTCCTTTCAGTCGCTGAAAATCAAACAAGGGGGGAGTGGGAGGGGTGATTGGGGTGGGGGTGGGGGGTGGGGGGGAGTGATGGGAGATGGGGGGGGGGGCAGTGGGGTGTAAGAGTGTTTGTCAGAACTCTTTCCCGCTCACCAAACTATCAAACAACAGGTGTGTCTGGGTGGCGGGAGGGGAGGGGTGCATGTGTCATGATCGTCACCACACACAGAAATATTAAACAACGGGGGCAGGAGGGGGAGGGGGGGGGGGGTCCAAACTCTCCATAAAGGGACTTTGTCATAGCATTTTAAAGAATACTTGGTGGGTTGGAGGGATGGGGGGTCCAGACCCCCTGGAATCCCCTTCCAGAGATCCCCCCCCCCTACACACACACACACATTGACTATATTTGTAACAGAGTTTTTATTATAGGTTTCGTTAGAAAGCTGTACTGTATGGAAGGCACAAAACCATTGTACAGAAGCCAGACAATTTTAATTTCGTGGGCCAGACAACAGTACCTCCCACAATCAGTATGACGTATCACCGATAACTCGGTTGCTGTCGTAAAGCTACCTGCTCCAGGAAATAACACTTTTTATTTTACAATATTTTCCTTATAAATTTTCTAAATAGGACTTACAATAATGTTGCGCAGAAGGACTAGTCTAACAAATGTGCTGCAATGAAGACCCTGTCTGCTATTTTCCCCCGCCCCCAACCTATGAGTACCAGAAGCAGTAAAAATCCACCGTGACGTGTGCCTACTCTGATAGATTGTGGAAAGAAGGCTAGAAAAGTCTTAGTTGAAGCAAGACAACATTGAGAACCCGGTCCGTTGTATCGGTGAAGGCACGCATTAGAGTAGGTCGCTTTAATGTTTGTTCGAACTTACAGACGAGTGCTTATTTACTGCAGTGATCAATAACGACAATACTCGTCAACCAAATGCAAAATTATTATTCAAGCTAAAGGTGAGTCGCATCCACATCGCCAAAAAGAACTCGGAATGTTTCGGGAGTAAACGCGTAATCCACCCCAAACCAAAGCTTCGTGTTATTTTCTGTTTAAAAAAAAAAAATTAAAATGTGTTAATCAATTGTATCTACATAAACGATGTATCT
>BTPG01000002.1:18161957-18176957 GCA_036245525.1 Semisulcospira habei | reverse complement strand
TTATTTAGGATGGAAGGAATTCCTTGATGCACATGATCACTAGTGGTGTGCTTGTGGCCACCAAGGAGAGGAAAGGAAGATTTTTTGTTCAATATGGGTACATCTGTGCATGTTCATAATCTATCCTTTACTTAGCATGCATATTGATATATCCCATATATCTCTGACTTGTTTTATTTATTTATTATTTTTATTTAAATGTATTATTATTTATATATTTTTGTTTGTTTGTTTGTGGTGTAGGTTTATATATATATATATATATATATATATATATATATATATATATATATATATATATATTATATATATATATATATATATATATATATATATATATATATATATATATATATATATATATATATATATATATACACATCAGAAAACAAGATGAGAACATGTTTGGCATCCTGTCTCGGAAGACAATGGAGTATATGCGCTTGCTGGGTCAGTCACTGGAGTAACCTCTCCAGGGTGCAAGCCTGGGCGAAGTGTATGGAGATCCTGAGGGGCCCAGTCGTCAAGATCCCCCTCTCGGCCTCGCTGATGTATCCAAAGGAATGCAAAGCAGTACGTTTGGCACCAGTTTGGCTGCAGAAGCTGTCAGAACAGTGCGTGACTACAGGCAGCTGTCTGCCTTCGGGGCTCCACTCCTGATTTAAAGGGTTTACTCCCCCACATTTGGCCGTTGGATCCATCCTGATCTCCTCCGTCCTCTAGCCGTTGGCTGTCAGAAACAGCTCATCCGCCTAGTGGTGCAATGTGAACACCACCCCCTCACGTGGTTTAGCCCACCAGCTGAGGTGGTTTGCCAGGGTGTGGCGCTTGGAGCCAGCACGTGAGAGATTAAGGATATGGATGAGGACCAGTGATGCCCGTCCGTCCTATGTAGGACGCAGCTGCCGAACAGCAAAGGTGCTACCTATATCCAGAGCCCCCTACACCCTTACGAGGATGAGAACATACATGTACACAAAACCGCAGGACACACGCCAAATGACATGCACATCTACCCTTTACTTAGCATTCATGTGTCCTAGGTATTTTTTACTAACTTTATCTTATTTATTTAGATTATTTATATATTTATGCTGTTTGTTTGTAAAGTAGGTTTTGTACATACACATCAGTACGATGCGAACATACACATACATGTTCATAGGTGTGATACCGCCCGCCATTAACCCCACTTCACATACACACACAAAACTGCAGAACACCAAACAAAAGACATGCACATCTGTCCATGTTCATAATCTATCCTTTACATCTGTCCATGTTCATAATCTATCCTTTACTTATCCTTTACTTAGCATTCATATGTCCCAGGCACCTTTGACTTACTTTATCTTACTATTTAACCGCCGTGAGATGGCCTTAGTCGCCTGCTTAGTGTTAAACCCAAATAACTAACTTATATATTTAATTAGTTATTATTTATTTTAGTTTTTTTTTTGCAATGTAGGTTTTGTACATACACATGAGCATACAACATGTGAAGATACACATACATGGTAATAGGTGCCATACCACCGGCTCTTAACCCCACCCCACATACACACACAAAACCGCAGAGCATTTGTGGATTGTAAAACCTACACAAACTTGAGTTTAAGAAAGTGGCTTGTATTGACTGCCTGTATTTTAGCTGCCTACAAATCTCATGTATAGAGTTAATCACACTGCACATGCAACCATCAGTTCTGTGAAGAGTACTGTTGACCTCATACATAGGTAATAATAATAATAATAATAATGATAATAATTACGGTATTTATAATGCGCTTATCTTGTAATAATTATAACTCTAAGCGCACACTCACAACTCGCGCACGCATGCGCACGCGTTAGACAATGACTCACGTACCACAAACAGTGAAATACATTACGACGGTCAGCTTGGGGTGGGGAGTGTGGTGATATAGTGCTAAAACTGTTGAAAGAGGTGAGTTTTGAGGGCGGACTGGAAGGAGGAGAGAGAGAGTGTTTCTGACGGAGAGAGAGTGGGAGAGTGTTCCAGGTGGATGGACCGTAGACGGAGAAGGAGCGGGGGCCGAAAGTGTTAAGTTTGGTGCGAGGGATGTGGAGGCGGAGAGGGTCGGAGGCAGAGCGGAGGGAGCGGGAAGGTGTGTAGGGGTGAAGTAAGTTGGAGAGATAGGCAGGAGCGCAGTTGTTCAGGGATTTGTAGCAGAGAGACAGAACTTTGTATTGGATGCGTTGGGGGATGGGGAGCCAGTGAAGAAGTTTGAGCAGGTATGTGATGTGGTCGGATTTTTTCTTTCTGAGGACGAGGCGGGCAGCATTGTTCTGGACGCGTTGGAGAGCGAAGATGGTGGAGTGAGGGAGACCGGAAAGGAGAGAGTTGCAATAGTCGATGCGAGATAAGATGAGAGAAACAGCAAGTTTGGTGGCAGCTTCGGTAGTGAGGTATTTTCTGATCTGACTGATGCGGCGGAGGTGAAAATAGCATGCCTGGGTCGTGGCGTAAGAGGCACGTACTACACCAAAACTTTGAGATGAGGACACATCTGATAAGAAAAACATAACTAATATGCATTCACAGCCACTAGTTCTGTAAACAAGACCTTTGTAAACTTTACCAGTGGCCTAATGCACGCAGATGTGGATGATGTCATCACTGATCACTTCAAAACAAAAAAAGGCTGCGCAATACACATTGATCAGTAAAACCGTGAACTAGCCTGAACACGCAGCCATCAGTTCTGTAAATATTACTGGTGTCCACATGTACAGGGGTACCAAACTCACAAATGCCACCTCAAACAAAACGATATCTACACACACACATCAATGATACAGTCAGCCTAAGTGTGCGTTAGGCGAGACAGGCTTAAATTGTTGGACTGTAAATCTTCCAGTAACAAAATAAGATAACAGCAGCAAGTACATGTATTTTGTAACTCACTCAAATAAAACATGAGGACTCATCGAGCTAAGTGGTGTTATGAGTAGGTGATGGAAACACTGAAAGAAAAAGTACGTGTACATTATGTAGTATGTGCCTCTTCCCCACCCCACCCCCCAACCCCCACCCCTCCCACCACACACACGACCCTGCCCTAAAACTAGCTGTTCGTCACAAAACATGTCTCATTGATTGATCACTTGACTGATTCAGTTATTAAATCATATCAGTGTCACCTTTTTCCGTTTTCTTTTATTGTTTTAATCCCAATATATATGAGTGGCAGTATTAATGCCAGCTGCTAAGACTCCTTGCAGCAAACTTCAATCGTCAATATGCAGACAAACTGCAAATTACGCAGCACCAAAATACAGTTCCTCTTTTGTACAGCTAGGCTACTGCTAGCGAGATAATAATAATAATAATAATAATAATAATAATATAATAATAATAATAAATAATAATAATAAGCGCATTAAATAGGCGCTTTATCCCAATTGAAAATCGGCTCAAAGCGCCGCCGCGAACTGAACCCAACAAGCACGCTCACGTGAATCACGCGCATTCACTCACACACTGTACATAAACACAGAACATTCACGTGGTGCTAAGGGCAAGTTCAAGCGAGCTACTGTAGTGTTTGGAAATTCAAAATCGTTTGTATTTGAAATTTGATTAAGTGGGCTGAAACTGATACCAAAGTCGTGGGGGAGGAAGAGCCGGAGTACCTGGAGAAACAACCCCCGACGGTCCGTCCGAATTAACGGTGACACTTACTAGAGGAGAAAATTCCGACGCCGGAACCCGTAATCGAACCTCGCACCTTTAGCATTGGTGGCAGGCGCCTTAACCACTGCGTCACGGACCGCCCCAGATAAGGTTTAATTTTAAACAAAGCTTTGCATTAACTTCCAAGCGTGTTCACATTGTGCTGTGTATTCTGTCAATGTGTAGCGTGCTGTACCATCAGTGATCACTGAGATTGCATGGCAGTGACCACACATCACAACACAGCTTACAAGTGCAACTGATTGAATTAAATGTTACAGTAATATATAATTAATCAAGTTCCGAAACTTGGTTCAACCGTGACAGTTAAAACCAAGTGGTGTGGCACTCTTTCTCATGCAGCATGTTTCAGTTCAGACATCCGTTTCCAAGATAGCGTTTGTTTTTGTGGGTTGCGTTTTGTTTTGGTGCTGAGGTGTCGAAAGGAAAAGGGACAAGACGATGGTAAAGTGAATGGAAATAAACGTGACAAACCTTTAATAAGACGCAAAAATGCATAAAGCGACTTCGCACGTTCGCTTTTCTTGGGGGAAAAACAAACAAACAAACACGCTTATGTAGAACAAATCTATAGAACTCGTCGGCACACCGAAATTCACAGCAACGAGTCCACGTGCATCTTGTATCATGTCACGATCACGTGATTTGGGATACCCTATTGTTGAGTAACGATATTTGAGCTCAAGGCATGCTTTTTCGTAATTGTTTCTTCTCTTACTATAACTAAGTGCGGATATATACTTAAAAATAATTGAAATCATTTTACGTAACATACAGTGCATACTACAACTGAATACAGGAACAATAAGGCCCGTGTAAACTATTGATCTCCAGTGAACCTGGCTGCGAAAGCACCGGTTTCGTCTGCAGACGAATTGGAAACATAATGTGCTGCTGAAAAATGTCTCCATCCTCCGTCGGATTAAAATGAGTGCACACTGCTTTTATTCATACTATACTTAATTATACTTCAAACCTTTGTTACGCTGAAGAAAATCACTATCTCGTAAACGGCTGATCGTCTATGAAGGGCATCTGCTAGACTACTAGCTAAAGGTTCCGTAGTGACGTAAACATCAAGTGCGCAGACTTAAAAGAACAAAACTCATCCCGGCATCAGGGAAGGTTGCGTAGAAATCCCGACACTACCTCATTGTCTTAGGCAAGATGACGTATTTAGAAAATATGCAACATCGCGACAAATGCGGCCATTCTATGCTGCTTGATTTCATCGGAAAAAAAGATCTGCGGTACTATTTACCTGTGTGCTCTCGACGCCCTGTCTTCAGATAGACAGCTGGAAAATACCTCTTCAATCACGCGTCGGCCGCGACACTAGGCGTCGAATATTTCGGTAGGCGTTGCACACGTATAGACGTATGAGCTCACTGACGCATTGACAAATTTGCTAGGCGTTTACAAATCTATTTCAAAAGCAAAATCAGGTCAAAGACAACAGGTAGAGACCCTTGATATAGAGTACAGTTCGCATGTAAAAGGGACTTTGTGAGTTATGGCCCTTATATAGAAGAGACTTTGCGGGTTATGGGTCATCCCATTTCTTTTAAGACTCTCGAGACACTAGCCTTCATCTTGCAACACAGAAAGCTTGTGACGCAAGGAAGTCTAGGTTGGCCGTTTTTGGTAGAATCTGCCCTATTTAAAGTAGATGTACTCCGTCACCTTTCTCATCTGTCGAACCCCTCAGCAGAACAGTTCAACTAGTGTCTGAAGTATGTCCTGGACATTGATGCTCCATTACCAGAATAAACAGGCTAAAGAACATGTTGTTGGTGTGCGATGTTTGAGCACCATTTTATACACACACATATTTGTATCAACACCCCCCCCCCCCCACACACACACACACACACACACACACACACCTCCCCCCCCCCCCTTCCACACACATACCCTTTCCAACACACACATAATTTACTCCCAAGGTTCCATTTCGCAAATGTTGGAGGTGTTGCCTAACTACTGTGTACCAGCTGGATAGATTGTCCATGATAAGTTAAGGGTAGTGTCAGATTAGCTTGGCTCCTGAAAGTTAATCTGACAGTACCCTGCAGTTATCAAGGTTAATCCATCTCCTGCTTCAGGGTCCTGGGCGAAATGGGTTAGGACACGTTCAGAAATACTCGATGTTGACTGCATCACACACATGACTCATATGGAAATGTTCTAAGAACACATGAACGGTTCCATTCGACGATGTATAGATTTGTGTGAATACGACAAAACAATTGCTGCCATGTTTTCACGGACAGTTATGTAAGTGTGCTGGTCTATAATTTTGGAACTTGTGAAATCACAGACAAGCACATATTTTGATGTTGTGGAAATGATTTGAACGGTTGGTTGTTGGTTGTACATTGCTTAACCCTTATCATTCGCGGCGTAATACACCAGTGTGTGAAATAGGTTTGACCAAAATAGTTCAAGGGTAGTGCCAGAATAGCTTGGCGCCTCTAGGCGCCCAGCTATTCTGGCACTACCCTTGAACAAAGCCATTGGTCTATATCCTTATCTGTAAGTATGTTCAACCTCAACATGATATTTATGGGTTAAAGTCCCGACAGCAACAAGACTTTCTCAGAACCTGCCTGCATTGCTTGTGAAAAAAAAAAGAACAAAAAAAAAAAGACTTGGTCAACTGGATCCATCTGGTGCACTCCAAATGTGTATTTGTGAGTAGTTCGACGTGCAACTCGTTGCGCGCCTCTGAAATGACCATCTGATTCCACTGATAATGAAAATCGTTCATTTATAAGAGAGCATTTAGCAGCTCTATAAAACCAAAAGTAATGATCCCCCCCCCCACCCCCACCCCCACTTCTCCCCCCAGCCACAATCCCACCCAAACAATCATAATAAAATCAACCAGAGTTATGTTTAGTGAGGTATTTGTCCATTGTGTGTTCTGTCATTGTGCTTGACATTTTTAATGCAGGAAAAAGATGGAATACACATTAAGTTGAAAAAAGAATGACAACAATCAAATAATTGTGGAAAAGAAGCATCAAATATTCCGTGAACTTTACCTTATTACAGACGAGTAATTTTCTTGAGATAGTTCATGCAAAATGAATGATTTATAGAGGACACTCATTTTCACTGTAATGCCAATTTGTGTGCGAGAGGCACCCACTTTATTGGTAGAAACCCATTTATTCTCCATCCAGTGGCTTTGTTTCTAGAAAATGTCTATTTTATTTTAAGTTGTAGAGCTTAGTTATAAGGTGAGTACTAAACATTCGCATTAACTCCAGAGCCCTAGAATAAATAGAAATATGGGAAACCATTTTCACATAAAACGGTAGGTAACCCACTCTGAGGCTTTTGTCTCCATGTGTGTGTGTGTGTGTGTGTGTGTGTGTGTGTGTGTGTGTGTGTGTGTGTGTGTGTGTGTGTGTGTGTGTGTGGCAAATTTATTTTCATTTTGCATGATGATGAGGATGAGGGTGTTTATATGATGATGCCATGTTGGTCCATGTGGTTGGGGACTGCGTGACAGGGCCGCATTCCTCGCTGTCAAGGGTCTCTACCTTTTGTTTTTGATCTGATCCTGATGTTAATTTATCTCCTAATGAAAAGGTCTCGCAGATCTGCCAATGCGTCAGTGAGTTGTATATGGGGCGTAGGACATACGCGTCACTGAGTTGTCAAACGTCAACTGTCATGACGTAAATTTTAGTTTTTACGTACATTTATATTTTACGTGATATGAGATTCACTTTCACTTCATAGGCTTAACCAAATGGTGACAAAACTAGAACTTCACGGTACAATTTTAGTCTTGCTATAATGTATGTAAAAGCAAATTATCTTTACCCAGCTACATGATATACTATGTACACGGGTCATTTGCATGCTCTTCCTAAAGCGCGTCGATGTGTGTGCGCGTGTTAGTGCGTACGTGCGCGCGCGTTCCAAACGTCTCCAAGAGACATAGATCCTCATGCTCCCGGAGGGCGCACGAGGATCTATGCCTCCTGGAGATGCGCGCTTGTTTGTGAGAGAGAGAGAGAGAGAGAGAGAGAGAGAGAGAGAGAGAGAGAGAGAGAGAGAGAGAGCGAGAGAGAGAGAGAGAGAGAGAGAGAGAGAGAGAGAGAGAGAGAGAGAGAGAGAGAGAACAATGAACAATGAACCTTTATTTTCCAACGGTAGAAGTTATTGGTAACAGGACCAGTTTTCAAACTTGCCGAGAGAGAGAGAGAGAGAGAGAGAGAGAGAGAGAGAGAGAGAGAGAGAGAGAGAGAGAGAGAGAGAGAGAGAGAGAATTACGTCATATTTAGTGTATTATGTCAGTGTCAGCGTGGTGACTGAGTTGCTTCTTTTACGTCACCACCACTGTCTGACTTTCTCTAGAAGTCAAAGATTTTTTTTTACTGTTTTAATTCTTTTCTGAACAAAATTAATTTTTACTATAGAAGTTCAAAGGATAGAAAGCTGGCTAACGATCTCATCCAATGTCTTTCTGCAAACTAGCTATATCCAAAAGTACAAGTAAATATCACTAAAATTACCGACTTTAATCTGGGTCAATCGACTTCCTGCAAACGATTGTTTATGTCTTCAATGAGACATTCAAGTACAATATGCTCAGAGGATCTCTTAGCTACTTCTTTAAGAAAGTGTTTTGCCAAGTTTCAAGCTTGTGTGTACAGAAATATCGGAGATTCTCTTGATAACATACATACACACGCCCATACAAACATACATACATACATACATACATACATACATACATACATACATACATACATACATACATACATACATACATACATACATACATACATACATACAAACATGCATACATACATATGCGTATACTGCGCTTCGGGGCCAAATGTACGTTCACCATCGAGGTTGGCGTAACTAGACATGACGTAATTTTTATCTTGTTACTTCAATTGTTAGAGGTTTAGGCCTACTCGCCTTTGACATCATGGACATGCTATTAAATTCGACTCACCGCGACCTAAAATGTCCCTTCTCCAAATAGAAGGGACTTAAAAACAGAGGAACACATTTAAACTGTGTAGATGTACACCTGGGTGGATTTGCGCTCAGTACATTTCGGTTAGCAGTGTCATGCTGGTTAGTTTTATGTTCAAATATAGCGAAATTGACCACTTCCGCTCCAATGGCGGTAATCGGAAGGACTCTGGTAAAGTTTTGTTTTGGACTGGGTACATACATTGTACCGAGCAACATTTTGCTTGATACAGTGTCGATAAACAGACAGGTGTGATTACTTGATCCGATAAAAAAAATAATGTCCTTTTAGTATGCTCCATATAAAATAATAATACTGAAGGAATAATAAGACACTCTTTGCCTCGTCACATTTCTATTGTATTGAGTATGACTGCCTCGCAGTGCCTGACATATTATTTAATGAAATTATTTAGTGATTATGATGCAGTGAATATCACCAAAGAATTTAAATAATTAGAGTGATAGTCTATTTTTTGCTCACCGCCTTCGTCATATAATGCGTATCAGTGCACGTCAAGACAATACAGTAATGTGTAAATGCGATGGGCATAACAAAATTATTATGCTACTGAAATGCTGAAAGGATCCTGCCGAGAGAATCATTTCAAACTCAGACAGAGGTCATAGTCAGTTTTATGCTGAACACCTTGTAGGAGTGAAGAGGCTCTGAATAGGCAGCAGTAGTAAAGCGGCGACGTATGCTAGTAAAGTAATATTTCATTTTCTGTCCTGAGACGCAGCTCACAATCAACGGTCGGTGAAGATCTTAAATCGGCATCACATCGGAATATATTATTAGAACTAAAGGGTCATACCCTATTCTATGCGTCGGAAAACGGTGCTTTGTGGCTTGTTTTTCGAGAGCT
Source organism: Semisulcospira habei (assembly GCA_036245525.1). Classification (NCBI taxonomy): domain Eukaryota; kingdom Metazoa; phylum Mollusca; class Gastropoda; family Semisulcospiridae; genus Semisulcospira; species Semisulcospira habei. Next base: position 18,167,363 of record BTPG01000002.1, on the reverse strand, counting down.
GAAAAATTACACTAAAATGTAAACATTTACTCTTTCACGTGCAAAAAGGCCTAGTTTGCACTATTTTCTTTTCATCACAGCACTTTTCATTGATGTCCTGCCATTTACGAAAAATGTTTCCTCAGGGAAAAAACTTTGGCGGTCTTATATCTTTTTATATTTATATTTTTATTTATTTATTTTTTATTTATTTATTTATTTATTTATTTATTTATTTATTTATTTATTTATTTATTTATTTATTTATTTATTTATTTATTTATTTATTTATTTATTTTTGTTGGGGGAGAGTTTTTAAGATCTAATTACACAAACTCCGTTCACGGTTTGACGTCCTGGTGTGTTCAATTGGGTGCTGTCTACCGTAAAGAACAATCCAAGTGACTGTAGCAGCAGCCAGTAATGAGTTTGACGCCGGTGAATTTCTGCGATAATATATTAACTATCATTTCTGTAAACTTACTGCTCTGCGTTTCGCGGTGTGTGTTCGTGGTGGCTTAGTGGTTTTGACCGAAACGCTATACCGTTTCGTGATCTGATATTTTTTTCTGTGCAAGCATCAATTTTTTTTTTTTTTTTATTTATTTTTTTTATTTTTTATTTTTAGTTTTGGTACCATCACACCGTTGCTTTGAGTATTACCTGCGATAATTAGCACGTGTGTGTGTGTGTGTGTGTGTTAGTGTGTGTGTGTGTGTGTGTGTGTGTGTGTGTGTGTGTGTGTGTGTGTGTGTGTGTGTGTGCCGGTTTGTGTGCGTGCGTGTTTGTCTGTGTGCGTGGAACCATCAGAATACATGACACGTCGTTTACTTTAAACGTTCTGATCTGGTTGTCTAAACATTTTGCTGGGCTGTGATTTTAAACCTAATATTTGATATCATGTTACATCTGTGTACATAGCACATCTGCTTTCGTTTTTCGTCACTTTCAGGCAGACAATGTCCTGGTGACTATCACTTTGACCTGGCCACTCTGACTTGCTTTAAGCTGGAGAAGACCTTGAGGAACTTTACGGCTGCCAGCAATTTCTGCGCTCTTTCAAGAGCCCATCTTCTCTACATTAACACCCTACAGGAGTGGACTGCTGTCAATAACTATTTCCAATGTAAAAACCACGCTTGCGAGAATCGCCGATGTTTTTAAAGGTACAGGCATGAAACTTGGAGAAATACTTTGTTGTTTATTTAGGAGAAATACTTTGTTCAAGGGGTGCCTAGGACAGCCTCCAAGCATATTAAAATATGGTCTCTCATTGAAGGGATAAAAGACCGTTTATAGAAAGTCGATTGTACTGAATCTGAGTCCGTAATTTTTGTCTTATTCACTTGAAATTTTGGATATTGATAGATTAAAGAATGACATTGGATAAGTTCGTTAGAAAGCATTGGATTTTTTTGATTTTTTTTCAGTAAACAATAATTCTATGAAGAAAAGATTCAAAAGGTTAAAAATCTCGACTTGTGGGGAAAATCAAACAGTGACGGTGACGTAAAAGCAAAAATGTCGTCACCACGGACACATGGACGCAATACTCTGGATATAACGTTTTTAGAGCGCGCACACTCACATCGACGCGCTGTCAGAAAAGCATACATTCACACCTGCGTTCACACATTATTGAGACTGGAAATTGCACCGTGAAATTCTAGTTTTGTCACCATTGTTTCTCAAGTCAGGAAGGCAAAGTTGAACTTATATCACGTAAAATATAAAATTACGTTAAAATTAAAATAATGTCATGACAAATGGTGTTTCAAACCAATGACCCGTATGCACTGTGCCTTTTATAGAGCTCAGTGGCACATCTGTGAGACTTTTTCAATAGGAGATATTTCAGCATCAGAATCAGGACATAGACAACTAGTAGATACCATTGAATGGGGCGGTCCGTGGCGCAGTGGTTAAGGTGCCTGCCACCAATGCTAAAGGTGCGAGGTTCGATTCCGTGTTTTGGCGTCGGATTTTTTTCCTCTAGTGTCACCGTTAATTCGGGCAAACCTTTGGCGGTTCTTTCTCCGGGTACTCCGGTTCTCCATATATAGCAGCAGGGCCGGGAGTCTGGCTGGAACAACTAGCGGGCCTGGGTGAGCACACTGGGGTTGAAGGGGATGAGCGGCGTGGGTGGAAGATCTTGGATTTGGACCAGCAAAAAAAAAAAGCTGGCAGAGGTATTTTTGAAAATTTACTGGTGAAAATATCTCGCGTGGTATCCTGTCTGTTCTCCGTCCTTACGGGTCACTGCAGTGGCTAAGCCTAACGGTAAAGGCATAAAAATTGCCGCACCGAGTCCGGTACGCAAGATGTCGGAGAGTACGATCAATATTAACAATAGTCAATAAGCCTTTTTTTTCTGTTTTTTGTCGGGGGGGGGGGGGGGAGGGGGGACGCAAATTCAAAAAGATTTTTTTTTTTGGTCTTGAAATTAAATCTAGGTTCCAGTGGGAAAAAAAAAGAAGAGATGAGGATTTCATTAAAAAAGATTGTTTGGAGCTGTGAAGCATTTATCTTTTACGAACACTCAGAGTTGTTCATATTTTTGGGTTTTTTATGCTGTTTCATTTCCCTCCTCTCTAAGCGAACCTATGATCAAAACACACGTCGGCGCACACAAATGTGACGGCGCTTCCCGCCATTAGTTCGCTCTCCCACTCTAACCCACCCACTGATCCACACACACTGGCACACAGAAAAAAAGACGGACACACGGCGATTCCCGCCATTCGTAAGCTCTGTGGTCAGGCGTCGCATAGCTATTCTGAAGACGAATAAATGTGACCCTCTCTCACGAAATCAGTCTTAACTTGCATTTTGGGTGTTTTGAGTTATATACATTTCGGAAATGTACAGAGCTTGCTGATTAATTTGATATATGAATGAATGCTGTAGTGCAAAAATTGTAGAAGTTATTAAGGTTTAAAGTTGTTAAATGCACCGGTGGCCATTTTGAGAAAATCGCCTGCAAAGTTTCTGTGTGCATGTCTTGCACACCTACCTTAGCAACGGGGGTTCAAAGTCAACCAATCAACCTGATATTTTGCATGGTGGTTCAGTAAGTCCATCACTATGTGTAAAACCTCACATTAAGTTGATAGCTAGTCAGGATCTTGTGATAAATAGCCCCCAAAAGTTCCATACCTAATGTAAACATGACAGATTTTGGGGGGAAAATGCATTTTCATATTTTGGTATCAAACTCAAGGCATAAATACTTTTAATTCTGTTTGAGCATAAAAGTATTTTGCTATAATATATTTAGGCAGAACATGTATGAAAATGCTGTGTAGCACTCTTATTTAGTGGCAAATGTTATCTAAAATTCGATTGCGGACGCGTTCAAGGAATGTGAAAACCACCATCACCAAGGCAAAATAAAAACCATCATTAGAACGACTGAATACAATTTACATTCAATTTATAAATTTGCCAATCACTTTATTTCATTGTTTGTCATTTATACCCACTTATGCCTGATTCAAACTGAAAGGACACTAGAGAGAAATTATCCTTAAAACGTGCAAAACAGAAGTCGCAGTCAGCTGCCTGTTGTCCCAGACTGAAATGAATGCTATTTACTACTACTACCCTGCAAAATGAAGTCACAAAAGCTAAAAAGTCAAATCTACAAACTGAGTATTAGTAGTTCCACATTCAGATATGTTAGTAATCATGCAACAACTTTAAAAAATACCAACACAATCTATACTTACAGGTTGTAGAAGAAATTTTAAAAAAGGAAAGTACTCACGTTTCGCAGGCAGCACACCACTTCACCAAATACATCACCTTTAGTATCCAATTATCCGCTCAGGCACAGCACATCACACAAGCACAGCACACCACACAAGCACAGTAGCCAGACACAAGGGAGTCAGCACACTGGAAATCAGCCGCGAATCGGAAGGCACACAAGGTCACGCTTGTCGTCTCGGACGTACTCCCGAATGTGCTGAAACAGGTACTGCTGTCTGTCTCTGGAAAGTCCTGGAGCTGGTATGATGGCTGGCATGTGGGGAAGTTGAGTAACACGGCCAGGAACAGCTAGCATTTTCTCCTCTTCAGCGTCCGCGATGGTCGTCTTGTATAAAACCTTTCCAGGATACTGACAACTGAACCTGAAGTGTCCAACAGGCTTGATCCCATTCAGCGGCTTGTAGGCTTGGGCGAGGAAGGACTGCCAGTCGTAAGTTGGCACAAACACTGTCGCATCTTCCCTACCAACAAGCTGCGGGATGTTCAGGCGGGACACTGCAGTGCTCGCTCTCACAACATCCTGGAGGTCATCCAGACAGGACACGTGGGAATGACGAAAACACCTCTTGAGCAAACCAAAACACCAGTCTGGAGCAAACTTAGTGTGGCCTGGTGGCATGAAGTTCAGGGTGACGTCGCTGTGAAGTCCCATCTGCACGCGCCAGGCGAAGTAGAACAAGACCCAGCGGTTCTTATTCTGTCCGGAACAGTTGTCGCAGTGAAGGTGAACAGACTTCTCCCCAAGGCCATACTGGTTGAAGAAGAAGTGAAGATAGCTGATCACGGCATTGCTCCCCTTGCTGCTGCTCACAGACTCGTCGATCAGAAAATTCACCTGCTGCGACAGCCCCTCACAGTGAACTCCAAAGATTCCGCACTTCCGTGGCGTCAGGAAATACAGTGGTCCCGGTTGCGCAGCATCGCTGGGGTAGTGGATCTGCTGCGCGAAATCAAAGCTGTAGTGCATGGAGAAATCCCCGGAGTTGGCTGGAGTAGGCTGGAGCTGCTGGAGACCATGCTGCTGTGCGATGGTCCTGGCATCGGTGCTCATGTCCTTGTAGAGTGTGCGCTCCGCTTCCACCTGCATAAAAATTTCATATAATAATATAAAATTAATTAATTAATTAATTAATTAATATCATGTAAGTAAAAACCTCACATTCTGTCCTTGTCAGGTTTTCGTAACAAATTGCTTAAAACAAGCCGTAAGCCAGAATGAGTACAGATCAATTCCCATGAGAACAGCATGATGGCCCACCTGGCTTAGATGTCTCTGTTGCTCTTGAAGGGACTCATTCTTCTCCTCCATTGTCATGTTGGCACTGCGGTAGATCCTCGTGTTGTTCTTCTGGCACTTCCAGCAGAGGTCGGTCATGGGCTTTGCCACAACAATGAAGGGACAAAGCTCACTCCACAACTTGCTAAAGGTGGATTTCCCAACAACCCGATACCCTGAAAAAAGGAAGCAAATAAAGAACCATTAAAAGTTATCATAATAAATATGATATCTTCAAAAGCAGAGTTAGAAAGTTTATGCATGTATAACAACTGCATCCCATAAAAAAAATGCAGAAAGATATTGTGGGAAAGCTTACCGCATCTAGCGCCCTGCTGTTCATACTGTCTGTAAACATGACTCTTTGGTGATGATGAAGG
>BTPG01000002.1:18131957-18159457 GCA_036245525.1 Semisulcospira habei | reverse complement strand
TGGAAAAAAATAAATATATCACTAACAAAAAATTGAAATATAAAGTTTTTTTAAAAAGAAGAAGAAATCATTGAAGAAGTAGAAATAAACATAGAAAATCTCACACATACACACAATTGTAAAGGTATAAATCTCCATACGTACATTCATGAACACAAGCACGAGCACAAAACACACACATACACACACACACACACACACACACACACACATACACACACACACACACACACACACACACACACACACACAAACACACACACACAATACGCGCAGCCTTAGCATCTTGTATTAACTGAAAATATAACTGAATTGAAGAGTTAGAAAGGGGAAAATCGTACACTGCAAGTGCAGGTTGCTGTGAAAATCTTACGATGCTGAGGTGAGGTACTTGAAGAGAGCGGTTTTAAAAGACGAAAGCGTTGTTGTTGTTGTAACATGTTTGGGCAATGTGTTCCACATGCTAGCACCTGAAAACGCTGAACTTGTCTTATAGAGATCGATTTTAGGTCGTGGCACAGTAATGGACTGCCTTGATCTAGAATATGTTGATGCCGTGAGGGAAAACATTTTTTTAATATACTCGGGGAGTCTGTTATTCAATACTTTGAATATCGTTATTCCCTTATTGTATAATAAATGTTTTTTTCAAGGGGAGAAATTCTAAGGTTTTCAGTTTATTATCCGTTGTTGAGTTAGGGTCTGAAAGGATAAGCTTCGCGGCTCTACGATGAAGAGAGTTCAGTCTCTTTAACTGGACCTCGCTTGCGCCATCCCACACCGTACAAGCATAATCTATATGTGACCTGTTGTGGGCGTTGAAAAACAGTTTTCGTGTTTCTACATTAGCTATATGTTTTAACTTGGATAAAATAAACAGTTTCTTTGATATTGTATTACATATATTACTAAGATGGCGTTGCCATTTAAACTGGTTTTCTACAGTAACGCGGAGAAGACGATGTTCCGTTACCTGGCTGATAGATTTGCCTTGAAGGGACAAGCTGAGTGAGAGAGTGCCGAGCTGGTGCTTTTGGCGGGTACTTACAACCATACATTCAGTCTTTGCAGGGTTTAAGATCATGGAATTGTTACTGCACCAGCTGTTAATGTCCTGTAATGTGATTTGTAGGCGCGTGTCAATTACTGACAAATCCTTATCGGGAGTGTGTATCGCAGCATCATCAGCGAACATATCGCATGCAACACTATCATAACTAATTGTGAGTGGAAGGTCGTTAATGAACAAACAGAATAAAAGGGGGCCTAAAATAGAGCCCTAGGGCACGCCATGCTTTACTTTGCAGTGACTAGAATATGTTCCATTAAGGAGAACGTTTTGTCTTCTGTTTTCTAGGTAGGATTTGAAAAACACGGCTGCGCTATTAGTATATAAGGATATTTTCTTTATAAGTATGTAATGGTTCACCATGTCAAAGGCTTTCCGAAAGTCTAAGAACACTACACCTGTTAGTTTGGAATCATTAATAGATGATAACCAGGTATCTGCCATCCTTATCAAGGCAGTGTGACAGGAATGGTTTGGTCTGAAGCCTGACTGCAGTGAATGGATGAGATTTTGGTTTTCTAAGTATTCAGATAGATGCTTATGGATGTGCCGCTCTAAATGCTTCGACAAAACAGGCAATAGTGATATGGGGCGAAAGTTGTTGATTTCACTCAGATCTTTTGATTTGGTAGGGGGATCACTTTTGCGTCTTTAAATGCGTCCGGAAGAGAGTTTTGGTTTATACAGAGATTGTAAATATATGTAATACTTTCGACATTATATGGAAGAGATATCTTGAGTATTTTTTAGCTGATCTCATCAGGCCCGGATGACTTTTTATTTTCCATCGAGGAAATTAATTTACCCACTTCGTTGACTGCTATAGGCGGTATCGTGAATGGTTCTTTGTCCGTATTTTCCCGGTTACAGTGGTGTACTAGCGCGTTTGGACAAACATACTCACATGAGTTATTTCCTGTTGGGATTAACGATTCGGCTATAGAGGTAAAGTGGTCATTAAACCTATTTGCAGTGAGGTGGGGTGATACAGGCGCACTATTTTTATTTGTACCTCTAGTTACTAAATTAATGGCACGCCATACAGTAGATGAGTCTTTGCTTTGTTTAATTACTTTATCGAAAAGAGATCTCTTTGCATTTAAAACCATATATTTAACACGATTACGCTGTGTTTTGTATTCAGTAAACCGCTTCTCGCTTCTCAGCTGGTCTCTATGTTCCATTGCCTCAATCAGATCCGCAGTCAGCCATGGTGGAACGGTAGCGTATTTCACTCTTTTGTGTCTCAGAGGCGCGTGTTTGTTCAGCACACCAAGAAAAATCCGGTACCAGGTATCTAATGCTTTATTTGGGTCACTATCGTTATACACGTTGATGAATCGTGCTGTGGCTAAATCAGCCAAGAAAACACTTTCATTAAAGTTTTTAAACGATCTGTAAGTTATGCAAGTGTGGACTTGCTTTTTTAGCTTTTGAAGTTTTGACAGCCATGTGCAGCTAACCGGATAGTGGTCACTTACACTAAGACTATTTAATTGAGTGTTGCTAACTGCTTGAGGTTTGTTGGTATAAATATGGTCTGTAATAGTGGCTGATGATGGCGTAATTCTGGTGGGCGATGTTACCAATTGGTGAAGACCGACAAGGGTAGTAGTATATTCCCATGATGGATGGGGTTTAAGAAAGTCAATATTAAAATCTCCAAGAAGGAGAACATCTTTGTTGTGAATGTCTGTTTTATCGATCATGTGTAAAAAGCTATCGTACCACTCAAAGGTGGCTGCGGGGTTTCGATACAGAAACCCAACAAGTAAGGGCGGGGATTTAGAGTTTTTGATTTCTACCCAAATACATTCTACATCACCAGTTTCTAGGTCTTGTCGCCTGCGGGTTATGTGTAGAATGGATTGATGGATATATATCGCTACACCTGTCTCACCCTGTACTGACGGGTCTCTCCTGGTAATAGAATAATTCGGGATGGCGATGGCTTCATCACTGATGTGGGCGGCCAAACGAGTCTCAGTTAAACCAAAGAGATAGAAATAGTTGGGGGTATTAACATAAACACAGATATCCTGAAGTTTGTTTTATCAGGTGGTAGATATTTAGGTGACCGATACGAAATTGTTGGCCTTTTTTCGAGGGTCTGTTCATAGTTGTATAAATCATGTTCAGATAATAAGGTAAAAAAACAGGGAACAAAACTAAGGTACAGGATACAAATAGTAGAAGGTTACGCAGTTAAACCAGGAAAGAAATTACATGTACAAGTAAAATATCAGATGAAACAAAAAAAAGAGACTAATTCGACTTTAGTCTCAGTACGTCAGCTGAACGGCGGTTCACGCCAGAAAACGTGTATTACAGCACACGCAAAGAGCACAAAAACAAAAACTTGCAGTAAAGAGTAAGAAACGACAAGAGTACGATCTGAGAAAAACCCGCTATAAAGAAAGGGTATATGTCAGAATTCGTGTGTAACGAAGTCCATATGTTATAACAACACACTCGCTTTTCATTGAAAATGTAAGACAGGCGATAATCTCAGTCACCTGAGAACTTAAGTAAGGTTACTAGTCAAAAGAGTTCACGCAATGATCGTGCACTGTGAGTCGGGTGTTCCGACAGTCCGACAAAGCGGATTCCGGTCATTAATAAAACATTACACGGATAGTTTACGGTTTGTTCACTGTACTAGAAACACTGTTTCACAGAGCAGTAGTGCACTAATGATCAGATGTGGTCATCGTTCATGTGTCTCTGTCATCAGATGTGGTCATCGTACATGTGTCTCTGTCACCAAAAAATCGGTTAATCCATAGTAACTATGACAACCATCAGCAGCTAGCCTGAGTAAGTCGTCGTCGAGTTTATGCCAATTTAACAAGCGAAGTTGATGACACCTTCACGCAAACTCATACCATCTCTCACACACACACACACACACACACACACACACACACACACACACACACACACACACACACACACACACACACACACACACACACACACACGCACACACATGCACACACACGACCCACGGGTTTGTACACACATACCCTTTTTACTTCCGGCGCCAAGTCGGTAGGAGCGACTGATTGACCCTGAAAGCAGAAAGGCAATTCCCGACCAGTTGTGCGCCCTGCAGGGCGAAAACTGATCAGACAAAACCTTAGAGCAGTAAACGTCCATCCATCGCTCTCCGTGTGTACACAGTGCAGAGATGTGATTCTAAAGCCTGTGCAGCTTGGCCCTGGAAGTAAAAGAGGTAGCGGGATGTCCTTCAGACAAACGGCCTAAGAAACTGCGCCAGCAACTGGAGCAGGTGTTGGGGATCCAGGGCCGTCTTGGTCTCCGCTCCCTGACTCTGGAACCAGGCGTTGGTGGGAGGTGCGGCCACTGGAGTTCTTGCTGGCACTAGTAGCGGGAAATCTGAAGAGAGGAGCTGGGGGACTTGGAGATTTTGTCGCCCCAACACGTTGCTCGATGGCGGTTGGCTAAGCTGGCTGGTCGACGTTTGGCGTGTGGTTGGCGAGGACTGCAGGCGGCCCGGGGTGGCAGACATTACGTGCTGCGATTCGCCACTGGTTGATGACGAGTCCCCTTGCTTCCCGCTCTCGCCACGTGACCCGTTACGTGGGTTGGACCCGCCCCGTTGACTGTGCCCCCCCGGCGTCTCTCTGTTGGTGGTAGGGGCCGCGGGGAGGGTCGCCGTAACGGATCTTGAGAGCGATCAGCTTAGTGCCCTCGTCACTAGGGTGGGTCATGGTGTTATTACGCCTGTACATGAACTGCTTGGGGGCGCCGTTTTTGGTCAGGAAGGTAGAGGTATGGTCAACAAACTGAGTGTTTGTTAGTTGACAGGCCTGTTTTAGGTTGAAGTTGGACAGGCGCGCAGGTCGTGACAGGGCGTGGTGACTGCTGAAGGGAGGGATGATGGAAGAGGTCTGGATCGTAGCACGTGGGTAGGCGGCGGACACCAGACGGATTAACTGTAGCCACGTGTCACTTGCAACTGGACCCTGGTTGACACTGCAACTGTTGATTCCTACGTGGAAAACCACGTGCCGGATACGTGGCGTAGGGGTGAGGTGGGTCAGCCATTTGCTCAAAGCCTCTACTGAAAGGCCGGATACAGCCAGGTTTTGCAAGCTGCAGTCTGTACTCGACATTTTCCGCTCGCTGACTCGCTTCATGACGGAGTCACCGAGCAGCAGAACGTTAGTCAGGCCTAATGCTCATGTTGCAGAGGTGGTCGTACGGCGTCTAAGCAGGCTGCGCTGGGGTGGCTTTGGGGGATGTCTGCATATCCTCTTGGGATGATCCGCATGAGGTTTCGTCATTTGCTTCGTCGGTGGCGAGGACTGCGAAGCGATTACGGGTGGCAACAGTAGCCGCTGAGCCGCTTGATGACGGCGCGCGTTGCCTGTGTGGTGCAGTCACTGGAGTGCTAGCGGCCGATGATTCGATCTGCACCCTGGGGTAATTGTTGAAGCTAGAGGGTGATGGAGGGCGTGGTGGGGACTTGTTTGTACCAGGCGCTTGGACAGGCAGTGAAGATGGCAGCAGAGACTCCACTTGTTTTTTTTTTTTTCAGCGTACGGAGCTGTGTGTCCTTGCTGAGTGCATGTTTCGTAACTTGTGTGGACAGGGCGCTCTGTTCTCGAGCCAGCTTCTCCACCGCCTTGTCAGTTGAAGTAGCGTAGTCTCGTAGGGACTGGTCCCCAGCTTGGAGGCCGTGCTTGAATTTGGCTTTGTTGTCTCTGATGTTACAGTCAAGGTTGTCCTGTCTGGCGCTGAGCAATGCATTCTGTTGCTTGACAGTAGCCAGCTCCAGTTTGACCGTCCGCAGCTCAGTTCTAAGTTCCTGGATACAGACGGTGGCTTCCGTTAGCTGTTGTTGCAGGATGGACAACAGTGGGGATGATGCAATCTGAGACGCACAGGGTTGGCGGGTTTGGCCAGAGGGTGACGCTGTACCGTTTATCTCATCAGGCGATGCAGGGTCAATTTGTTGACGGACGCCAACGTCATCGCTTGTGGTCGTCGTGTTAATCACTCTAGCCGAAGAGGGATTAGAGTTGGCTGGGGCTAGGACAGAAACCGAGTTCTCGCCGCCGGGTGTTATGGGCGTGCCTTCAGCGGGGGAGTGTCCTGGGTGACGTCAGGCGAAGGATCTGAGAGGAAGGAGGGGGAGGGGCTAGACGAGACTTGCCCCAAGCAAGGGTTTTCGATATCATATTCAAGACCGATGGTGTTTTGAGTGGACGAGGGCGGAGCATCATCGTTGTTATCGTTGTTGGAAGAGCCGGTGATTATAGCCTCGATTAGAGATGTATGATCGCAGGATTGAGTGGAGGGTGGACTACAGGCAATGCTGGCAGCGCGCTGTCGTCTGATTGACGATGGTGAGGGGGTCTGAGGAGAGAAAGGGCACTGGGATAAAAGTTCAGTGCGACTTGCTTCAAGTTCATCCACCATTTCTTGGACAGGCTGAAATTCATCATCTATCCACCACTTACATTTTTTCCCCTGTATTCTGATAAGATATGACGTGTAGAACACGGTAATTGTGAGAACACCCCCAGGGGTTTCATCCGAAATTTGTCCAAGGGTATTATTCAAATCATCAGAGTAAGGGGGTTGGATGGGGGTGTCGACGGCTTTCTTGTTTTTGTTACGGTCTTCCCATGACGCTGATATATGAAGATAAGTAGCGGCTAATGTCTCTGTTTGTTTGTCTATTTTGACAAAGGGTATTTACCCGAAATATTACTAAATTGTGTTGTACCGTTTTTTTCTAAGCGTGTTTCTTTCTCCGTTGGGTACTTCTTTGCATTTCACACGCTTGGCAGTCACCTTTTTGGTCTGGATTGCTGATACTCCGGGGGTTGGATGGGCGATGTAGCGTTCGTGCAGAGCTAGTCTCCACGCGAAGACTCTGGAGGGGTCGGTCAGGAAGTGTTTTTGGATTGGATCATTGGTATCAGTGATCTCCTCCAGGAGTTCGAGTGGGGACTGGGCGGGGGTTTCTAGTGGGCACTGGAATGTGGCATAAAAGGAACGGGTTTTGGGGCCTGACATGGTTGAGGGATGGTGTCATCACTGAGCTGTCTTACTACTTTCGAGGTGACATGATGATTACTGATCTGGTCTGCCACTCTGCTCAGGCCGGCACTCCACGCACGCCTTGATAGCTCACGGCTGCTCTTTAAAGCACACAGTCGAATAAATTTGTCTCTTATAAGCGCACGCCAAAATCTGTGGAGTAGGCGTGAGCTAAAACACTCCAAAAATCCATTTCCCAATACTGCTTTCTGGACCCTTCCAGCTATAATGTACTTCTTCTACTAAAGCTTAACTGGTTCCATTCACCCTCCTCTGAACATGCATGAAAGGCACAAAGCTACATAAGTAAGGACCATTTAGCATACTATATACTAGGAACATTTAGTTCTTCATTCCCCAAGTATCACTCATCACCATCCCAGCCGGCAGGGACCGTGTCTGTGACCTCAGGTTATCTCGCCTGTCAAGGTTTATAAACATCTCCCAACTCTGACACTGGTTTCTGGAAAAGCGGCTGGAGCAAAGGCCAGACCCAGGGGGAGTAAGCCGATACTAATGAGATAACGCAGCTGGTTACTTACGGCAAGCACGCCAGGCTGGCGCCAAGCGAAACAGAAGCAAAGAGTCCATTGTCCCTCGGCTCGAAGTATCCAACAGAAACAATGATGAAGCAATGAAAGGTTAATAACTCTCGAAATATGAAAGTCACACGAATTAAAAATCACAGTCCAGTAGAAGTTACTATCGCAAGTCACTGGGGCAAAAATCCAACATCACAACCAAACATTGCGAACACAATTGGCACTTGAAGACGGAGCGATGTTATGATGCGCCTTGCTCCGAAGAGCAGCAGATGAGAAAAGGAGAGAGAGAGAGAGAGAGAGAGAGAGAGAGAGAGAGAGAGAGAGAGAGAGAGAGAGAGAGAGAGAGAGACTCAGACTCAGACTCAGACAGTTTATTGTTCAGACAAATTGTCCATACAATGGAGTGAGACATTACATAATTTATAATTCAGGTGTATATAAAGGCCATAAGGCGATGTTTATATCAACACACACACACACACACACACACACACACACACACACACACACACACATTTTCATTCGATCTACGCCAGCACATAATAGCCACTTTTGACCTACATGTAAAATGCGGTATCCAAATCCAGGCCACAGCCGTGTACCACACAGACCAGGTCGGAGTAAGAACCACAGTTTGCACGTGGAATCATACAAGCATGCTGCTACGGAGTTTAAAAGCATGACATACAAATCTTGCTAAATCGGCAATAGACTGCGGGTTGGTAGTGTCTAGGATACACAATTCTTTCTTTCTGAGTTCCACAAGGTCAAACTTACATAGGTATTTGGCTCGCAGTTCATCATAGAATGGACAATAAAACATAAAGTGAACTTCATCTTCCACAGCCTTGGCACACAATGGACACACTTTCGTTACAGCATTGGGAGTACTATATCTTTGTTTGTTACTTTGCAATTCGGTTATGCCAAGTCTAAATTTAATGTATAGATTTTTGACATAGGTTGGCTTAACCAGTTCAAAATAATTTTCTTGGACAAGTGTATGTTTAAAACTACGATACACAGTAAAACGTTCACTCTCAGAAAGCTTTGATGACCAGTTTTGTTTGGCACAATCAACCATCCTTTGTTTAAACTTGTTTATAAAAGCATTCCTGTTTCCAACACCTTGTGAAATCCATACATGACCAAACCCATTTCGGAAAAGCAAATTCTTTATCTTTGACACCCATGTTTCTTTCTCTTTATCGTCTAAATCCTTAAGCATATGATAAGCCATATTTGCAAATCTATTAACAGGTAAAGCGCAGAGTCGAAGCCAGTAGGAAACACATCTTACTGACGTTAATACTGACAGGGGATATCGACCAAGTTCACCATAAACCATCAGGTTCGGTGTGCGGAAGTTGACATTAAGAAAACGTTTACATGCAAATGTATGGACTCTTTCAATTTCGGCACACTCGTTTATACCCCAAATTTCTGAGGCATACAACAAAATTGGGACAACCTGCGCATCAAACAGCTTGAAAAAAACATCAGGACTAGCGCAGTTAATTTTCTTCAACATACAGAAAATATCGATTACACATTTTTTTGCCTTAGTCACTAAGTCATCAACGGATGTGTTTTAAACTCAAACGTGTGGTAAAGTTTAACCCAAGGTACTTATACATATTGACAACTTCTACCCTCGTTCCCCCGTAAATCCATTTTTCATATTTTGACAAATACCCACCATTTCGAAACACAATTATTTTTGTCTTGTCTAGGTTAACAGACAAACCAAGCTTAGATGCTTCTTTGTATAAATTGTTCAGCTGAGTCTGAAGGCCATTGGGGGTTGATGAAAACAAAGCAATGTCATCTGCAAACATCAACAAAAACAGTTCTGCTGCATCGGCTTTTAGTTGGAAACCATGTTTACCATTTTCAATAATGTACACAGCAAGCTCGTTAATCAAAAAGGAGAACAATGTCGGCGATGCTAAACATCCTTGTTTTAAACCTTGGAAACACTCAAAAAACGCTGTACAATTCAGGCTGTCTCTAACACAAAATTTCACCGAGTCATACATTCCCTTCATAGCTGAAAGCATTTTGCCGCGCACTCCAGCCTTCAATAAAATATTCCAAAGCACACCTCTTTTAACAGTATCGAAAGCTTTGCGGAAGTCAACAAAAGCCACATAAACTTTCTTATTTTGTAGAAGTTGTTTTTGAACAATAGCATAAAGTGTAAATATATGGTCCACAGTAGAGTAGGATTTCCTAAACCCGGCTTGTGTTTCAGACAGAATATTATGTTCCTCAGCCCAGTCTGTTAACCTTCTGTTCAAAATGTAGGTATACAGTTTACTAACACAGCTAATGAGAGCAATACCACGATAATTATCTGGATTATTTACATCTCCTTTCTTGTGGAGTGGGAAAATAATAGCTTTAGACCATTCGCTGGGGAACAACCCTTTGTTGAATAGAGCATTAAAATACTTAGTGAGAAAGGAGATGATAGCTGGGTTGGATACTTTAAGAACTTCATTTATAATTCCATCAGGCCCGGGGGCCTTTCCTGCTTTGGCATGTTTTATAGCAGCAATAACTTCTGCTTCTTCTATGTTGATATCTAGGTCATGAAATAAGGCTTCATCAGACTCAGAGTCTTCTGAAAAATATACATCATCATTATTCTCTTGCTGTGCTATGTTTTCATTTAGAATGCTAGAGAAGTGATCAAACCACTGCTTCTTTGTTATATTGTTTCTTAAACGACGTTTTCTTTTCCACTTCTTTATTTCCTTCCAAAATGCCTGAGAGTTATGTCTATACTCAAGAATTTTGTCAACAGCTTCCCTCTTAAAATTAACTTCTTTAGCTCTAAGTAATCTCTTGTATTGTTTTCTCTCATTAACAAACGATGCTTTATTTTCCATGGTTTTATTTTTTGTGTATGTACGTAAGGCTTTACGCGTTCGCATTTTTGCATTTCTGCATTCCTGGTCAAACCAAGGGTGACTAGCGGTGTTTGTTTTGTGTGTATTGCTTGTGGAGGAATGAAATTGTTTTGTCATGCAACTAGCAGCGTCTTTGATAGCACATGTGAAAATGTCTAATGCACTATTAATATCATCATCGATCTCAGCAGTAGCAGCTACTAGAGCATCCTGGAATGCAGGAGTAGTTAAACTGTCGCTGAGCGTTTGGGCCTTAGCAGGTTCCCAGATAATCTTATCAAATGAAAAACACTGCGTATCATCATCAGAAACATCGTTGTGGGGTAATACACGTACACAAGACACAGTAAGGACCAGTGGCATGTGTACAGACTCTATCCTCTCGCCAACTTCAAGTTTGTCACACAAACAAATAAAGTCAGGAGATGCAACAAAATAATCATTAATACTACAACCAGTGGGAGAAATAAATGTCAGGTGCTTTGACAGATCAGGGCTACAGAACCCATTCAGAATCATCAGTTCAAAACATGCACACAAATCTAATAGTTTTCTTCCAAATGTATTTACAGTCATATCTTCAGTAAATCGTGAAGGTTCAAATAGAGCGGTATTAGTTAGTAGTGTTTCATCAGGATCAAGCTGAAACAAATATGGATTAGGCTGCAAATCCCCAGTTCTACCATTAAAATCACCACACATTAGGAAATGAATGTCTCCAAATTGCTCGAGGGCACTAGCAAGACACTGTTCTAATTCTTCCAAAAGGCAGTCGTACGGTAATTGTCTATAAAATGGTGAATCCTTGGGCGGAACATAGCACGCGACCAAAAGCACATCGCATTCAGTACCAAACAATGATCTGTCAAGTTTGAGAAAGACACTTTGAGCGCATGTCATGTTCACTTGGAAAACAAACTTGGCATACACATTTTTTACTAACACAACAACACCTCCCGAGCTTCTTCCTTGACGTGACAGTTTGACTGCAGGTAAGGAAAAACACGTGAAATCAGACCAGCAGTCAGGCGGGACGAAAGCATTGTCTAAAAATGTTTCAAACAAACACACAATGTCATAATTACTTACATATTGTAGAAAGTCTGGGTCAGATAGCTTGCTCCACAGTCCATCAACATTCCATGACAGAAAGGTAAGTGTATGCAACACATTATCTACTGGCTGCTCTACAACACACGCGCGCATCGGTGACACACCCCGTGCAATTGAGGTGGGAGACGCGGCTTGGCCGACATATCACGGGTCACTGGATTCGTCCCCGACCTCAATTGTAGGGGAACTGTGTGGCCGGCGCCGTTTCGCTGGTTTAGGTGAAGGCTGTAACGGGGACACCAAGTGTGGCGCACGTGCCGGTGTTGCGTTGACCTGCTGACCAGTAGCTGCGGCGGCACCGAGTCCTTGGATACAGTTGTCCGGTCTTCTGTCGACGCTGTTGTCTGTCGCATGACGGCGGCCGAAGTTGTCGGTGTCGTGGTTCCGTTGAACTAGGGGTCCAGCGACGACCAGCTTGTTTCCCTTGTAGTACGCCCGCATTCCTTTCTCCCGGTGCAGCCTGATCTGTTCATGTTGCCGGTTGGTTAAGTCACCAGCAACATTAACCCCCTTTTGCTTGAGTGCAGCACGACCCTTGGTCAGGACGTCCATCTTGTCCCTCCATCTCGCGAACTTCACGATCATGGGGCGGGGCTTGTTGTTGGCTCTGGCACGGTTGGCTGCTACAGATGCAAAGTCCGGTTTGTTCCCCACCCGGTGTGCGCGTACCAAATCGTCCTCAGTCCAGGTTTTATTTGGCACTGTGCCCTGCAGACATTCCAGTACTTTGGTGGCACAGGAATCGAAGGTCTCGCCTGGCGTTTCCACGATTCCAAAGAGTCGCAGATTGTCCCTACGTGAGAACGCCTCTAGCTTGTCTAGTTCTTCCTCGTAGCGTTTCCGCAGATCTTCCATGTCCTCCTGCAAGTCTTCTACAGACTCGGAAACCTCCTCCTGCTTCTCAGTCAGTTCCTTGCAGGTGTCCTCCAGGCTGCGAGCGCGTTGCTTCAAGTCAGCAATGTCGGTGCCAATCGCCTGTATAGAGGTCAGCACATCACAAAGGTCAGCACGAAGAGACCCCAGTTTCTCGTCAATCACCTGTGTCTGCTTGTCGATTATACGCTGAATGTCACTGACAGTAACTAAAGGTGGTGTAGTTCCAGAGACCTCGAGTGGATATGCGGATAGAGCTTCTTTGTCTGCCATCTTAGCACAGTTCGATTGACACAACAGTGCTACACAGTAATACACAGTACTACACAGTGCACGTAGCTGGCAGTGTTGTACTAACAGTCACACCGACGATTGTCGTACTCAGTTCAATGGCGATACAGGAAAACCAGTCAGATGGCAGAAGTCTGTGGTCGCACAAAGTCCAAATTTACACCGTTATGATCAGCGTAGATAGGCCAAGACACTGGTAGTAAAATCCAAACAGTAGAACTTTGATTAGTGACGAAATCGCCTAATTTTGCATCGCTAATTGACTCTGAACATTTTTTGGTGTGCTACATTCGTGAGCTCGAACTCACTCCCGAGAGAGAGAGAGAGAGAGAGAGAGAGAGAGAGAGAGAGAGAGAGAGAGAGAGAGAGAGAGAGAGAGAGAGAGAGAGAGAGAGAGAGTGACAGCGTGAGGGAGAGAGAGAAAGAGAGAGAGAACGAACGGGGAGTACCCTTGGGCACGAAGTATGCTGAGTGTCTAATACACAAAGCCTGCTAAACACCAACCCGAAGGCAAACTCTATATCACCTTCAAGTTGCGGACTACCTCGGGGAAAAACGGGAGGACCCCGGGACTGAAAAAAAAACAACAAAAAAAAACCAGCATTTAGCACGGTACACAACAAGTAATAAGTCATTGAAACAAAGCAAATAATCAAATTCAGTATGGGAATATTGGTATAAGTGGAGAGTAGGTATTTGTGAAACCGTCTTCAAGGGTAACTGGAAAACAAAGAAACCAAAAAAAAAAAAAAAAAAAAAAAACATTATGGGGGGGGGGGAGAGAGAGAGAGAGAGAGAGAGAGAGAGAGAGAGAGAGAGAGAGAGAGAGAGAGAGAGAGCGAGAGAGAGCGAGAGAGAGAGAGAGAGAGAGAGAGACGGGGGCGGGGGGGGGGGGAGGAGGAAGGGGAAGAAGGGTAAAGGAAAAAGCGTAAAGAGAGAAAGAGGGCTATAGAGAAGTGTTAAGGGGGTAGGTGGGGGGAAGAGTGAGAAAGAGGGAGGGAGATAAAGAGAGACAAAGAGAGAGAGAGAGAGAGAGAGAGAGAGAGAGAGAGAGAGAGAGAATGGGGGGTTCGGGGGGGGGGGGGAAGACAACCAGCCAGAGCCACCAGCCCCACCCAACAGGCACTCACCAGACTACAGAAAAACGCACAGGCACGCAACAAGACGACCACATACATCCCCAAGGTATGCACACGATCGCCCCGCCCCACAACCGCGCATCACTCCGTGAGCCGGAGACCGGGCGCCCGACAGGGAAGGGCAAAGGGATCCAACTAAACGTTCGGCCAGCGCTGAGAAAGTCCCCAAGGGATGTGTACATATCAACCAGCGCCAACCTCACCTATCTGGTTAGTGAGTAGTAAAACAGAAGCGACACAGTGAGGTAAAGGTACAGTTAGCAGACACAAGCAAGGTAAAAATGTTAATCTTTCATATTCATCCCGAGTGGCGCCCCAGTGCCCAGTTTATTAATCATAAATCTTTCACGGTCTTTCCTGGCCCAGACAGTACTGGCTTGCATAAGCCAGAGGCCTTTAAACCCGAATGTCCGAGACGGAGTGGTTGGCCTGATTGAAATGTCGTCCGACCGGTCTGTTGTATTGGTACTTGACAGGCTGAACATGTATTTATGAGAAGATAGTTGGTTTTTTGCGTAAGAGAAATTACAGCTATGTTAGCTGTTTTACACATGACTCCCAAAAAGTAGTGCAGAAAATTGTCTGATTTTTACACCTCGAGCATACAGGACAGAATTGACCTAATCGTACCCGACAGCCGAGACAAATTGTAGGCTTATGTAAATAACAGAATACGAAAAATCATGCGATTATTAGTAATGAGAAGAATGTTTTTTGTTTTTTTTTTTGTTTTTGGTTTTTTTTTCCTAAAAAAGATTCAGTTGCTTTAAGATTAACTTTAAAAAAAAAAAAACAATTTTTAATTATCACTCAAAAGGTTATAGGGCTACAATGATGATTAACGAACTCATTTAATATCTCTCTTTTTATCAAGCTATATGCAAAATATCTAGTACAAATAAGAAACATTACGAACTCCAGTTTGCATCAACCGGTTTTTTTTTTAAACGGCCATTTTATCGCCAGTGTGCATCTTAATTTAAAAAAAAAAATCGAAAAAAAGGTCTCGAGATATTTTTTTTAGAGACAATTATATCCTAAAATTTCAAGCATGACCGTCCTCAAACGCGGACTCGAGTCGCTGTCACACACACACACACACACACACACACACACACACACACACACACACACACACACACACACACACACACACACACACACACACACACACACACACACACACACACACACACACACACACACACATTCGGCGTTGGCGCCCAAGAGACGTTATATAGCAAGGTTTGCGTAGCTAGACGTCACGTCATTTTTATCTTGTTACTTTTTTGCCAAAATTTCTCCCCCGCACGCCATAAACGTCATGTGCATGCTCCGAAATGCGCTCCGACCAGATCCATTTCAAAGTCTATCGTATTTTTGTCTACCGTGTTTAAAACAAGATGGGGTGAACCATAACCCAGAAAGTTTCTTCTATATATAAGAGGTGTCTTCACTGTCAAGGGTTTTTATTTTTTGTGTTTGACTTGATTCTCATGTTCAAATATCTCCTTTGGAAAAAGCCTCGCAGATGTGCCAACGCGTCATAGTGATCTCTATACGGGGCGAGCGCAGTGCATACGCGTCATTGGTTTGTCAATTTTTGTCATGACTTATATTTATTTTTTACGTAATTTTATATTTAACGTGAAATGAGATTCGCTTTCGCTTCAAGACTTGGGGAAAATGGTGACAAAACTAGAATTTCACAGTACAATTTCCGTCTTGCTATAATTTGTGTAAAATCAGGAAATCCTAGCCAGATCCTATAGAAAGTACACCTTCATGCTCTTCTGAAAGCGCGTCGATGAAGTGTGTGTATGCGTGTGCTTTTACGTTTGCGTGCGTGCATGCACTCGCTGCAAACATCCTCAAGAGGCATAAATGTTCATGTGCCTACCAAACACTTGAAGTTCTATGCCTCTTGGAGATGCGCGCAAAATATGTGTCATTGGTATGTCAAAGGTCATTTGTCATAAATTATTTTTTTGGTTTTTACGTAATTTTATATTTAACGTGATATGAGATTCGCTTTCGCGTCAAGACTTGCAAAAATGGTGACAAAACTAGAATTTCACTGAACAATTTCAGTATTGCTATAATTTGAATGAAATTAGGTTGACTTTACCTAGCTACATGCTATACTAAGTACACCTGCATGCTCTTTTGAAAGAGCGTTGATGTGTGTGTATGCGTGTGTGCATGCGCATTTTGCAAACATCCTAAAGAGGCATAGATGTTCATGCGCCCTCCGGACACATGAGGATCTATGCCTCTGGGAGATGCGCGCATATGTGTCAGAGAGAGCGAGCGAGTCAGAGAGAGAAAGAGAGAGTAGTATTTAGTGTATGCTGGGTGACGGAGTTGCTTCTTTTACGTCACCGGCACTGTCTCACTTTCTCTAAAAGTCAACGTTTTTTTACTATTTAAATTATTTTCTGAAAACAATTAATTTTTACTAAAGATGTTGAAACTATATAAAGCTGGCTAACGAACTCATCCAATGTCTTTATCCAAACTAGCTATATGCATAATTCCAAGTAAATATGACAAAGATTACGGACTCTAATCTGGGTCAACCGACTTCCTATAAGCGGTTGTTAATGTCTTTAATGAGACATTCAATTACAGTGTAATAGGAGGCTCTCTTAGACACCCACTTAAGAAAGTATTTCTCCAAGTTTCAAGCTGGTGTTCACTGAAATATCCGAGATTCTCTTGTTTACATACATACGCACACACATACATCCTAACATATATAATTTATTCACATACATAAGCACCTACGGCGCTTTCCGCCAAATGTACGTTCAGCAGCGAGGTTAGCGTAACGAGACATGACGTAATGTTTCTATTTTTACTTCATTTGTTAGAGGTTTAGCCTGCCCGTCTTTGACATCATGGATATGCTCTTAAATTCGCCTCACCGCGACCCGTCCTAAAATGTCCATTCTATAAATAGAAGGAAGTACCCAACGGAGAAAGAAACACGCTTAGAAAAGACGGGTACAACACAATTTATTAATATTTCGGGTAAATACCCTTTGTCAAAATAGACAAACAAACAAACAAACAGAGAGATTAGACGCTACTTATCTTCATTGGCAAGGAATGTGGCAACTCAAGGGTTTTTCTTTCTCCGTTGGGTACTTCTTTGCATATTACACGCTTGGCAGTCACCTTTTTGGTTTGGATTGATTATTTATAAATACAAGGGACTTAAAATGTGTATATGACTGGGATTAGAGCCCGCATTTGAGTACGGACAAGCATGAAATTTAAGGATATTGACCAGAAAAGAATTATCTCGGTATCTTTTTTCGACTTTTTTTAATATTAAGATGCTCATTGGCGAGAAAATGGCCGTTTCACAAAAACCGGTTGATCCACACTGGAGTCCGTAATTTTTCTTATTTTTACTAGATATTTTGCGTATTACAGGATAAAAGGGAGATACTGAATAAACTAGTTAAAAGCATTGTACCTCTAGAACATTTTAAGTGATAATTATATATATATATATATATATATATATATATATATATATATATATATATATATATATATATATATATATATATATATATATATATATATATATATATATATATATATATATATATATATACGTTGTGTGGATTATCTTCACGAATTTATCTTAAAACAACTGAATCATTTTAAAAAAAAAAACAACAAACAAACTATCTTCTCGTTAATAATCGCATGATTTTTTTGTATACGGTATTTACATAAGCCTACAGTTTTTCTCGGCTGTCGGGTACGTTAGGTCAATTGTGACCTGTATGCCCCATGTGAGAAAATCAGACAATTTTCTGCACCTCCTTTTCGGAGTCATTTGTAAAACAGCTAACATAACTTTACTTTTTTCTTTTACGAGAAAAACACCCATCTTCTCATTAATACCCGCATGAATTGTCACAAACAGTGTTTGGTTAAGCCTGCTGTTTGTCCCGGCCCTGGGGTAGGATTTTGTAAAAAATTAAATTGTGACCTTTAAGCCATAGTCGTGAACATCAGCAAGGAAAGTGCAAAGTAGATCTTCTGATACGTCAAATGTTAGTAATGCGATGAGTGACGTATAATATCGAGTCGTCACTATGAACACGGCGTCGTGGGACCAATGATGCCATGAAGTGAATCTTGAAGTGACGTCATTTTACTGCTCGTGCTATTATTATTCTTCAGAATAGCTATGCTACGCCAGACCACAGAGCTTACGAATTGCGGGAACCGCGTGTGTCCGCCTTTATTTCTGTGTGCTAGTGTGTGTGGATCAGAGCGTACAAATGGCCGGAAGCGCCGTATTATTTATGTTCGTGGACGTGTGTGTTGATCAGAGGCTGGCTTAGAGAGGAGGTAAATGGATCAGCATAATAAGCCTAAAAATATGAACAACTCTGAATAGTCCTAAAAGATAAACGCTTGTGAGCTCCAAACAATACGGTATACTTTGGGATATAATCCTGATCTGGTTTAAAATACGGTAGACAAAAACCACATAGTGATACGATTTTGGTGTAGAGTATGTGTGTAAGGCTTGGTGCAAAAAACGCTGTCATTGGACTTTATTTCACGATAAGTCAGCGTTGCCTACTTCTTGTTGTTGGGAATGTGGAATGATTGACGCTTAACCCATTCAGCCCTGACGCACTACAGCAGGAGAGGGGTCGACCATCATAATTCAAGGGTTTGTGCCAGATTAGCCTTTCGACGCCAAGCTAATCTGGCACTGCCCTTGAATTATCATGGTCGATCCATCTTCTGTAACCTGTACATAGGCATTAGATGACGCCTCCAAAATTTGGGAAATACGGCCGTCGGGCTGAATGAGTTAAATAAACTGAACTGGTGGCTTTTCAGGCTACAACCGTAACTCGCTGCCAGAAGCCGCGTATTTCGGGGCGACCGACGCACAGACGGAAGGCACGTGGCTCTGGCAGGATGGAACTAATGCCGGCAGCATTCTGACCGGACTGTGGTACCCTGGAGAACCCAATAACTTGCCAAAATCTGTAGATGGAGAGGACGGACTTGGCCTGTGGATGAACAATATTTCGTTCAACGATTTCACCCTGAGCTATCCCCTCATGGGTGTTTGTGAAATCGATGTCATGTAGGGGTAGCTGTGGATTTCCCAGCCGTCCGTCTGCGGGAGTACTGCGAGTACTCCGAAGGGCGGATACCGGTTCCCTTTTCCAACCATACGACACACACACACACAAACACTCACGCGCACACACACACAGCCCCAAAATACTTGGCAATGCTACATCACAGTCTGTTTTTCTTATTTTGGACCCCCCACCCCCACCCCCACCCCCTCCATCTCTGTGTAATTGTGTCCGGTAGGTCTTAACCCTTTGGCCGCCGGAAGCGCTTGTGGTCCCGGCAGTTCCTGCAAGAAGGGTTAAGGTTAGGGTTCTGCAGGAATTGCCGCGGCTACAAGAACTACAGACACCCAAAGGGTTAAGTAAGATCACATACATACTGATGGTTGAGCCCTACCCCACCCATTTTGTTCTCCACCCACCCCCGCCCCCCACCCCCCTTCACCCACCGTCCGAAACCCCACTCCCGCCTTCCGCCCTTTTCGAACATTATGTGGTAGAATTGTTAAGTTAGTGCATATCCCCCTCTCTTCGCCCTGCGCTTTTATCTTGCAGAAGTGTGAACTAAGGTACAACACAGGCATGCTTGCTGCCCAAACACCCTCCCCTCTTTTCGCTTTTCAAAATGCACACGGTAGACGTGTTAAGTACGGTTACACGTACAAACATGCTTGCTGCCTCTCCATACTACACCCCCCCCCCCCTGCACCCTCCCCTTCAACATTCCCCCCTCCCCATCCTCAACACTCTCCCGCCCCCCAATTATCAACACCCCCCCCCCCCTCCCTTTCTGGAAACAGTGTTAAAGCGAGCCATCTGCTTTGGTTTTTTCAATGTTAAAAGTCGCCGATACAAACGGGTTATCAGTGTTGTTTTGCCTTCTGTAAGGGGATGGTGAGGCGGGCTCGGTCTATACTGACGAGCAAAAGAATTGCGACATTTTTGGAATCCCAAAATGTCGCATTTCTTTTGCTCGTCAGTATACGTGTTAAGGTCATCCGGACCAGCGTGGAAAATGCAAAGAAGAACCCAACGAAGAAAACAACGCGCTTAGGAAAGACAGTACTCAAACCAAGGGGAATCACTCAGCGCTGGACAGACAACAGTTAGATCCCCTGCCCCCGCCTATCAGGCACCCAATCGCCAGCCCACAGAGAAATACGCAGGTATAGAATAAGACAATCATTTCCATCATTTAAAGGAAAGACAGTTACAACACAATTCATTGTCTTGCAGCTGTATTTTCTAAGCGTGTTTCTGTCCTCGTTGGGATCCAATCACATATTAACTCATTCAGCCCGGCGCACGTATTTCCCAAATTTTGGAGGCGTCATCTAACGACTATGCACCTGTTGCAAGAGATGGATCGACCATGATAATTCAAGGGCAGTGCCAGATTAGCGTGGCGCCGACAGGCGCCAAGCTAATCTCTCACTGCCCTTGAATTATCATGGTCGACCAATCTCCTGCTGTAGTGCGGAAGGGCTGAATGAGTCAATGGTTTAATGATTTTAAGGCGACCTAGGACACTTCAGAACATTGTTTTTAATTTTTATTTATTTATTTATTTTGTTTGGGTGGGTGGGGGGGGGGAGGGTGGGGGGGTGGGGGGGGGTGGGGGGGAGGGGGTTGGTTGTTTATAGACAAATGTTTTATTGAAGACCATTAGAGTCAGTATTTGTCTCTCCTGGATGCTCCGACATGCTCATTTAGTCAGGTATGCTCACCGTTGCCATGGCAACGAGCACTAAATGACCGTTACACCGGGTTGCTATGGAAGTAAATTTCATCTACACTTGATGCTTCTGTAAAGACAAATTCGGTCAAAATATCAACTGATGTCATCATTAAATCTTGTATGAGCCGATTTTAAATAAGTTATGTGGCTTTGAAGAAAAAATAGTGTTATATGCATATTCTGGGTTTTTTTTTTTTGTCTTACGTGCGAAGCGTGCGAATTTGGATGAGGTCAAGAGCTCAGGAAATAGGTAAAAAATGGCCATATTTTGACAATAAATTTTCTTTTCTCAATTACTATTCACAACACCAAACCCAAACTTGCTACAGAGATATCCGACGGTAAGACCAATCTATGCATACTAATTTTGGATGACCCTTCGGAAAAGGTCAAGGGTCACAAGAGGTCGACAAATGTGAATAAAATGCCAATAACTGTAGTTATTATCAACATCTTTGCAAACTTTTAAATCAAATTTGGCACAAAGGTAGCTGACCTTCCTATGTATCCTAGGTTAGTCGACGCATCGCAAAGGTCAAGGGTCACCGAGGTTTCAGAGATGTGTGAAAACTGATTACATATGGGGAAAACATGTTAGTGCAAAAGCCGTCCTTTATTGTCAGACATGTGTGGATCGGTCATACACGTGGGACATAAGGGCTTTGCCTTTCTTGTTGTCAGTTTTCGAGTACGTTCGCGAAGGGAATTATGCTATTTATAATTTGCAAACTTCCCCAAAAATTAAAAATTCGGCTCTGGCATGCTGCAACGAATCTAATTTTCCAGTCACTTGTAAAATTTGAGACTGATCTGACGGTCAGATTTAGAGAAATTTCAATGCTCAGTATGTACAACCCCCCAAAATTATGATTTTGAGAAAACAGCAAAAACAAGTTTGAGCAAGGTGCCGTTTTTTCCCCATCACACACAGCTCTAACATGCCACATGAAATCGTTGACTTATGATGTTTTTCACGTGATAAAATCATTATGCAGTGCAGACAGGCAAGCTGTCCAGAAACCGTGTGTGTACTATGACATACCCCCGATGCTTTAGTTTTGCATGCTTAGTGTGCAATACTTCTGGTACTTAGATTGCACACTTATTGCGTCCATTCTTTTAATAAGCACTTATGTCACAACAGCTTGGTGACAGTAAACCATTTTGACAACATTCTAAATTGCTAGAATCACCAAACGGACCGAGGGCGGATTAGGTTTTGTGAATCAACGTTCCCTCGTGTTGACACAATGATGCACTATTGAAGCACCTCAGTGAGTGATTGTTTTCTACTGTATACGCTTCACTTGGACAACTGATATTCAGACAGAATGTACCGTAGGTGTAAGCAGAAGCTTGGTACAGTAATTGGAAATATTTGTCAGGGTCCATACTCACAACTATAGCCTCCTAATTTAGATGTAGTTGCACTTGTCAATGTGTCACTTCTTGGTGAAAACCAATCTGTCCGGGAAGTTTTGTCGTTGTATGAGTATGTGTGTGTGTGTGTGTTTACTGTGTCAGTAAAGGAAAACTAAAGAAGTGTTCAGCATATACTCTTTATGCTTGTACATCCGTACAGTTTACACCAGCTGTTAACGCTGAATATATTCAGTTGAAGACGGAAATGCATGATTTAGAGGTCTGTCAGCTTTGAGGAGTAGTGCTGTAAGATGCAATCTAGTTTGTCACATACCCCTGCACTGTGTACACTGCAAGCACAGGCCATAGCCAGTTATTACATTACTTGAAATAGGAGAGGCTAAAATCGTAAAGAAAACATCATGATTTACCACTAGTAAATAAAGTATTTATGTCTGACAATATATAAATCGGTTAGTTCCTCAAAAGCGCATACACATTTTACAAAAATAGCGGCCTGTTCACATCACACCTAATCCACACCCATTGCACGCTCATAGTGATTGCTGTGGCAGATATCAAACGCATACCATACTAATGAGGTTGCGTGTTACTATTTGGACCATACTGGTTACCAAAGTATCACACCTACACAATGACAGCTTCATCTGTAAAACTGCCCGAGTTCAGAACTTTCACAGTGCATTTTGTAGCCTCTTTGACAAAGGGAAACAAATACGTGTATGATGTGCATTGATCTTTGTACGATGGAAAATTATACAATTAAGTGTTTGCTTGTGCAAATGATGTTGGACTATCATTCCTGTAAACTCGAGTTTTGGGTAAAATTATGAGGGACGTGGTACAGCCTAAATCCTGATTCTACACTTTCTCACTACGAACATTATTGGTATCAAGCACATAGATCTGTGTTTCCTTGAGCTGGCAGATTCCTTTCACGTTTGCATACGTTTCGTCAGTAGTGATCATAATGTTTCACAGTGTATGTACAGATGATTTCTGACCTGACCAAGAATAGATATGTAGATGTTACAACAAGCGAAAGACGTGACTGAGATTCCTGAATCGTTCAGATCTACAGTGCTCTATTGAGCGCTGAATGTAGAATATAGGATTTCTATGAATGCACACTGCTGCTCCAAAGTCAAGCATTTCACAAACAAATCATGAAAATCTTCGACATCGCCCTTTGTATATTTGATTTTTGCACGTAATGCTCTGCCAAATCGCTAGAGCACCTACCTGCAAAGGATTCGGACAATCTGAGAAAAAGAAATCCATGAGAATTATATTTAACTGTCTCAGCTATTCTGCCACCACCATTGAACTATCATGGTCGAACCATATCTTACTTTAGTGTCGCGGGCTGAAGGAGTTAACAGCTGTGAGTCTGCAACTTTTTCGAACATAGTGTGTTGTGGCTGGGAGGGTAATGAGGATTACAATCTGCATGATTGGAAACATTGGCTCATGCTCTGATAATCAAGCGGCTGTTACGCCACTATAATAATAGTCAATACTTTACATTTTTCGCGAGCTTTGTGGTAATGTAACGTCTGTCGAAACTTTGAAAATTGTATGTATGCATAATTTATTAGGTTTTTGTATTCTTACGATGTCAACCAAAGGAAAGTTTCCATTTTGCGTGCAATATTGCATCGACAATAAAGAACTTCTCAATTCAGTTTACTTCGACTCTGTTCAGTTCATTCAATTCGAGTCCAACCAGCATTTTATTTCATTCATTTCCGTTACATTCCATTCTTTTCAATTTAATCCATTCAGCCATGAAGCACTAAAGCAGGAGATGGATCGACCATGATAATTCAAGGGTATTGCCAGATTAGCTTGGCGCCTGTCGGCGCCAAGCAAATCTGACACTACCCTTGAATTATCATGTCGATCCATTTCCTGCAACTGATGCATAGTCATTACATGACGAGTGCCTTTGCGCATTGGTTGTGTCTCTCAGGTGGCTCCATCTCTGCTGAACATCACCGTGAGGTGGGTTCTTTTCTAGAGCCTCGTCTAAGGTCTTCACGAAAGTCTCTGTCGCATATGGATTTGCTGTATGGCGGATCGCGATGATGCTAGGCTTTCTTTTTGGTTTGGAGCATTGGATCTTCTTTGGTTCAAGCCTCAGCTTGCAGCATATTAGTGGTCAGTGTCCTAGTCCGCGCTGTCACAGGCCGTTGACTCGTGAAATGCACGAAGACTTCAGAACATAGAAGGGGTTAAGCCGTTGCGTTTGATCACTCAACTCAGTGATGTAAAAGTGTAGCAAACAATCAAATCCGGAAATACCGCCATACCACCAGAACCGGAAGCTTCTTCTGACAATTATTGATCCATGCATACACATGCCAATGCGGACCTTTTAAGTCTCTTCTATTTACAGAAGAGATTTTTTAGGATGGGACGCGGTGGAGCGATTTCAGTAAAATGCCCTGACGTCAAAAGCGTGCTTATCTCGGACTCTGAGAGTGAGGTAACACACAAATTACGTAATGTTTAGCGTTGCTAACCGCGCTGCTGAACTTACATTTGGCGGGAAGCGCCGTGTGTGTGTGTGTGTGTGTGTCTGTGTGTGTGTGTGTGTCTGTGTGTGTGTGTCTGTGTGTCTGTGTGTGTGTGTGTCTGTGTGTCTGTGTGTGTGTCTGTGTCTGTGTGTGTGTGTGTCTGTGTGTCTGTGTGTGTGTCTGTGTCTGTGTGTGTGTGTCTGTGTGTGTGTGTCTGTGTGTGTCTGTGTCTGTGTGTGTGTCTGTGTCTGTGTCTGTGTCTGTGTGTGTGTCTGTGTCTGTGTGTGTGTCTGTGTCTGTGTCTCTGTCTGTGTCTCTGTCTGTGTCTCTGTCTGTCTGTCTGTCTGTCTGTCTGTCTGGAGACGAGGATATCCGGCGTTTGTGTACGTACAGGCCTGAAACTTTGTAAAATGCTTTGATCGAGATGTATTTTGGAGAGCTTCCGAGCATATTTGTGACCCTCTCTCACAAAATCAGTCTTAACTCGCATTTTGGATGTGTTGACATATATACATTTCTGAAAACTAAAATGTTTGCTGATTACTGTGATATGACTGTATGCTGTAGTGCAAAAATTGTAGAAGTTGTTAGTGTTTAAAGTTGTTAAAGCCTCTGGTGGCTATTTTGAGAAAACAGCCTGGGAAGTTTCTGTGTGCAGCATAATTGGGGCCAAGGGCAGACTTTTAAAATCATTTTAAACCTATTTAATGGCATTTTTCATGATAAAGATTTGTAACGACGGTGTTTTCGCTACTGAATTAAATTATTACATATATAAACGTTTATTCTAATGGAATGAGTGTGTGCGTGGGTTTGTTCTGAAAATCAGTATAAAGGTGGGTGCACTATCTCTGTTCACTATACTCTTTCATCCACCACACACGCGCTTACAAACGAAGGACAAAGGCCACACAGTTATATCTCTTTGCCCTCTTTAACTATTAACAAGCACTCATAACATACATTAAACCACACAATTC
This sequence comes from Semisulcospira habei, assembly GCA_036245525.1. Lineage (NCBI taxonomy): Eukaryota > Metazoa > Mollusca > Gastropoda > Semisulcospiridae > Semisulcospira > Semisulcospira habei. The sequence goes on along the minus strand of BTPG01000002.1, from coordinate 18,133,688 downwards.
ACATCATATAAACCAATCTACACAAATAACAATTCACATCATATAAACCAATCTGCACAAATAACTAACAGTAACAAGTGGCATATAGGTTATTCACAACTTCAGCGCTCACACATTAACTCGCTACCGTAGAGGTCGTTGTCTCTCTCGAGAGACGTCACTCGACTCCTCTTTATACTAGTGTCGACACAGTCAATATCACATTGACGACTTGACGGAGATTCCCGAACTGAATATTACTATTCAATGACTACTCACAGATTTAGAACATTCCTAGGCGTGAAATTAACGGCGCTAGGCGACAATAGCTACACTGACGGAACACCGCATGTGGTCCTGTAGCTCGAATCTGTGGCTTACTTCGCTACCGTTGCTGCTCGTAGCACCAGTGATGGTAGGACGAAGGAGAGATGAAGGCTTGATGATGTCCGCATCTGTTCACGTACGTGATGCCTTCAGGACAGCTTCATCGGCCCTACACCAGGGGTGTCCGCTCCGTACCGGCCCCGCTGTACACAACATTTATACACTCATAAATGTTCGCTCTCATACCCAAAAGTCTGAATGTGTCTTCGACACATTATTATACTTCAGAGCGCTCTAGATCATTTCCTCTTAAAAATGTCTTCTTTATGCCACCATTCTACAATCACTATTGTCATAATTCTTATGACAACTCCTATAGCCACTTTAACACAGTGCACACAATTCCTATAGCCACTTTAACACTGTACACACATTTTACGTACCTACGCCCAATGGATTATGAGCCAAATATTACAATCACAGCTCACCTTCAATTCGTAACATATTACTGCACATTTCATCATTAGATCACTAAATATATAATGAATTTTATTCCTATTTCAGTTCCACATCTTCACATATGAATGAATACAACATGACATCCTGGTTATAAACTATATCACATAATTACATGACTAAACAAGTATTGACACGAGCCATCGCATTTCCTTCAAACATGGCTCTTCTGCACTCTAATAATAATTCATAAAACAATACTTTCTTTTTCATCTGAATAGCGTTACAGGTCATTATAAATACCGGTACTAAAAGAATAAATACCTGTATTCAATATACAGCTATCGAATTCTCTAGCCAGAATTCTTCCTCAGAGCCCTAGCGAAAACGACCGCTCGGCTCGACTGGTGTAGCATCTCTAACTGTCAATTATTCCCGATACTACACTGTCACTCCCACACGTGACACGTGAACATCGCTCACCTACATTACCGCACGTGAACATGGTTTATCTGTACATTATTCGCATGTGTACATTCGGTCCAACTGCTAATGACGTCACACCATCGTCCGACCGAAACCTGCACTAAAGGCGTTCGTTACAAGATTTTAACCATACAATACATTGGTGTATGTAGAATACATTTCTGCAAAAAAGTGAAAATGATTAAACTGGGTGACTCGTTATTAAAGAGAAAAATTACCGTTTAATTAAAGTTGGTTGACCTGTATTGGAGTCCGTTATTTTCGATCTAGTCACTTGGAATTTTGGATATCGCTAGCTTGGAAATAGACATTGGAAGAGTTTATTATCCAGCTTTGTAACTTTTAAACTTTTTTGTTAATAATAATTAATTCCAGAAAACTAATTTATAAAGTAAGAATGCTCGACTTCTAGATGAGGATCAGTGACTGTGACGTAAAGGCGCCAATCACGTCAGTGTTACACAATGTTCCTTAATTTTTGCA